>JAJOZX010003392.1:360000-511630 GCA_023014485.1 Bathynomus jamesi | reverse complement strand
TTCGTTTATTATTTACTTTTTTTTTATATATGCGCGATTTTTACTTTTTAAAAAGAATACCACTATCCACTATCAATTAACTCACAATATTGGCACGGTTTAAAACTGATTAACTGCAGGATTTTTACTGTAATACCACTTTTATTCGGACTTCGATCGAAACACTTGTAACCGTCACACCAGCAAAAAACACACCGAGAAATTTCAGCTCTTGAAATATGGTAGAAATGAGGAACTTAAAAAGACGGCATATTATGCTCCAGATAGACAGGAAATTCAGAGAAGCACGAAAGTGATCGATCTGGGGTAATAGTGACCGATGATGCGAAATTCGAAAAACAAAATCAGATAGCGATAATAAGCAAAAAGAGTTACGAGACAGGTACTAAGAACGTTCAAAAAGAAGGGACAGGACAATAATGATTCCCCTGCTGAGAACATTGATCACACCAAAACTTGAGTACTGCTCAGTCTTGACGTCCCCATATGAAAAGGAAGGAACTAATAGACTAGAAGAAACTCAGACACATTTCACAGCAAAGATTGATGGCTGCAAAGAACGCAACTACTAGGAAAGACTACGTAAACTAAATCTGTACTCCCTGGAAAGAAGAAAGAAGGAGGTACACCATAATCTACATATAAAAAATGATCGAAAAACTGGTACCAAACCTCAAGCTAAACCCAATTACCATTCAAACAACACTAGAAAATAGGAAAGGCAGAATGTGTAGCGTTCCCAAATTGAAGGCCCGACAAGGGACCTCTTCAACAGTGAAGGAAAATAGCTTGGTTGTCAGGGGGCCAAGACTTTTTAACCAGCTTCCAAAGGACCTCAGAAATGTTACAGTGGTCAAAGTTACAAGTTACAAAGTTACAAGGGTCAAAGTCTTCAAGAGAAAACTAGATGCTTGGCTCAGGACGGTACCAGATGAGCCGAGTGTACCTGGCTATGTACGGTGGAGAGCGCAAGAAAGCAACTTTCTCCTCCATCAAGCCAGACCTAGAGGCGGGGCCACCAGCTTGACCTTCGTGTGAAGAGAGACCAACACATGGAACATCAACGAGGTTAATGAGGATGTGTGTGTGTGTGTGTGCGTGTGCAAAATGAGCGGTGTTTTGGTCCACCTTTTTAAGTTTTTATGTTTTTGGTTCTATGCAATAGAAAATCGTTTTACTGTACATATAAAGTAAATATGTAGTTCTTATAAAATAGTTTTTTGTGTGTTTTAAAGCAAAAGAATATTTTGTATGTATAGTTTAAATACTGTATATAAAATAATCTTTTCAGTTGAACGTAGACCAGCGTGGCTTTGTGTTCAGTTTCTTGTACATTTCAAATAAAAAATATAAATATATGGCCAATGAACTACTTGCTAAAGGTTATAAAAACAAAGAAAAATATTCAGCATACACGTAAAAGTTATAAAAGTTTTTATATTAATTAATGTTAGGCCTATGGGCCCTAGAGTAGGAGTCACCAATTAATTTTCTCTGCGGTTCGTGTATGTGTTTCTACCTTTGAGCAAAAATTTAACTTATAAACCGAAATGTGTTCATATTTTTTTTTATCGTTTCGTTTGGTCCAAATGAGAGAGACGTCCTTTTACTTTTATATTTAGTTAGTTGAACTCTCGGATAAATTTATAAGAGCCTAAAGAACTTAGCGCAATCGAAAAGTACGTTTTGACCCAAACTAAATAATAGAAAAAATGAAACACACATTTTGCCACATTAATTAAATTTAGACGTAAATGCTACAGCACCATTTCTGTATCTCTTTTACCGAGGTCCGCTACCCACACTTTTTTTTCCTTTTCCTTAATGTGGCCGACATCAGCGAAATCACCTTAAAATCACCACTTTTAGTCCCTCGAATGAAAACTAAATTTAAATTTTATAAAAGAAGAATAGAGAGAGTTTTATTTTTATCCTTTCGAAACGTCACTGTTTGTCCATACTGTAAATTAAATCGTATAAGCTAATCATTGTATAAGTTTATTCACGGCGGTCCGTATCTGGACCGGATCCTCGTACTGGTGACCTTGCTCTTGAGGATATCAAATATTTTCAACTATTCTACATTTGTAACAATAAGAAGCAATCGTGGGATAGGAAAGTATGAAAGGCTGTGTTAAAATACTGCTACGTAATTAGTGTCATAAATTAAGCTAATAAATTACTATTAATCAACAACAACTCGATTTAATGTGGTCCCAGGAGAAGAGCAAAGGTGGTTTCTGCATTATTTGATCCCTTTGAGGTTGTTATTTAATTAAATGACGCCTGAATATAATTTTAGGTCTTCGTAATGTATATTAAATATTAGTCGTAATAAATTACTTTTAATATTCAACACTCAAAATTAATATGATCCTCAAATATGGGAAAATATTACTTTTACGTTTATATTTTAAATAAGCTAAAAAAAAATATATATATATACATATGCTGTATATATACCAAAACCCAGCTGTTCATCCTTCCACACGATAAAAAAAAAAGTGGTTGGTAGATAAATGGGTACCCTGGGTAGCCCAGTGGTTAAGACGCTGGGCTGCTGGTGGGGGGTGGTTCGATTCCACGTTAAACTGTAGGTCTAAGGTGGAGTGAAAAGCTTGACCTTCGTCAGAATGAACAATTCAGGCGGAAGCAAACCCAAGGTTATAACCAAGGTTAACCAATATACACACACACACACAACACACACACACACACTACCAGTCAAAAGTTTAAGTACACCTACTAATTTCCAATGTTTTGCTGCTTAGCTCATGACATAAACTTCAAATGTAAACTTAACAGGTACTGGAGATGAATTTGCTTACCTGGCTTTCATATTGCGTGCATCTGCCCTATGCAGTGTGTTGTAACACAGAAGCTTCTTCAAAATGTGTTAATTTACGTCTAGCATGCAACCTAAAATTAATACCATTAGCTCTGCACAAAGGTCCAAAAACAGTTTAAAAGTCTTTACCGGGGTAGTGTTTCTTCAGGAGTATGTTAATACATGTGTTCAGTTATTAACATGCGCTGCAGGTCTTTACATATAAATTCCTTGCAGAGGAGCTAACTGTGTAAGTTAAGGTATATTTCTACGTTTCAAAAACCAAAAATGGGTGCCAAAGCTCGGTTAACAACAGAAAAAAGACAGTCGATTGTAAGTTTGAGAAATGAGGGCCAATCACTGAGGCAAATTGCAAAAAATTAAAAGTTTCTGTGAATGCGGTTGCTTGTGCTATTAAACGGTACGAACAAACTGGTCAAAATAAGGACAGGAAAAGGTCAGGGCGACCAACAATCACAACAGACTCGGAGGACAAGTATATCCGAGTCACCAGTCTGCGCAACAGACGCCTCACAGCACCTGAAATCAAAGCCCAGCTGAACAACTCCAGGAGTACAACAGTTTCAACATCAACTGTTCAGAGAAGACAAAGAGAGGCAGGATTAAAAGAACGAACTGCAGCAAAGAAGCCAATGCTGAGACTCCAGAACAAAAAGAAAAGGCTAGCGTGGGCTAAAAAACACCAAAATGGACTGTTGAGCAGTGGAAATTTGTCCTTTTGGACTGACGAATCAAAGTTCGAAGTTTTTGGATCCAAACGCAGAGTATTTGTGCGGCGCAGAGCGGGTGAAAGAATGACACAGCAGTGTGTTGTGCCAACAGTGAAGCACGGTGGAGAAAGTGTGATGGTCTGGTCTGGGGATGTTTTGCAGGGGAGCAAGTTGGAGTTCTCCACAAAGTCACTGGAATACTGAACCAACGTGGCTATCACAGCATTCTACAGCGCCATGCCATCCCATCTGGACTGCGACTAGTTGGCCAACAGTTCATAATGCAGCAAGACAACGATCCTAAACACACTTCCAAGCTGTGTCAAATTACGTGAAGCAGAAAGAACGGCAACGTCAGTTCAGTTATGGAATGGCCAGCACAGTCCCCGGATTTGAACCCCATCGAGCTAGTGTGGGATGAACTGGATCGACGAATGAAAACCAAGCAGTCATCCAGTGCTCAGAAGCTCTGGGAACTCTTACAAGAGGGCTGGCAGCAGCTTTCACGAGACTTATCGTCTTTCTCTCTCTTGTTGAGCGCATGCCTCGAATTTGTTCTGTTGTAATTGCTGCTAGAGGAGGCTATTTTGATGAATCTAAAATTTAGACTGCTTTTGGTAAATTTTCCTGATTTGTTGTTAAGTTCCCATGTTTGGACTTATGAATTTGTGTCATGATAACTTAGTTGATAAATAAAAAACTTAAAAAAGAAAAATTTGAAATTTATGAATATTTCAGGGTGTACTTAAACTTTTGACTGGTAGTAGTAGTAGTGTAGTGTATATATATATAATATATATATAATATATATATATATATATATATATATATATATATCACATGAGGTGGGAGTACCGGCTATGTGAAATAAAGTTGAGAGAGCAAAAAACCAACTCTCTATTTCACGAAGCCAACTCAAGAGGAGTGGCAGCAAGTCTTACCTCCGTGAAATGAGGAATCATCGCACGAAACATCAGAAAGGTTGAAAGGGAAGGAGTTATTATTATTAGTAGCAGTAATATATATATATATATATATATATATATATATTATAACTGCAAACACGCAGTATAATTAACGTAAAGAACGACGCTTTGTATAGGAGAATTATCCGCGCAAGATGAGAGCGGAAGAACGAAACAAATGAAAAAATGAGGTACCCACCCGGGAATCGAACCCGGGATCTTCCGATTGCCGGTCAGATATGATAACCACTACACCACAGGCCTCACCCAAACAAATGTCGTAATTCCTCTACATACGCGCAGAAACCAATGCCCCAAAGGGGCACCTCCCGCATGCCGTAACATATATACATTATAACTGCAAACACGCAGTATAATTAACGTAAAGAACGACGCTTTGTATAGGGAATTATCCGCGCAAGATGAGAGCGAAAGAACGAAACAAATGAAAAAATGAGGTACCCACCCGGGAATCGAACCCGGGATCTTCCGATTGCCGGTCAGATATGATAACCACTACACCACAGGCCTCACCCAAACAAATGTCGTAATTCCTCTACATACGCGCAGAAACCAATGCCCCAAAGGGGCACCTCCCGCATGCCGTAACATATATACATTATAACTGCAAACACGCAGTATAATTAACGTAAAGAACGACGCTTTGTATAGGAGAATTATCCGCGCAAGATAAGAGCGAAAGAACGAAACAAATGAAAAAATGTTATAAATGTTATATAATGTACAGTATATATGTTACTGCATGCGGGAGGTGCCCCTTTGGGGCATTGGTTTCTGCGCGTATGTAGAGGAATTACATTTGTTTGGGTGAGGCCTGTGGTGTAGTAGTTATATCTGACCGGCAATCGGAAGATCCAGGGTTCGATTCCGGGTGGGTACCTCATTTTTCATTTGTTTCGTTCTTTCGCTCTCATCTTGCGCGGATAATTCTCCTATACAAAGCGTCGTTCTTTACGTTAATTATACTGCGTGTTTGCAGTTATAATGTATATAATGTTACGGCATGCGGGAGGTTCCCCTTTGGGGCATTGGTTTCTGCGCGTATATAGAGGAATTACGACATTTTTGGGTGAGGCCTGTGGTGTAGTGGTTATCATATCTGACCGGCAATCGGAAGATCCCGGGTTCGATTCCCGGGTGGGTACCTCATTTTTTCATTTGTTTCGTTCTTTCGCTCTCATCTTGCGCGGTAATTCTCCTATACAAAGCGTCGTTCTTTACGTTATATATATATATATATATATATATATATATAAAATGGTGGATATGTTGTGAATAATGAAATACTGCGTGTGTTCAATCATTCCATGTGATTCTACACGGTTAAAGGCTTAACCCTATTAATATGTATTTGTGTTCCCCATACCGTATTACGCGTTTCTGCCCATATTAAATATAATTGAATTAGGTTCTTTTTGATATGCCGGTCGTAAGTAGTAAGTTTGGGAGGTATTACAATTGATTGGCCTTATTTCGGTTCTATGTAAGAGATAAATGAATAGATAGACTTTAGGATTTATTGTGTTTTTTTTTCGTAAGCCTGTAGATAAAGGACGTTTTATTATTTCATCAAATATAGATTGATAAATGGTTGTATTTTAATAATGTTACTGTATGTATCCGGATCAGAAATAAGAATTGTATTCGCTAATCTGCAATATGATTTATCTTTTGTCAAATATTCTAATTTCTTCCATTCATCTCGCCATGTCTGTTTCGTCTGCTCAGGCGTAACTTCTACACACACACACACACACACACACACAGACACACACACTTGTGAACGTCTCCGCATAAGCTAAGTACAGATCTTTTAAAATCCATATATCTAAACAACTAATTGACCGAACCTAACCTTCGTATCATCAAACCGAAAGTGGCGTGGTATTGTTCCGGACGCAATTGAGGGCTCGAACAATGGTTTTTGTTGTCATTAAATAGTGAGGTCCTCGGTAATCTAGCTAACCTAATCTTAACTAACCAAACCCAGCGTAACTTAACCTAATCAGGACTGTGATATCTTTTTTTCTACAATAAAAAGTACTATTTTTTTTTATATAAATCAATTAATATTTCAAGGTACCAAATATGTTACCTCACAAAAATACTCCACTACATTTGTGAATTATCATACACTCGACCTCATTTGTGCCCAGTTACCTGCACGCACGCACAAAAAATATAATAAATAAAAAATATTATATATATATTATATATATATATATATATATATAATATATCGGTATTTCATTAAAATCACAATGAGTGCATTTTCCGCGTGTGTGGGCCCTTGGACCGTTGAAGAATCCTCCTCTTCCTCGAGGCTTTCGTAGTCCTTAAATCCCGGCGAAGCGACTTATCCTTCGGAAGACGCTTGTAAATATCCTTCGATTTGACCCTCTAAGATTACTCGTTTTACGCTCTCGTACTCCCTCTGTGTGTACTTCCTTCTCTTAATAGACGTTTCAAGATGTTCGGTGGCTTTTAAACGTTTCGTAAGTGTTTCGTAAATGATTCTCACTCATCTAGAAACGTTTTTAGGTTGGGGGATGTTCGGTCCACGAATGGCTGCTCCATCGTTCCACTCGTCACCCATGACCAGGTATCGGTTTATGCTTGCAAGTATTTGCGCTGTGTCGTTATTTGAACACACACACACACATGCTTATATATATATATATAATGAGAGAGAGAAAGAGAGAGACTGAAAAAGAGTCGTGTCTACTCTTAATTAAAATGTGTGTCTCCTGCACCACATTGTTCTAATTTGAAGTGAGAATGGATGATTGGAACGCGTGATAATTTAACTGAACAATTTAACCGCAATTTGCAAATAAATCTCAGTGATTCCAAGAGCCAGCGAAGTCTTTGAATTCTTGTGTCGTCTGCTGTTAAAAGTTGTCAGCAGCTGTCCCCCGAAGTTAGTTCCACTCGGCGAGTTTTAACTTCGCCATAAAACAATCATGGGAGCGGGCAGTTCTTTACACCCAACATTGGTTGGCTTAGGCACCGCGGTCGAGTCGATAAGCGGCTTCGGTCCTTTTGATGAACACGACCTCCGATATATATTTTTTCTCCAAGAAGGCCAAGAAAGACTACGGTAGGCGATGGCCTACCTAACTTATTTTATTATTTTTCTCCTTCCAAATCAGTGCTTTTGTGGAACGTATTACCTCATTCCTCACTGAGATTTAAACCATGTTGTCTGTGTGTATCATTGTGACAGAGGAGTCCATGACAAATTTTTCTCGTATGTGTGTGTATATATATATATATATATTATATATATATATATATATACACACACACTTGATACTTGAAATAATTATTCAACGTAGTTTAACATCGAATTACCTAAAGATTCAATTATTTTTTTAATCAGTACAAAATTCTCAAGGACAAAAAATGTCAAACACCAAAATCCTTTTACGATAATTAAAAAAAGACCTTTTATAAGGCTATTTATAATTATTATAATTAATGGTTTATCCATTTATATTAATTTAAGATCTCGCTATAAAGGTTGGCCCAAAATAGTCTTTGAAGTAATTAAAGTTTCAAGTTTAGCGTAATAGTCATTGTTCCATTTTTTTCATTCTTCTCCTTTTTAACCTTTTCTTAACTTGTATTTTAACTTCTTTTTACTTTTTTTTAATCGTTTTCGACTCCTTTGACAGCTGATGATCGTTGGTTTACGCCTAATTTTCGTACTTTGATTAAGAGGAACTAAGACCTGTTATTACAGTCAAGCTTGTTGTAGTTGAATCATCCTTCAGACCTGTTGGAATATAGTGTAGTTGCCTTTCAATGTATGAGTTGTAGTATGATCCAACGTTTGCATCTGTTCTGGTTTTTTAATAAAGTGAGCTAGTATTTAATACTAATAATTGTTTAGTTGTTTGCAATTAATTTTCTTTAGTAATAGTTTAAACTCGTATTTCCTCTTTTATCGAACTGTAATTACAGAAATATTAGTTCAAAGTTGTTTAGTGAGAGAAATTGTGGGTTAGCATTATAGTTTCGCATATACTGTGTGTGTTGTGTGTGTATATATATATATATATAAAAGCTTCCACTTATATCAAATTAGGTCCGTAGTTATTATAATTTCTCGTACTTTCTGTAACTTGATGGCGCCTAATAATCGTTATAACTATGCACATAATTGATGTATATTGGCGGAGTGAAATGAAATTTTTTGTGTATGTAAAAGCGTTGGGTCGTAAGGTGCGTCGCTTCGCGTTCCTTTTCCATTAAAGTTTCATTAAGAAACACAACATTTCCTTTTCATCCGCCGCCGCTCCGCTTCATTCTCTCCTCCTAATGAGCTCTTTCCGAACTGTTTGAGATGCCACCGCTGCCACCAATAAACACGTTGAAACGTGTCAGCGACGAGAAAGAGATATGCGGCGACACGGTTTATCAATTAGGCAAGTGGCTGCGGAAGGCACTAAACACGGAGGGGAAGGAATCATATATGCTGAAAGAGTCACACATAGTAAAAGTGTCAACAGGAAAAGTGGCACACTTAGGTGGAATGTACTCGACCATATAGTTTGGTTTCCCACCGAGTGCCGCATGTTTGCGGGAAGTGGAAGAGGTGAGGGGTGGGGGTGGACTATTATCACATTCTGTATATGGGGAAGAAGAGTGAGGGACTATAATGTAGATTAGAAGTATCAATTTATTCATTTTATTTTCTTAAGTGATTAATGCACTTAAAAATTCTATTCATTGAGTTTCCTTTTTATGCGTAAAGAAGTAGGTATGGAATAGTTTCGCTTTGCCTAAAGAGGTTTCATGCTTTTGAAGAGATACGGTGTTACTATTGACATTTGGTTACGATAATTTGCTTATTCTTTTTATTTTTATATGGTAGTAATGTGATGAATATATTTCGGAAAAGGAATGAACAGTTAATCTTATAAGAGAGAAATGTTAAGTGTTAGTATTATCTGTGATACTTTTATGGGAAATATTTCGACAGTTATATTATGTTCCACTTTTATCTCTGAACTAATTATTATTGCGTCCATTTGGTGTCGTAATCTCCGCAGGGAAGGGTAACTCCTGCGCGTGTGTAAGTTATCTGCTTTCTTTCCGAACGGAGTGAATCAACTCGTGAAACTGTCCCCAATGGGGATAAACAAAGTCCCATTCCGTCCCATTGTCCAACTCGCCCTTAGAAAGGATTGTCTTTTCGCCTTTAATCATTCGCTAATATTAAGTCCTCGGTGTGGAATAACAGCTGATAGATATCACGTGTTTTTCACGTGCAGTTTTTAGTCATGCAAATCTCTTTCACGTGCCTCTCTCTTTCTCTTCTCTCTTTCTCTTTCTCTCTTTCTCTCTCTCTTCTCTCTCTTTATCTTCTCTCTCTCTTTCTCTCTCTCTTTCTCTCTCTCTTTCTCTTTCTCTCTCTCTTTCTCTCTCTCTTTCTCTCTCTTCTCTCTTTCTCTTTCTCTCTCTCTTTCTCTCTCTCTTTCTCTTCTCTCTTTCTCTTTCTCTTCTCTCTCTCTCTTTCTCTTCTCTCTCTCTCTTTCTCCTCTCTCTCTCTTCTCTCTCTCTTTCTCTTCTCTCTCTCTTTCTCTTCTTCTTTTTTTTTTTTCTGGGAGGGACAGGAGGGCAGACAGAGCCCATTATAAATGAATTCAAGAACCTAACTGACAAGGTTAGGGATAGGACAGACATGGGTATGGTCGTAGGAATTCTCCCTCGAATGCGTGCTAGTGATTATACTCTAAGTAAAGCCATTAGCATAAATAAAAGAGTTAAACGCATGTGTGATGAAAAAGGCCTAAAGTTTGTCGATTTTTGGCCTACATTCTACGGAAATGGGGAATACTTTGGTTCGGACGGGATACATTTTAACCAGAAGGGGAAAAAGAAGTATGGTGATTTACTGAACATTAATTTGTATAATGTTTTTAAACTAGGACCCCCCAAACCAGCAATTGATCCTGCTCCCCAAACAGTTAAACCTACTCCCCCAGCAGTTAGTCCCCCTCCCCCAGCAGTTAGTCCCCCCCCCAGCAGTTAGTCCCCCTCCAACAGCAGTTAGTCCCCCTCCAATAGCAGGTAGTCCCCCTCCCCCAGTAGTTAGTCCCCCTCCAACAGCAGGTAGTTACTCTCCTTCCACGTTGCAGGGGGCTCAGGCTCCTGCGGAGATTGTCCCCTCGTTAGTGAGGGGCTCTTCAACTCCCGACAGCCCTGGCTGTTCGGGAAACGGGTCGTGCTAGGGGGCGGTCAGAATAGGGGAGGCTCCCTCCGTGCAATGCTTTTTAATGCTAGGTCGATCAGGAACAAGTTTGGCGAGCTACGGGCGCTCTTAGCATCAGAATACCAGGATATCGTTGCTATCACCGAGTCCTGGATTCATACTGATCGTAGGGACTACGTTGGGGAGTTCGAAATTCCCGGGTATAGAATGTTTCGCAAAGACCGCACCCGTGGGGAGGGGGGTGGCGTACTAATATACGTCAGAGACACGTTGAGTCCGGTTGACTGCCAGTTCCGGTCGGAATGGGAGCTGCTTGGCGTCGATCTGAACGTGGGAGGGACGAACTATAGGTTAATCTTGGTGTACAGACCTCCGCATCTCCTCCTCGAGGAGGATACAGCCCTGTACACCGAACTCAGTAGCCTGCTAGGAGATAGGGTGTGTGTAGTTTTAGGAGACTTCAACTGTCGCGGCATAAAGTGGGAAAACAGGACTGCCGATGCTGAAGGGAGGAGGCTAGTTGACTTTGCTGATGAGAACTTCCTCACTCAGTGGGTCAACGAGCCTACACGAGGCGAAAGCGTTCTAGACTTAGTATTCACGACCGAAGACAACCTCGTCACTGGCCTCACCGTTGACGAATCATTGGGCGGGAGTGATCACGGTCTTATTAGGTTCCGTGTGTGCGTCCCTCGGGTGAAGCGTAGTAACTCGAGAGGCAGTAAGCTCGATCTCCGGCGGGCGAACTTTGTTAGCCTCAGGGATAGCGTAGGAGAGATGGGGTTAGAGGTTGGCGGCGATGTTGAGGGAGTGTGGAGTGCATTCCGGGACGAGTTTATGGTGCTGCAGTCTGCTGCCATACCCTCAAAACCGGTCACCCCTGCTTCAACGCAGCCTAAATGGTTCAATCGTGACATCGCTTCGGCTATCCGAAATAGGAAAGTAGCGTATAGGAGGGCGAAGGCCAATCGTTCCCACGAGAACACTGAAGCGTATGTCCGCCTGTGTAGGGAAGTGAAGGCTGATCTCTGACCTGTCAATGGGTGGCGGCTTCGCACCTAGGACCGCATTCGGACCGAGTCGTGTCAGGGCTTTCTGGGTTAGGTGTGCGTGTGTGTGTGTTTCCTGTACTGTGTGATGTCTGTGGAGCGTGGTATGGAATGGAGTATTTGGTTATAATGTCTCTCTGGTGTTACCTTAATGATGTGAGGTGTCGGTGCGTGATTGTACATGTAGTGGCAAGGGTGTTGTGGGTTAGTTGTCGCTGATGCCATGAATTGTGTTCCCTAACTTTCAGTATTTTTGTTTCTGTGTGCAGGTGTTCTATTGGTGTTGTTTGAGTACATCCTGTAATGATACGAAGTGCGTTGTTTTGTATTGTTTGTAAGGTGTTTGTGTGTGTTTGAGATAATGGGTGGCCCAGCATGGGCTAGCAATAATCCATACTGAGTGAATATATTGTTTGTATATGAGGATGTTGTTTCTTGCTGGTGTCCAAAGTTTGTGCCTGTTAGTACCCTAAGCGTGTTAAGTCTTGACGTACATTTGTTTTTAATGTCCTGATGTGGTTTGCAAAAAACAATGATGTGTTGTATGTGACCCCAAGTATTTTGGTCCTGTGAGTGTGTGGAATGTTGCTGTTGTTTAGTGTAAGCTGTGGAGTTTTCTGGTGTTCCTTTTGTTGCTTGTAAGCAAGGTGATGGTTGATTTCGTGGGCGCTACTTTGAGTCTATTGTGTGTGAGCCAGTCTTGTATACTGTTTATGTATGTTTGTAGGTTATTTGTAGCGGTGTCGATGTTGTTGTGGGTGGATTGTTAGAGTGATGTCATCTGCATATGATAAGGTAAGCTTGTTATCTATGGGTGTTGGAATGTCATGCATGTATAAGTTGAAGGGTGTTTTGGTGAGAGAACAGAGCCTTGAGGGACCCCGTTCGGAAAAAGCTTGTTTTTTGATGACTTGCCATTAAATGTGACATATGAGTAACTTCCTGAAAGATAGTTGCTCAGCCACCTTTTGGTGTTATTGTGCATGTTTGTGTTGAGTATTCTGATTACGAGAGGGAAGCGTGGGATAACATCAAATGCTTTACTAATGTCTATTGTTGATAATAGTGTACGTTGAGCTGGTCGTCTGGAGTTGATGCCATCCATAATGTGCTGCTTGAGGTTAGTGAGTAATTTCGTGGTTGAGTGGTGATGTCTGAATCCATGTTGAGTAGGCGATAGTGGTACGTGTGGGTTAGTGATTTGTAAGATTAGTCTTTCTGTTACTTTGGAAGGTGTGCATAGTAAAGTATGGGTCTATAGGAAGCTGGTTCTGTTGGATTTTTGTTTGGTTTGAGTAGTGTAATAATTTTACCTTGTTTCCATATGTCAGGAATAATACAGTGTTGGTATGAATAGTGCTGATATTTGTGATAACTATTTTCCCTGTGGGCCCAAGTGTTTAAGGTGTATGTTAGATATGTTGTCTGGTCCAGTAGCCTTGGAATTCTTAATGTTTTTGATGATCTTCGTGTCTAGTCTGTATTGAAGGGTGTAATGGTCGTGTCGAGTCTGTAGGTTTTCTTGTGTCTGGCTGTTTGTTTGTCTGCGTGTTTCTGGTTGTTGTCTCTGTTTAAGTGACTTATCTTTGCGTAGTGATTAACTAGAATGTTAACTTGTTGTATATGTTGGGATATTATTTGGCTGCGACACATAGCCGCGTGTGAGCTGTGAATGCCGCTGTTAGAGAGGAAAACGTTTATATAGGTTACTGTACGTAGCATTGAAGGAGAATTTGTAGTTTATTTGTTTTTTTCGTGCGTAGTGTCGGTTGTGTGATTTCCTTGTTTGCTACAAAAACGACCTTTGTGTTATCGAATTTTTAGCACCATGACATCAAAGAAAAGAACTTATACTATGCTTTCCATGAGGAATGGGAAGCAAACTATTTTTTTACGTTTCAATGAGAAATGTGTTTGTATGATATGTCGCGCTACTGTTGCGTTTTCTAAAAAGTGCACTGTAGAACGCTATTTTAAGACAGTTCACAAAGATTATAATGAAAGTATCCAGCCCGCAGTACCGTAAGAAATGATAAAGTAAAGCATTTAAAAAACGATTTGATTCATTGGCAAGGAACAATAACAAAACTTATTTCCCCATCACCTGCACCTACTGTGGCATCTTTTATGGTTGCTGATGTTATTAAAAAAGAGAAAACCATCTGAAGATGGGGAAATGATCAAGGAGTGTACGTTTGCTGCTGCAGAAGCTTTGTTCGAAAACTATAAAAAAGACTGAGATTATGTCTGCAACAGTGGCGGCTCGTCGGTAGGCACTGCGGAACTGCAGTACCCCTAAATTTTTTATTTACAATTGAAATAATCAAGAACAATATAAGGATGAGCTCACTGAATAACTTTTTCAATAACTTTTGAAACTTTTATTCATTGCTCAATGCTCATCCTTTTATTTCAGTAATTATTTCAACCCATTCTTAGAGACAGTACCCCTATAATTTTTAGTCACGAGCCGCCACTGGTCTGCAATAAAATCTATGCCACTCTCAGGAAATACGAATAGAAATGATGTCGCAAAATATACATAGTCAGATAAAGTGTGATATGAAAAAGTGCACAGTTTTTAGTTTACAATTCGATGAGTCAACAGACGTTCTTGACACTGCCCAACTTATCGTATTTATACGCATGGTTTTCGCGGATAACAATGTCAAGGAGGAGTCTTTGACTCTCATTCCTTTGAAAGAGAAAACACGTGGTGAAGATATCTAGAAAGCTTTCAAGACTTTTGTTGAAGAATATAAGAAACTTAAGAAACTCGTCTCAATGACAACAGATGGTGCACCAGCAATGATTGGGAAAAATGTCGGTTTTGTTACCCTTTGTAAAAAGGACGAGGCTTTTCCACACTTCATTAGTTACCATTGCATCATACACCAACAAGTTTTATGTTCAGAAGTGATTAACTATGAGCATATAATGAAACTGACTGTCAAAATCATAAATTCTATCCCGGCTAGGCCTCTTTAACATAAACAATTTAAGGCACTTCTGGATGAGATGAATGCTGAGTATGGGGATCTTATTTTATACACGAAGTCCGTTGGCTAAGTAAAGAAAAAGTAATTGATCGATTTGAGAAGCTTATCCCCCAAATCAAAGAATTTTTACAGAGAAGAGGTGAATCTTGTTAAGAATTGAGTGATCGAAAGTGGTTATCTGATCTATCGTTTTTAGTTGATCTGACATCTAAACTAAATAACCTTAATCTTGAGCTTCAAGGGGAAATGAAAACTATATCACAGGTGGTGAGTTCTGTAAACACCTTTATAAGCAAATTGAAGTTTTGGAAATCTCAAATGTCAAAAGGAAATTTTCAACATTTTCCTAGCTTGAATGAAAGATTGAACCCTGAAAATGTCGACAGTAGTGCCAATCGATATATTGATGATCTCCAGAATATTTTAGATAACTTTCAGAAGCTTTTTCAGATTTGAATACTGTTATTGGTCCAGCAACTTTCATCTCTAACCCATTTCTTAATGCCGATGTCAGCGATATTGCCTCTCAAATAGGTCTTCTTTTCAAATTATTATACGCAGTTCAATTGGAAATGGAAATAATTGCATTGCAAAATGACCTGCCCTTGAAAAGCAGAGCAGATCATCAAGAATTTTGGACACTGGTTGATTCACATAGATTTCCTCTTTTGAAAGCAACTTACCAAAGACTATGCTCGTGCTTTGGTTCGACACATATGTGTGAAGCAGTGTTTTCAACAATGAAAATTTTGAAGTCAAAATATAGATCGCAATTGCATGATGATCACCTGAATGACTCCATGAGAATGGCATTGACGAAATATGCCCCTGACATTCAAAATTTAGCAAAAGAAATGCAGTCAAAACTGTCAACCATCTCATTAAAATTTTTCATCTTCATTTTTCCATGCTCAGAAATGGTAAGTCTGACTTTAATCCATTAGTTTTCCTGTTACCCTAGCTCTTTTATAGCATTGATATGAATTTGATTTAAATTTTTGATAATGTATTAATGGCGCCCGCCGTTTTATTTTGCTTAAGAATGTAGCCCATGGCATGAAAAAGTTCGAGGACCACTGGTTTGCATTAAAGGACAGTAAATTGGGGATGTGAGTTTTAGTTAGTGCTCATTGGGGGTGGTTACAGAGCACTGGGAGTTCTCAAATGATACTCCATTGGTAGAGACGGGAAGCTTGATGGGAATTCTCGGGAGCCAAAACCTCCGAATAACTATTTAAGTATATGAGGATGGCTACATTTTAAGTACATAGTGTTTATTTATTGAGATAGAAGCGGTGATTTCCCTTAAAAGATGTAAATGTAGTAGGAGGCGCTGGTCGGGTCTGCTTTTAGGGCACTGGTAGTTCTCAGATGATAGGAAGCTTGATGAGATTTCATGGGAATCAAAACCTCCGATTCGTCATAGTTCCCTCCAGTTCCATAGTTCCTCCCTACGAGGGTTCAAAAAAGTAAGTTTACGAGGTGTTTTGAAGAAACTGTTTTATTACAAGGCAAGTAATTATCACAAGTATTCCAACAACAACAACTTATTACTACTTTTCTACATAATCAGAAAACAGATTCAAACATTTGTCGTAGCGTGGAACAAGCTTTTCGATGCCGGTTCAGTAAAATGTAGGGTCCTTAGTTTTTAACCAGTTTCGTACGCCCCTTCTGCATCAGGGATCGTTTTGAGATTGTGTACCTCCGTCGACAGAGCTGGGCACTTCCGCAAACACTTCCGCAAACCGCAAATTCCGCAATTGCGGAAGATGTTTTTCGTTTGCGGATTTGCGTTTGCGGCAAAGTCATCGCAAATTAGTGAATTTGCGTTTGCGGATTTGCGTTTGCGGAAGTGATTTCCGCAAACGCAAATTCACTAATTTGCGATGACTTTGCCGCAAACGCAAATCCGCAAACGAAAAACATACTTCCGCAATTGCGGAAGTGTTTGCGGAAGTGCCCAGCTCTGACCTCCGAGGTGTTCCTTTAGGGCTGGGAACAAATGGAAGTCGCTTGATGCAAGGTCAGGACTATGCTGAGGATAATCCATGATTCCCAGTGGAGCGATTCCAAAAGTTGGCGTGTTTGGTTTGCAGTGTGAGGGCATAATTGTCATGCAAGAACACCACACCTGCAGTAAGCAACCTCGGACGTTTTCTTCTTGTAGCCGTGCGGAGTCGATGTAAAGTTTCACAATAAGAAGTGGCATTTGTTGTTGTCCCTTTTTGCAAGAATTCAACATGCAAAACGCCTTCATAGTCCAAAAAAAATCGTTGTCATCACCTTACCAGCTGATGGTGCAATCTTAAACTTTTTGGTTCGTGATGACCCCAGATGTTTTCACTTTACACTGTTGCCACACTTGCCCAACAAAATATCGTACTACCAACAACATTATTGTACTATGCATAATGCACCGGAAATTAACCTTGTAAACTTAATTTTTGAACAACCCTCGTACTTAGTTATAGTGGATCTTTAGTTTTAAATATTGTATATCAAATTTAACAATAAAAATAAGTAAATTTGGCAAGATAAATAAAAAGTATGCATATTATTCATTATTACTCCTCATTATGCATGAGGAATTCTTAAATTATAGGTCTGGCGAGTTGGAGGTATGATACCTTCTGGACCAGTGCTCCTTTATGTTTAAAAATTTCCTCCTACACTAAGTCTTACCTCCACTTTAGAAAGACTCCTCTGATTGTATTATGCCCCACATAGCATGATCAACCATCAAGCAACTCATCTTTTGATCACTTGCCTCATAAACACCTAAGTGGGAGACTCTTGAATTCGCCGTAGCAACAACGGATGATCACCCACAAAACGCTTTCATTCTCCATAAGGAAAAAGTACACGGGGATAGATACAGGGAACTCCCCACTGATATTCCTTGCTTGCCGGAAAGAGATTTTCTCTACTCTCGTGGTGGCACAACACCGCGAAGTATGAACAACGCAATATATCACTTGCCGCATAAACACCTTTCACGGCAGGAGAACATAAGTTGAAACGGCGACATTCAAAAAGTTGGCACACACATACACATCACAAACATCCAATTACAGAAAACATGCTCAGACACTCGCCTGCCTCGTTAATAGACAAGATAAGTGGTTTATAGAAATGCACAATCTTATCTGTGTAATTCCTACGCTTTATTTGGATAATCCCCATGCAAAGACGCAATATATGATAAATCTTCAGTGCGGTGGCTTTGGCAGGTTACGTAGAAATGCTGCAACGTCTGCATAATAAATAAATTTAAAAATTCATTAAATAAAATGTATGGCGTAAATTAGATTAGTAGTTTAGTATTAATGGATCCTTTATTTTCAGCTTTGTTCTAATGCGTAACAGTACATGGTGTGAATGAACTTTGACGCTATGCTTCTCATAGTTTTCCCTACTTTCCTATAAATCTTGTTTCACCACTATTTTCTGTCACCAGTAGCTGGCGGAGGAGGGAGAGAGCCTTGTCCGTTCTATACTTTACTGTTTCTGTTTCTGCTAGTCCTGTGTGAAAGCTTCACGCGTCTCGAAGTGTAATCATAATATGTTTTTAGTGTTCTTTTTTTTTAATTGCTATAACTTTTCTACTTCTTGGGCTAACCTAGAGTAGAGTATATATATATATATATATAATATATATATATATATATATATACACACAGAAATTAAGCCATCCCTTCATTGGACCCGTATCTGTCCCTCAGTAAAAAAAAAAAATTGTCTCTCTTTCCCCTGTTTTCCCCGTTAACAAAAATTGGTCTCCCTCAGAGGGTCAGCCTAAGCTGGCAGAGATGTTATTGGAAAGGAGATCATATCCCTATTTTATTATACGTATTACTTTTAGCTTAATAGGTTGCGTTAAGTAATATTTGGTAGTTGGTTTGGATTTACTTTTGTTTTGCTTATATTTAAAACATTGTTCAATGTTTAGATGTATATTGTCAGTACAGTAAATATACAGAGTTTAGCCTAAGTCAGGGTAGTGTCAAATGTGAACCTCCGCACTTATTTGTGGCATACCCTGAAAAGTTTTGTATATAAGGAACTTGCGACAGAATTTTTGACGATTTTAAGAAATGTGTGATGAAACTTAATTTCTATTTATTTTAGTATATAGGCATATTTAGGTACTGATATAAAATGTATGGTCAGTGGAAGATAAATGTATATGTAGGGGAAATAAGTTGACTAAATAATATAACCTTTAGTTAGCTTCCGCCCGAATTGTTCATTCTGACGAAGGTCAAGCTTTTCACTCCATCTTAGACCTACAGTTTAACGTGGAAACCGAACCACGCCCTACCAGCAGCCCAGCGTCTTAACCACTAGGCCACCTAGGATACCCATTTATCTACCAACCACTTTCTTTATTGCGTGGAAGGATGAACATATATATATATATATAATATATTATAAATGGTGTCCCATAAGTCCGACGGAGACCTTTTCGTCAGGAGTCTAACTCACTTCCATATTAGTTAGTCATTGCCAGTTATTCTACCTCCAACAAGGAAAGGTTCCAGAAGAAGACCTCAATTTGAATGTTTGTTTTAGTTCTGATGTATTACTTTTGTAAATTTAATTTAAAATAAATTTTCCAAGGAGACCGGACTTACGGGACACCGTGTGTGTGTGTGTGTGTGTGTGTGTGTTTCTTGAATAACGTAAATAAATAACAGGTGTCGTGGGTGAGACACTTTTGTGTGCGTTCATATTGAAAATGGGGAAAATCCTTTGATTATGCCTCGAAAGTTCTACCGTATTAAAGGGTTTTATCAATGTCATTCATTGTTGGCTGCTTCGAATACGTGTTTCTATTCACCCCTTTCAAAGGGCTTCTTTTTATGTAATTTAGAAACATTCTGTCGTGGAACACCAATTTTTTTTTTCACCGATATAAATATTAATCCGACCGGACATTTTGAACCGATTGTACGTATCTTGTCTCGCTCGCGCATAACGTTCTTTGCACACGTGGTAGAAGTGTAAAGCTAAGGCACTTTTCAAACTAATGCTATCCTACCCGTTTTGATCCTTTCATGCCCGGTATTACCCGTTGCTACTAGATTCAGTAAAGGATCAAATTCGTAAGTTACCCAATATATACTTCTGGGTTTGCATTATTCATTCATTTCACGTGTCTAATTGTGAAATTCATCCCATATATATATATTAGTGATGTAGCGGATGTCATTTTTTTCACATCCGCGGATGCGGAAGGATGTTTTATTTCAACATCCGCGGATGCGGATGCGGATGTCTACATTTTCGTTATTTTTTAGGATATATTCGAGATTTGTTGTGTTTAACGTATATAATAAGTTATTATATAGAGAGAGCTGGAGCTATAATGTAGTATAATTGATTAATTGTACAATAATTGCTGTACTTTTCTCTGAACATATAAAATAATATCAAGCATCTAACTAATATAGAAATCAATCAGTGAATTCGTCTGCAAATAAATTCGTTATATTTTGTTGAGTTTCAGCCACAATTAGAAACCATAATTGTGTTACCAGGATGCGGGACGTGAACCCAACTCAAATGCACCCCACCGACCTCTTTCCCCAACCTCCACCCTTATAGAAAGAGATCTTTAATTAGCTTGATAACTATTTATATTAAGTTTAAAGTTTTATTAGGCATATTTATAAATGAGTAATTAAAATAAAGTAAACTAAGATGTTCATCGTTTAATGTTCAAACTTAATTATAGGAAGGTTATGCTTAAGGAACATTAATTTTTCTGCCTTTTCTGCTGCCAGTCTGTTTCTCTTTTCATCATATATTAATCCAGCACTGCTAAATAATCTCTCGCTTGGTACGTTTGTTGGAGGACAGGCTAAATGTTTCCTTGCAAGTTTACTCAAGTATGGATAGATATTCTGCGTATTTTTCCACCAACTAATAGGATTGTCACATGCAGCCAGGCATTTTTCTTGGTGATAGCTCTCGATCATTTTTACTTTTGACATCGCGTAGGTCTCGTCATTGCTGCTTGACTCAAGAAACTGAGAGACAGATTCTGTGATAGATTTGCTTGTTGAAGGTGTTGGTTCTGTCACTGAAACTTTTATTCTTTTGGTGAGTGGCGAAGCGACAGATTCAAGAGATTGAAGCTCTTCAACTGCTTTGCCAAGTGATGATTTAACTCGTTCTAATGTACTAGGTGAAAATAACTTAGCTTTGTAACGTGGATCTAAGTAGGTTGCAAGAGAGTAACTTCATACAAGAACAGCCTCTCGTCTTGTCGCTTGCATCACTTTTGCGCACAATGAACTAGTTCTATTAATATAGTAGAATTTGATAAATTCCGCTTATTAATGACGTTTTATCTCAACGGTCCACATCCGCACGACATCCGCAGTCCAAAGTGCGGATGCGGATGCGAGAAAATGTGCGGATGTTATGCGGATGCGGATGTGACCTACATCACTAATATATATATATATATATCCCCGCAAGGGGGTTCTAAGCTCGTGCTCTTGAGTGCTCTTTGTGCTCGTTTGTACGTGCTTGTTCCTGGAGGTTTCATGTGCGCCCTCCCGGCCCTAGCACCCAAGGATGATGGGGCTCGACCCTGCAGTCCTTGTCATCCTTGGTCTTTTTCCACTTCGACTGTCCCCTCCATCCTTTCTTTTTCCTCTGTCTTTCCTCTCACTTTTTCTTTGTTTTTCCGCTGAGATATGCCCTTTTAAATAGAGGCGAATCGGTTCTTCCCGAACTTAAAAAAAAAAAAAATATATATATATATATATAAGCAAACAACCACAGGGAAAAGGAAAAAGAAACACGAAGTCCGAGCGTTTTCGTGATATATTCACATCTTCAGGGAAAAACAAGAAATTTCTGTTTCTTGTTTTTCACTGAAGATGTGAATATATCACGAAAGCGCTCGGACTTCGTGTTTCTTTTTCCTTTTCCCTGTGGTTGTTTGCTTATTAATAAGATCACGTGTTATTCTGTGATTTTAGTGCATATATATATATATATATATATATATATAATAAGGTAAAATAAAAATGTATTGAAAATTATATTCTTTCTTCTTAGGAGGTTCTTATCTTTATACTCTTCTTTCAGAAATTCTGAAAAATAAAGATGAAAATATCTTTATATATTTTAATAAAAATAATATATTCAGGTCATCTATTTTACATATATATATTTTTTTATATTTATATATGATACTTTATTATTATATATTTTTACAATTCATATCTATTTGTATTTTACATACTTTCAGATATATATATATATACAGGGTGGGGCACGGGAACCAAGTGTTTTTGGAATAATCAGGAAAATGATATTTATTTTTGTAAAGAAAATATATTGGTAGAACAACATTCGTAAGAACATAGCATTTCATGTCATAATAATCATGTACCGAAAATTATATCTGGCATATGATGTCCTTGGCCGTCGACGCATTGTTGAAGGCGTTTACGAAAATTGGCCTCCACTCTTCCCAGCAGGTCTCTGTTGATTTGGATGATTTGTTGACGGATCGCTTCCTTCAATGCATCTAATGTACGGGGCTTGTCCTCGTAGACACGTGACTTGAGGTACCCCCATAGAAAGAAGTCACATGTGGACAAGTCAGGGGACCGAGGGGGCCATGCAATGTCACCAAATCTCGAAATGAGATGGTTGGGAAACAGGGGGCGAAGAACAGCCATTGACGCTCTGGCGGTGTGTGGCGTGGCCCCATCTTGCTGAAACCACAAATGTCGACGAGCAATACGCCTTCTTCGTAACTCAGGGATGAAAAAGGTGTTCACCATCTCAATGTAACGCCCAGATGTTATGGTAACGGTAACCCCATTTTGTTCGAAGAAATAGGGACCGATGACGCCAAACTTTCCCACCGCGCACCAAACTGTAACCTTAGGGCTATACAGCGGTTTTTCATGGAGTTGTCGCGGATTTTCAGCAGCCAATACCGACAGTTTTGATTGTTGACGGCCCCATTAAGGTGGAAATGGGCTTCATCACTCATTACCACCATCATGTTTTCATTCTGCTCATAAAGTGCAAGCATTTCCTGTGCAAAATTCAGTCGTTGGGGGCAATCGTTTACATTCAATTCCTGCACCATCGCTAACTTGTATGGGTGAAAATGTAATTCTTCATGCAAAATCCGTCTAACAGTACGATTGCTGATTCCGAGTGCAGCTGAATGTCTCCGAGCAGAGCGGCCTGGGCTTTGCAACATCGCTTGTCTGACCCTTTCAACGTTCTCTGGAGTACGCACAGTGTGTTGCGGCCCCTTCGGTTTTGTTTTCATTATTGAGCCTCCTGTTCGAAGATTGTTAACCCAACGTAAGATTGTGTCACGAGCGGGAACAGAGTCATTTCGATGAATGTTGAATCTGCGGCGAAACGCACGCTGAACTGCTGTCACTGACTCGCCACTCCTAACAAAATGATCATACGCGAACATGCGGTGTTCTAACGTCCACTGCTCCATGATGGCACCTGAAAGATAAAGGTGAGTGTTAGTTAAAGTTAAATGCTATGAACCCAGGAATGGAATGCTACCTACCGCACGCCCCTCCCATTCCTAATGGCCGATTACTAGCTATTCAAAAAACACTTGATTCCCGTGCCCCACCCTGTATATATATATATATATATATCATAATTTTTTGTAATTATTATTATATATTTTTGCATACTTTCATATATATATATATATATATATATATATATATATATATATATATATATATATATTTCCCCTGTAATAGACATAATCTTATTTACTGTGGAGGTTTAGCGCTTTTTTTTTTATACTTTACAAATATATATATATATATATGGTTAGGTGAAAATAAATTTTCTACATTTCTATTATTAGAATTTGGTTTTCTTGAGAAATTCATTTTTACTTTTTTTTCTTCATTACGATTTACGTTTTCTTTGTTTTTGCATTTTCATTATTAGGGTAGACATCTTTTATCAACTTCCTTCTTTTACTTAGCTTTTTGTATACTTTATATATATATATATATATATATATATATGATGAAATATTATAATTACGGTTTCACGCGTCTTCCTCATTCCTGTTCCTTTTCGCTATTTGTTTTTCCTTTTTCTCCGTCTTCGTTATTCTTTTTTATGTTCCTATTTTTCTTCTTCCTCTTCATTACTGGTTGATGCTCTTCCGCGCTGTTGCCACTACCATCGCTTCGTGAGTGAGTGAATGAGTGAGTGGAGGTCCGCCGTGTTTCGGGTGTGCTTTCATGAGCGGCTAATCCTCGTTCTTTGGCGGGTCTTCCTCCAAATCTTGATATATGGACGCGGGAATAACGTCACCCGCTCTCGTTTTATATTTAGTTTATTTATAAGACTTTTATTTATTTGGTCTTATTTTGGGTCTTTATTTTGTTTGTTTTTTTTTCTCTCTTTTTTGGGTCGCGCATTCAGCGTTCGATTGTTGGAGTTTTTTTCTGGTTTTGTCGTGGCAGTGTGCATGAAGAAGGAAGTTTTTTTTTCGTTCGTTTCGTAAGATTCATTTGTACTATTCTAAGCGGATTTTTCATGCATTGGGCCGTTTTTTAAGGTTTCACAGGGTTTCCTGCATCGAGGGCTGTGATGGTGGTAACTGTGTCTGTTCGCCTTTCTTTACGCCTGACAATTTAATGTTTTTATTAATTTGTTTGTTAAGAAAACGCAACCAGTAACACTAATAAACCAAAGAAACCAACATAAACCAAATATATTGTGTTTCGACTGGACCGGTGTTTCCTTTTATTTAACTTCGTTTCGCGTAAGAATTTAAGTCCAGTATTCAACTTTGAAAGAGGAGATTGTAGACACCAATCCACCAGGGAAGTACTCCGGGGGGGGGGGCGTTAGACAGAAGATCGGGAGTGCTGGAACTCCCGTTTCTCCTGTCACTGTCCTCCTTAGCCGATCTTTTTCCGTGTCTCATCTACCCTGTGAGCAGTCCAGCATGCTCTCAAACACACACTTCTCTCTCTATTCCTCACTACATATACATGCATCTTACACTCTACATAATGTTTTCAAAATTAAAAAAAAGAAAATGTCATCAACTTCAAGAGTCCCCTGGGGAGGGGACCATAAATGTCCCCACTTCTGGCTCCCCTGCTCCCGATACCGGGAATGCAAACCCGGGCAGTGTGTTGGATCCAGGGCCGGATTAAGACCTTTAGAGGCCCTAAGCACTTAAAAGATTTTGGTGCCCCATATATATGTAATTCAAAATATAAACAAAAATAAACCATAAAATAAAATTTTATTTTTTGAAATGAAACAAAACTTACAGTAAGATGGAAAATAATGTTTATTTTTGTATACTTCCACTTCATTTATATTTGAAAAGTTTTCTCCTACTTTTTTTAATTGCAAAGTCTTTGATCAGATCCTCAAAACTAATCTTACGTAACACATCTGCTTCTATACTTAGTAGAGATAAGGCATCCAGCCTGCCTTGTTGCATAGTTGTTCTGTTGGTATTTTTAATATACTTCAACTGAGAAAATGAACGCTCAGCTGAGCAATTTGTGACCATTAATGTTAAAAATATACGAAAGGCAATTTCTACATTTGGGAAGGCACACTCAATATTGTCTTCTACAATTATTTTATAAAGTTCAGCATGACTGAATCTTGTTTTTACATTTACTATAGCACACGAAAATATTTAATCTATATGTATTTTTAATATGGCGCTCAAAGATTTGATATAAACAAAATAATAACGCAAAGCGTAAAGTGTGTGATTACAACGAAATATATTTATTCTCTCAAAAGGGTTGTTGTTCACTACAAATTCAAACAATGAAAAAAATAAATACTATATATGAATATATAATTCAGTTTTCAACAGCTTATAGGCTATAACCAGCCTATAAGCCGCGATTATAATAGTATAATAAATCCATGGTAAATCCGACAATGGAAAATTTCTGTGGTGCCCCCCTTCCCTTGATGCCCTAAGCACGGGCTTATTTTGCTTAATGGTTAATCCGGCCCTGGTTGGATCTGCTACCGCCTATTCGAGATGTTCTGGGCCTCTGTCTGATTCACGTTTCTTAAACTTCTGCAACATTCGTGGTCTTTTCTCAAAATTTCAATCTGTTAAACACCACCTCTCCTCCACTAAGCCACCTCATCTTTTCCTCACTGAAACTCAGGTGTCTGGGACGACCGACAGCAACCCCTTTTCTGTACCCTCTTACTTTATAGTCAATTTCACTCCAAAGGTGGATGTTGCGTATATGTACGCAATGACCTAACTTGTTCTCGTATTCCCGAACTCGAATCTTCTGAATTCTTTACCCTCTGGCTACGGCTTGCATGCCAATCTCAAACCAAATACATCTGTGCTGTTTACCTTTTCTCTAATTCTACTGACTATCCAAAATTCTTTGACTACCTCCCTTCTAAAGTGGAATACATTCTTCCCGCTCTTCCTTTGCTGAAATCTCCATTTCAGGAGATATAATTGTTCACCACCACCTTTGGCTTTCCTCCCATTTCACTGACATCCCTGGTGAACTAGCTTACAACTTTTCTATCCTAAATGACGTAGAGCAGAATGTACAGCACTCTACTTGTATCCCCGATCGTTTTGGAGATAGGCCCAACATTCTGGATTTATTTTTTACCTCTCATCCTTCTTCTTACTCTGTGAAACTTTTTTATCCATTGGGCTCCTCCGACCACAATCTTATATCTGTTTTCCTGTCCTATCGCTCCAATTCGGCCTTCAGATCCTCCAAGAGGAGGCGCCTTTGGCACTTTGGTGCCGCTGATTGGGAGGCCCTTAGGCGGTACTTCTGTGATTTCCCATGGAACGATTACTGCTTCTGTGGCCGGGGCCCTTCCGAGTGTGCTGAGCGCATCACGGAGATAATTCTGTCGCATGGAGGCAAACATTCCATATTCTATTCCTACTACTTGTGCAAAAAAAAACCTTGTATTTAACTTTACTTGTTGTAATGTATCCGCAACAGAGAGGAAGCTTCAGAAGGTACGTCGCTATCCAACTCTAGACTCTCACTCAGCTTATATTTCTGTTCTTCGACGCCAAAATTACTTCATCCGACAAAAATGTGAAAACCTATCCAATTCTAATTATTCTCGCTCTTTCTGGCATCTAGCTAAGACCTCTTCAACATCTTCTTTCCCTCCTCTTTTCCATTCCGACGGCTCAGTTGCCGTCTCTTCTCCTCACAAAGCTGAACTCTTCGCTCAAACTTTCGCTTACAATTCAACCCTGGACGATTCTGGTGCCGTTCCTCCATCTCCTCCCCCTCTGACTTTATTATATCTGAAATTACTCTCTCTTCGAAAGATGTTTTATTCTGCCCTATCTGGGCTCAACTCTAGGAAGGCGTACGGTCCTGATGGTGTTCCTCCTGTTGTTCTTAAGAACTGCGCTTCTGTGCTGACACCTTGCCTAGGCAAATTCTTTCGTCTTTGTCTCTTATGTGATACTTTTTCCTTCCTGCTGGAAGTTCGCTTTCATTCAGCCTGTCCCAAAGAAGGGTGACCGCTCTCAACCCTCCAACTATCGTCCAATTGCTTTGATTTCTTGCCTTTCCAAAGTTTTTGAATCTATCCTTTATAGGAAGATTCTTAAACACCTCTCTTCCCACAATCCGCGAGGGACGCTTTACTGGCGATCTTCTTGTATATCTCTCACTCTTGGTCATCCCCCTTTCGGGATTTTGGTGAACTTTTGCTATTGCGCTAGACATATCAAAAGCTTCTTTGGATAGTGTGCGACACAAATCTGTAATTTCCAAACTGCCCTCCTTCGGTTTCTATCCTTCTATCTAGGTGTAGATGAGTACTGTTCTTCTAAAGCAGTGATGCACAAACCCTGGCCCGCGGGCCAAATGTGGCCCCCACGGGTCTTTTCAATTCACATTTTTCACATGAAAAGGGTAGCTACCCAAAGAAAAATCTGAAATATTACCCCTGGTTATAAAAATGCATATTTATAAAAAATAGAATATCTATATATCTGGCCCCTACATATAAAATAGATGGTTGGTTTGGCCCTCACATCAAAAAAGTTTGTGCACCACTGTATCTAAAGCTATTAACAGTGGTATTCCTCAGCTTTTTGTCCTGTCACCCACTCTTTTCCTTTTATTTATTAATGATCTTTTAATTCGTACTTCCTGTCCTATTCACTCCTTTGCCGATGATTCCACTCTTCACTTCTTCACCCACTTCCCAAAGCGTCCCTCACAGCAGTCACTCCATGATTCACGTGGGGCAGCTACGGAACACCTGACCTCTGATCTTTCTGCTATCTCTGATTGGCACAGAGAAAACCTTGTTGCTTTCAATGCCTCAAAAACTCGGTTCCTCCATCTCTCTACTCGTCACAATCTTCCACACGACTATCCCTTTACCTTCAACAACACACAACTCAATCCTTCCTCTTCTCTTAACATTCTTAGCGTTTCCTTTTCTCGTGATCTTTCCTGGAAAGATCACATATACTCTCTTTCCAAAACAGCTTCTAAGAGGTTAGGTGTGTTGTACCGCCTCCACAGTTTCTTCTCCCCCACTCAGTTGCGGTCTTGTTCGCCTCTGTATGGAGTATGCTTCTCATGTGTTGGGTGGCTCAACCCACACAGCCGTACTTGACCGGGTGGAATCAAAGGCTTTTCGTCTCCTTAGTTCCCGCCTCTTACTGTCTTCAATTTCACTCTTTTCGCCGCAATGGTGTCTGACTCTCTCTCTCTCTCTACTATCGCTATTATAACGGACATTGCTCTTCTGAACTCTCTAACTGCGTGCCTCCTCCTTTAAGGAGAGCACGCAGTACCAGACTTTCTACATTTTCTCATTCCTTTTCTGTTCAACTCTCTCTAACGCAAGATTTAATCGGTATTTTGAATCTTTTATCTACTCAGCCGGTGAATTCTGGAACAATCTTCCTCAATCCATCTTTCCTCCTATCTATGACCTTCCATCTTTCAAACGCCGAGTGTCTAGGCATCTCGAAAACCCCGGACCTTGATTTTGGCTCTATTCTTCTTCTATCGGGAGGGGACGGCGCTTTTGCGGGCATTCGCCCTTGGCCCCTCCTTCCTGCATAAATTTTTTTTATAAAGATTCACTTTTTGTTATATATAATTTGTATTTGATTACCTCGCCATCGAAGTGCCGTTCATGATTTGTGAGGTACTCTGTAGAGACAATGTTTATCAGTCATTTTATTTGGAATGCTTGGATTAATTTGTTATTACCAACCTCTCGGTATCTGCCGATATATATTGAAGTAAATAGTGAGCTATGCTAAAACTGAAATAAAGAAAACTGAAGAAATTCATTCCCATAAAGGAGAAATAGATCTCAATAAAAATATAGAAACGCCTTTCAACAGTTTCATTTTAGAAACGTGTCCGTCTCTCTCTTTAGGGAAGAAAATCATTCCAGAATATTGAAAGAAAAATAGTGACTCCAGTTTTAAAGTAACTGTGGAGCATTAAAGGAATTTACTGGTTATTAATAACTGTATTTTTTAATGTTACTTACTCCTCCTTAACTTGGTTTTGGGGTGAGTTCGGAAAGTGCGTATGAATGAATGCTCGATCATACTTCCATGAAATGTTTTTATTAAATATTTCTCTTTGAAAATGTCGTTTTCTTTATCACTCCTTACTCAATGCTTGATTCAAATGCTCCTAATTTTGTTTTAACGGAATAACCAACATCTATTTTCAGACTTTCTCTTCAAAATGAATAATTAATTATTATTAACACTATAACGATTACCTCAATTCCATTCTGATGACCCTCATCGAGTTAAATTTATGAATTAAAATGTGTCTGAACATGATTAAATCTTGACCTGACTCGTGTTATTCATCTGCCATTACCAACCTTACCTAATGATAACTTATGACGGTTTCGAACAACGATTCAGAATCGACCTGAGGTCGACTCCTCCGCAGCATCCCGCCTCATTTACTGGATTTTGTGGAGGAGAGAATTGGTTTGCGCGCTCCTCCTGTCTTCGTAGTCAGCCACACATGACCGGTCAGGGACTTTGCACAAGAACCTGTCCAGCCGTGTAACATTGCTGAAAATTTCTTCATGTATATGCGCGTGTGCACACACACACACACACACACACACACACACACACACATATATATATATAATATATATATGGTGTCCAAGCTTAAATGGCAATAAAATACATTTTTAATGTTTTGTTTTATTGCCGTTTAAGACCGGACACCATATATATATATATATATATATATATATATATATATATATATATATATATATATACCTTTGGTTAGCTTCCCCCCGAATCGTTCATTCTGACGAAGGTCAAGCTTTTCACTCCACCTTAGACCTACAGTTTAACGTGGAATCCGAACCACGCCCCATCAGCAGCCCAGCGTCTTAACCACTAGGCCACCTAGGGTACCCATTTATCTACCAACCACTTTCTTTATTGTGTGGAAGGATGAACAGCTGGGTTTTGCTGCGCGCCGGCTGCCGTCGGGTCTCGAACGCGGGGCCGATGGATTCGTAGTCAGCGACGCTAACCACCACCACCGAGGCGCATTACTACACCATATATATATATATATATATATATATATATACAGGGTGTCCTAAAAAAAACATATACTCTTTTTAGCATCATATATTTTATAATTTAAAAAAAACAAACACTATATTGTTATAGCAATTGCCAATGAAAGGTAAATTAGTAATCTAAGTGATCAAAATGTTATAGCGAGTTGTTTGCATATAAAATTTAATTAACTACGCCAATTGCTCAAAATGTTCTCCGGCAGCATGAATGCACTTTTGAATGCGTCGACTAACTGATTCGCAGACATGGACTAATGTGGATGCTGTGATGGTCCCGCACTTTTCCCTAATTGCATCCTTAAGGTGTTCGAGTGTTGCAGGTCTTGTACCATAAACTGCATCCTTTAGGTAGCCCCACAAGTAAAAATCAAGTGAACTCAAGTCCGGTGAACGTGGAGGATACTCAACGCTTCCTCTTCGTCCTATCGAACGGTTAGGCAACGTTTCATCGAGGTACCTTCTGACATCACAATGATAATGAGGGGGGGCTCCATCTTGTTGAAAGTAAAAGTCGTCGTTTCCAAACAACTTCCGAACTGCAGGTATAATTTCTGTCCGCAGCATGTCGAGATATGCGGCACCGGTAACTGTCCCATTAAAGAAAAATGGTCCAACCAAACCCCTGGCTGATAAACCACACCATGCTGTTAATCCTGGTAAATTAACATGTTTATCCACATAAACGTGTGGATTATCAAGTGACCAGTACCTGCAGTTGTGTCGATTTACTGTGCCATTCAGCCTGAAGGTAGCTTCATCAGACCACACGATTTTGTTGGCAAACTGTACGTCTTCGGCTTCCATTGACTGAAACCATTCACGAAATTCGAGTCTGCGATCAGGGTCATCTTCAGTCATGGCGTGTAACAGACTTGGAATGTAGCTTTTCCATTTTGCCGACTTTAAAATCCGGTGAACACCTGATTTGCTGATTCCGGTCTCACGGGCGCATTGCCTAACTGATTTCTGTGGTGATCGATTAAATTTTTGCAACACTAAAACGAGTTTTCATCACTCGCACTTGATTTGCGTCGTCCAGATCTTCGCTTGTGCATATCTTGAGCAGATCCCTCTGCCTCAAACTTGTCACGGATGCTTGTAATGGCGAGACGTGTCGGTGGCTTTGTACCAAATTCCCGGATCCATTGCCGCTGGACTTCGGACACATTCTCAAATTTCCAATACCATTTCAGAACACTTTTTCGTTGCTCCAGTGTCAAACGTTTACGCAACATGGGTTCTTTTGCTGAACTGAATAAAGTTGAATGCTGTGAGTTTGTATCGTGGAATGAGTGCGTAGGCTAAGTCCGAAGCAAGCTAGTGAGTGACTAGACTACGTTCGGTCCATAGGCTTCGCCATTACAAGGCCTTTGATAAACAAGGCCAGCTTCGTCGACGCATTCAAAAGTGCATTCATGCCGCCGGAGAACATTTTGAGCACTTGGCGTAGTTAATTAAATTTTATATGCAAACAACTCGCTATAACATTTTGATCACTTAGATTACTAATTTACCTTTCATTGGCAATTGCTATAACAATATATTGTTTGGTTTTTTTTTAAATTATAAAATATATGATGCTATAAAGAGTATATAGTTTTTTGGGACACCCTGTATATTATATATGTAAAAAACGAAGTACTAATTTTTTTTTATCTTTCGGTAGAGAAAAGGAAGAGAATCTTGAAAGAAGGTTTGAACTACTCAATAGAGAACTGAGAGCTATTCTGGCGATAGAAGGTAAGTGCTTATATATATATATAGTGTGTGTGTGTGTGTGTGTGTGTATATACCTTTCCTTTCAACCTTTCAAATGTTCCGTGCAGTAATATGCCCGCATTTGGGGAGACAGACATGGATCAATTTGAAAATTTCCCCTCACCTTCCTTCATGAGGATCCTTCACCGTCCTTCATGACGGTCCCCCACCTTCCTTTGTCTTTCATGGTCTTTCATAAGAAAAAAAATTCTCCTGGGGATTCTTTCATGGTCTTTCATGAGAGATATTTTAAGACAAAAAAAAATATGAAAACAGACAAAAAAAAAAGATCGATTTTTCCTCCTTGGGTTCTTTCACGGTCTTTCATGAGAGAAATTTAAACAAACAAACATTCCCTGTTGAGTAGGAAAAAAATGCTCTTTTTACGCAGCGTTCCGTCGTGTTCATGGGCCCCGCTAGTTTTAGCTTTCTGGAAGCGCTCGTGCAGAAGATGCATTTCTGGAGCGCCAGGCTTCTGCTGATATATATATATATATATATATATATATATATATATATATACAGGGCGTCCCAAAAAATGTATACACACTTTAAATAATTATAAAGGCAGTGTTTTATAAAATACATTTCATTTTCAAATGTAATAGAATCTACAGACATTATTTATTGTTTTTGTCAACGCCTGTTTTTCAAACTGACGTCCGTTTCTGGTCCAGGCACTGCTGATAACGCGAAGCAATGGATCGCAAACATCACGAAACATTTCGTTTGGTATTTTGTGTGCATTCTCGTTCAATGGCTGCTCTCAATCAGCGACTGTTGCAGGTTTTATAGCGTAGACTTTGTCGTTTAAGTATCCCCATAAAAAAAAGTCTAGTGGTGTGAGGTCTGGTGAACGCGGAGGGTATTCTAAACGAAACCCCTTCGTCAATCCACATCCACATCGTGCCAAGTACCACTCGCCAATACTCCACTCTTCGGTCCGGATCATCTTCATTAATAGCATGGACTAATCTTGGAATGTAACTTTTCCATTGACAGCGCTTCAAAAGCGTTGGACAGACGATTCTGAAATCCTACCTCACGACTCGCTTGCCGCACAGATTTTCTTGGACTTTGGTGATACGTTTCCAGTACTCTTTCTTGCTTTTGTGGGGCTTGTCGATGTCCGTGGTCTTCCGGAACGCTTTTGGACATTCTGAACAGTTCCATCGGCTTCAAACTTATCTAATTCGAGTGATGGTAAGTCGCGTTGGTGGATCTGTTTTGAAAACTCCCTCCTAAACTGTCTTTGCACTTCAACTGCGTTTTCACACTTCCAGTAGCATTTTAGAATGAATTTCCTTTGTTCAAAGCTTAGTCTGACTGCCTTTATTAATTCTAATGGGTTTAACTTGGAAAGAAAGAAACATCAATGAGCTATCAGCTGTTAAAGTGTGTATACATTTTTTTGGGACGCCCTGTATTATTAATTAATAGTAGTATGACCACAAAATGGACGAGTGCAAATGCAATTGCAAATGGTGCATGATGTTGCAAGAGTGCCACCCTCACCCCCTTTGTTGCAAGGCACCCCAAAAATGGGGGAGGGGGAATTTTGCAAGAGCAACAAGGGTTATGTAACTTGGAGGCGGAGTTATCCCCCAAGAGAAAGAGAGAGAGAGAGAGAGAAAAAGGAGGAGGAGGTGTTCGCTCGGCTACTGCCAAGCGCATATGAACACTTGAGCCGAGTCGCCGCTCTCTTATAGGGCCCCTAATCAGCCAGTTAGATTAATCAGCCAGTGCCTCCGGGCATCAGCCAGTTGGTACATCAGCCAGTGCCTCCGGGCTTAAGTTGACACTGTGTACATGTCGCGCGACCGCGTTAAACGGTGGTGGGTTCGAGCCCCGGCCCGGGCTTCGCCACCCAGGGTGCCATAATCGGAAAAAAAATTAGGTTCGAGACCCACTCACGCCTTCGCTACCCAGGGTACCCTAATGATTCCCGTAGATAAATCACCGAACAATTCGTACGTAAAAAGTCCAGGGTACCCTAATGATCCCCGTAAATAAATCGCCGAACAATTCGTACGGGGAAAATCCAGATAATTCAAAAGTTTGACTGACTGGGTGTGCTATGCACCGTCTGCCTACAATGGGACGAACCCGGAGCCATGCATAATGTTGCAACGCAATATTGATCAATGCAATCTTGCAAATTTTGCAAGACTAGGTCTAAGGTGGTGCGTAAAACGCCGAACAAATCGTACGGAAAAGTAGGTCTAAGATGGGGGTAAAGCACCGAACAATTCGTATGGGATGTTATAACTTCGATCAACTCGGGCATGGAAAAATGCCAGACCCCGTTTATAGCAACAATCGATCATTTCGTTTATCTCTCTTTCTCTCACTCCCTCCAACCCTCTCAAACCCCTGATGGATAAAGCTAATATCTTTCCACAACAAAAATTTGAATACATGTGATAAAAGGCCTTCTAATCTGAAATTATTATTTATATATATATAAAGTTATATTTATCATCTTTCACATTTAAAGATAAAGTTTGAAACAGATGTTTCTGTTCTTTAATCACAGGATTGGTCATTTCAGTTCGCGCGATATCACATTCAATGGTCAGTACATCACAACTCATTGTTTTATCTATTCCTTTCTGCTCAAATTTCATCCTTCGTTCGCATTTAAAGATAAAATTGAAAACATCTGTTTCTTCAACAACAAAAATTTGAATACATGTCATAAAAGGTCATCCATTCTGAACGTGACCATATAAATAGACAATATATACTGCTTATTTATCAGCAAAACGCACAAGATTAGAGATTAGGTTTGCGTTTATACCCCCCAGAAAGATAAATTTGAGAACATCTGTTTCTTGTCATATTATATATATATATATATATATATTATATATATATATATATATATATATATCTTTCTAATCTGAACGTGACCATATAAATAAACAATAATGATCCCCATAGATAAATCACGAACAATTCGTACGGGAAAAAATCCAGATAATTCAAAGTTTTGACGGTGTGCTATGCACCATCTGCCTACAATGGGACTCGAACCCGGAGCCATGCATAATGGTGCAATGCAATATTGATCAATGCTGCATAATGTTGCAAGATGGTACAATGCAATGGCGTAAATGTTGCCAATGTAGTGCAATATGTTGCATTGCAATGTCGCAGATGTTGCAAGATTAGGTCTAAGGGGGGCGTAAACGCCGATGAAATCGTACGGAAAAAAGTAGGTCTAAGGTAGGGGTAAAGCACCGAACAATTCGTACCGGATGTTATAACTTCGATCAACTCGGACGTGGAAAAAATGCCAGACTCCGTTATAGCAACACTCGATCATTTCGTTTATCTCTCTCCTCCCTCCATCCTTCTCAAACCCCCTGATGGACGAAGCTAATATCATCTTTAAACAACAAAAATTTTGAAATTATATATAATATATATATATATATAATATATATATAGTTATATTTATCATCTTTCACATTTAAAGATAGTTTGAAACGATGTTTCTGTTTCTGTAATCACAGGATGGGTCATTTCAGTGCGCGCGATATCGATTCAATGGTCAGTACAACACAACTCATTGTTTTTATCTATTCTTTTCTGCTCAAATATCATCCTTCGTTCGCATTAAAGATGAAATTTGAAAACATAGCAAATCTCACAAGATTCGAGATTAGGTTTGCGTTTTATACCCCCAGAAAGATAAATTTGAGAACATCTGTTTCTTGTCATATATATATATATATAGGGTGGTCCACAACAGCGTTTCTTGGAATTTTAAATTCGGTCACATCTGCCCTTATTCTATTCCCCCACAAGAATAAACGTGCCAGTTATCTTTGCTCTAGGACCTTTTTATGCACTCGCTCAAAATGAAACAATTTGAATAATGACGACAATTTATGACTGGAACATTTATTGAACAAGGATAATAATGACTTGACAATTTATGAATATATTATATATATATATATATAATGTATATATAATATATATGTTAACCCCTCCGTCTATGGCCCTGGGTGGTTCGGATCGACGGGGGTTCTAGTTAGGAGGCAGCAACGGATATTTCTTCTATAACATTCTAATTCTTTTCGGTCGCCTCTTGTTAAACTCTTGGCTACAGACTCGCCAGACTGTTATGCCAATATCTTCTATGGTTTATAACTTATCGACTTTACTGACTAGATTCCTGAAGAGAACAAGGCTCGAAGGAAAAGATAAAAACTTCTTTTACTCTAGTTTACTTCTCAAAATGTACAGGTAGTAGTGCTCTGAATTACAGGGGTAGAGGTTCGACCTCTTTCGACCATGGCTCAGGCCGGAATCTAAAAATTAAGGAGGCAAGGGGCCTCTGCCCCCTCCTCGCAGCGAGGCTGCTAACAAGGGAGGCTCGTAATGAAGTGTTAATATGAAGTGCTCTAATGAAGTGCCTTAGTGAAGTGACTTCATTTTACAAATACATGTATAATATAAGCCTAAATGTTTGGGGGACGGCAGTTGAAGGTTAAGTTCCCCCTTTTTAAACACATGATCAGATGTTTGAAAGATTCCAAATAAAAATTTAAAAAATAAAAATAAAAACTAATCGTATATTTTTGCCGAGTCTTCATTTGTGAAGACGATATCATTTCGTAATAGTACATAGGTACAATTTAAGTACACCACTGAGCACATTTTCGTTTTGGTCTATTACAATTATGATTACAATTAACAATTAATTCATATTCACTTATGTTTAATTACACTTCCATTTAAAGTACATTCTTACATTACCGTATATATTAAATCATTACATTTAATTACAGTTTCAATGAAGTACATTACAAGTTATTATTAATTACAGTTTCATTAAAGTACATTACGTTATATTAAATTAAAGTATTACAGTTAATTACAATTAAACAGTTACTATAACTTTGTTTTGTTTTTACAGTGTTTCATATTAATAGACAATTAAGATGTTAGAAATATAATACAAAGTACATGGGCACATATGGTTTGGATTTATATACAACATAAGCACACCGGACAAAAAATTAGTCACCCCTCTCAGAATGTACCTAATAACGTGTGACGGCGCCTCTGGCCTTGATAACCGCACGAATCCGGCGAGTTTAGTATGCGGAGGTACGCCTGCTGGTTCAAATTCATCGTCACTGGAACGAGAGGGCCCATTTCGTGGTACGAAAAACATCCCCAGAACATCACGGAACCACCTCCAGCCTGAACAACACCTTCGACGCATTCAGGATTAAAGGCTTCATTGGACCTGCGATGTACTCGTCGCTCCCATCATTGGAGAACAAACAAAAACGGGACTCATCGGACCAAATTACACGTTTCCAATCTGCCGCAGTCCAGTTTTTGTGCCTCTGAGCCCATTTATAACGTGCCAATTTGTGACTTGCTGTTAACAGCGGCCTCTTCCGTGGTACCCTGCTCCAGATGTCCATCGCATGCAGTTCTCGTCGCAATGTCCGTTCGGAAATTGGTCGCTGGAGAACCTCATTGGTTTTTGGAGCAATTGTTCTCTGGTTTGAAAAACGATTTGCAGTTACTAGACGAGAAACATGGCGGCGGCCCCTATTGTCGAGAATTGTTTTCCGGACACAGTTACGCCGTCGATTTTCAGTTGATTGCGAACTACACCACTCTTTGTAAACTCGCTGGACAGTACGCGTTGACACACAACAAATTGGGCTACTTCAGACATTTTGTGTCCGTGGGCTCTGCCAAACAAGATGGCTCCTTTTTGCCACTGAGTAACGTCTGCCTCACGACCCATTTTGCAGACTATATCCAACACACACTTTGTCTTCACCCCTCACGAAACAGATCTGATCCTGTGTGCTACGTCACCGCTACTTGTCACTTACCAATGCTACATCAGCGCCCTCTGTGTGACCTTGAACTTCCTACTATCGGTGCTATAGGGGTGACTAATTTTTTGTCCGGTGTGCTTATGTATAATATGTTATAACATGTTATAAATTTGAAATCAGAGGGACAAGAGGTTTCACTTTTCAGGTGTTTGATTTATGCTGATTGCGAATTGCGTACACTTGCATAAGCAATTATGAATATATTGCGAGGGGTGAACGCACTTGAAAAAAAATAATAAAAAAAACAATACGAGAACGTATTGAGCGTTTCGAACGAATGCAAAAAGTTTTGCATTTCACAAACGAATGAATATTTAATAAAATTGACATACGATAATGGTCAGATAAGATATGGACGTATGGGGGCGGGGGATATGGTCGAATAATAGTTATATGTATACTACATAACATATAAATAATGACTTCTATAGAGTGTACAGTTTTTATTATGATAAAGAATTTTTTCATACATTGCATACTAGAGATATAATGAAGGGAAATTAATGACGGGAAAATGTGACGTCATAGTTATTGAATTTGTACGAATAGTACAAATCATTATTAGGAAGATTTACATGAACGAATAGAGACAAAGAGTGGGTATCAATGACTAAGAAGTACAACTGCGGGTTCCAATCCTGTTACATGCAATGTGTATGCCATAATCTAGGGTCGAGGGTGAGATGGAAGACAATCATAATTAATAATAATAAATTCTATAACAATGAAAAATGGAAAATAGATACGACTAAACCACAGAAATGGTAGATCATAGGGTTGTGACAAACAAAAATAGGAAGCTACAAATAAAATTTTTATCCAAAACTCGCTTAGGCAATTTTGGTTTCTTATGTAAAAATGAATATGGATTATTCATTGTTCATTTTTAGTTATATATATATGTATATATATATATATTATGAAATTATAACAGCGGAACAAATAATGTACACAGTTGAAGATCTTTAGGTCTTCTTGAGACCAGTTTTAGTCGGCTCTTTGAATTCCTTGCGGTGTTGAGTGACTGCGCGGAGAAGGTACTGCTTTTGCGCTTCATCCTTCGTGATTGTGCTGTTGAAAGCCTTAATGAGCGCAAACTCCTCTTTCTGCGCAATCGTTAACACTGCCATCTTCTCTACACGTTCCTTCATTCCTTGGTAAGCTGGATCTGTGTTCCAATCATTTGGTGTCTTGGACAGGAATGATTGCGCCTGTTCACTTCCGTGCTGCATGACGAGGTTGAAGAAGATTGCTGAACGTTTGGTGCATAGAATTCCAAGGGATTGCTCGAGGAGAACGTTTTTCCGTCCACGCGCTTGAGTCCTTTTCTTTTTTCGGGAACAGCTACGATGTGAGCAATCCTCTCCTTCGTGGACGCGTGAACTCGAGGATCAAAGAGTGCCAAGGGGATTAAGTGCTCAGAAATGAACCACAAATGGCGCGCTTCATCGCGGCAAATGCCGCGTCGTTCGTCTTTCCTGGGTGAGCTTTCAGCTAGCGCAAGAAAGTGAGGTCATTCAATGGAGCCATGTATGCAACATTGGCCTCGTTCCAGTAGCGGCCGTAAAGGAGCGTGATAAACAGTCTTAGTTCCTCGATGTTCCGTTTCTCGGTCTGAAGCAAGGTGAATTGATCTCTGAATAGGAACACCTTGAGCGTGTAAATGGCCTTGGCTATCCATCGCGCATGGTGCATGGCTCCAGGGCTTCGAATTCTCACAGGACCGTCAAGCTTCCTCCCAAGAAAAGGAGGCAGAGAAGCATCAGTTCATCATAGTCGTCCCGCTGGCTCTTCTTCTTGACAGCCTCCTTGTAGTAGGAGACCATTTCCTTCCTCTGCTCTGCTGTTTCAATGAACAGGCTGTCGGGTGCACTCTCAGCTTGCTGCGATCAATGAAAACCCAGTGCTGCTTGAGGCGCTTGAATAGGCCAATTTCAGGTTCACTGGATGTTCCGAAACAAGCACCGAAGGCCGCAGCAAGGACGACTTCTACCACGTGGTGTCGGCAAGCGATCCACACCAGATCAATACCCAACTCCTTTTCAATGAGAGTACAAGCTCCAGCATGAAGTCCCGTGTTGGACGCAGTTGTATCAAAAACAAGACCTCGAACGTTGCCCCTCAAATACCAGTCGTCCACAAGCTTCAGGCACGCCTGAGCCTGAGATGCTCCAGTTACAGCAGCTACCATTGGAATTCCAAGGAGTTTCTCTTCCCCGTTACCGGTTACAAGCACAGCCACACGGTCCACCACCTCTAACCCATGGGAGATATCTGTAAGCAGCTTACTATCCCAGTGCAAGAGAAGGGGCTCATGGGTCTTGAAAGTGGCCTGATCTTCGCAGCACACCGCTTCACGTGTACATTGTCTCACGCGACGAATGGTGCTGCGTGAGTTGACACTTCGTCCAAGTTGTGCCCCAGCGATTTAATAGTTCCTGCGACCACTGCCATTCCTTTCCTGTCACTGATGTTGTGGCGATCCAAGGCTAAGGAATGTCAGGCGTGATCACAGACTTCAATCACTTAGGAGTGGAACGTTTTCGTGCACTCCTTAAAAACTACAGTATCTGAATCTGATGATTCAGATGTACTTGAACTAGAAGCCTCCAGTTCTCCCTGGGACCATCTCGCATCCGCCTAGCGCTTGGCCTTCTCCTCTCGGTTCATCTCCGCCTCACACCGAATCCTCTTCCTCGTTTGTTGGTCAGCCATTTTCTTGTCAATCGGCCCAAAGCTGGAGAAAGTGGAATTATCGAGCTGAGCGACAAGGAAGTTCTTGTCCTCCTCATTCATCATGGTCTCGAGGGCGTCATGACGTGAAAGATCGAACACCTCGTCAAGGTCTCCGCGAAATATGTCCTCCTTCATTCTGTAGGATGGGAAATTCTTTGTGCGGTTCTTCTTCAGTCCCTTGTATTGCTCGTACAGTTTCAGGAGCTTCTCAGCGTATCTGGTATCCGTCATTGGAACGTTTGCTTTTGTCCAAAACGGGATCAAAGCCTCAATGGTCATCACCGCACTGTTATATTCTGTCTTCCTCTCCTCCAGATGGTGGAACATGAATTTCCGGAGGACTTGAAGCTTGGTTGGGAGTCCTGCCCTAGTTAACTTCTCCTCCGCCTTCCCTAGTAACCACACTTCACTGCTAGACCGTGTTTTTGATTGCTTCGGCGGCATTTCTACACATTCCTACAAAAGAAGAAGCCAAATTTAGTAATCAGTCATTAGTGAGACATGTCATGCATGATTGAGCGACCTCTTAACGACATCGTAGACCAACCATACTTCACACAGTTATTCACACTAAGTGTAGGAACAAAAGCAACAATGACCCAGAAGTGAAATCTCAAATGCTAAATTTTCCCTATGCTTGTGAACCACCCTTATATATATATATATATATATATATATATATATATATATATATATATATATATATATATATCTGAACGTAACCATATAAATAAACAATATATACTGCTTAATGCTTATTTATCAGCAAAACGCACAAGATTCGAGATTATTCAGGCGTTTATATCTCGCAGAAAGATAAATTTTAAAACATCTCTCCACGAGTCGGAATATATGGCACGCCCAGATTTCACGGGGCGACCAATCACAACCCTGTGGGGCAGCTCCCAGGACATCGGGTTGGTTGCTATGCAGGCCTACGCGTCCCGCACCGCCCAAAATTCACAGCCAGCCAATAGGATGCTAAGGATTGTGCTTTGTGGGACTGGTCACAGGCCCCCTTATAAAGGGAGCGTTTCGGGTCAGAGACTCAGTTTCTTACATTTTCCGATAGGGGTTTATACGCCATGAGTCAATTACCGTTGTACACTACCCCCGATCTGATGGAGGACGATGTCAATTATGCCCAGGCTGCGCACATAATTTTCAGAGCGCTAGACCAGGATGAACTATTATCTACCCAGAGTGTTGCGGAAAATTGTAGTGAAATGCAAGACCCGCTCAATGAAGGCACTGATGAGATGTGAGTAACCCCTAAGTGTCATAATAATTGTTTTGAAAAATAGTTTGTACGTTTCTTGTGGAATTTTTATAAAACTTACAATAGAAATATAACAACCGTAAAAGACCGCAATAAACGCGTTTTCAAAAATAATTTTTATTCTCTGTTACCATTGTGATTATATCAGCATATATATATATATATATATATATATATATATATATATATATATGTGTTTTTACATTTCTTGTGGAATCTTAAACAATAAGTTAGGTTAGGCTACGTTAGGTTAGGTTATATTATGTCATATATATATATTATATATATATGGTGGACACAAGAGTTATCTGCATCCAATTTCGTGACATTTGTTTTACTTATCGTTACAGGGGCGAATCCGAGCTAGGACGTGTTATAACTACGTTTGATGAAAGGCGGATAAATGAAATGGATGCTTCTCCACCCAGCCAACCCAGTGACCTGAATAAAAATGTTGAGGTATTGGCACACATTCGGTCTAGCGAGTGCCAGATCGTAGAGGAGATAATGTAAGTATTTTTTGAGGTTAAGAACAAAACTCAATATATTTTCATTTATTAAATAGCAGAAAACATGTACAAAAAGGGGTCAGTGGCCGATACATAAGTCTTTTTGGCTACAGTTACAAATGTATATACAGCTTTACACATTACAGGGTGTGCTAACATATGAAAACCTTTTTTTATCTGTTTGCAAACACTTTTATCGTTCATAACTGTGTCGCATAAATCGAATAATTTTAAAAAATTTGTAAAACACTTCCCACGTGACATGTGCATGAGAAACAAAATACAATACAACCCGCATGTTTCAGTATAATATCCTTGGAAACGATATGGGGATCAAGTAATCTCAGGGATACCTAGTTGTGCTATAAACTTCACAATTACCGAATCATTCCAGGGCGGAAATCCGAGTGAGTCAAAATAGTACATTTTTTCCATAGTTTTAAAATAGATTGCAAACCAATGAATCCCCTCACCACCCACAATGTCGGTGTTAACGATAATCCCGTACCAGTTTCTCTTACTCGGTACCTTCAATATTTCATTCTTTGCAAACACGCCGATAAATTTTGAACGTGTGAAACGGTCTCTTTCCATCACTCTGAATTGTATTCGCATCCATTTTAAAAATCTGTGACGACGTTCCTGAAACGATCATTCTCTATTAGTGCCTGTGACTCGAGATACACGAGTGCACTTATAGGCGCGTCTATAGGTTTGGCAAACTCCAACCTGACTGAGATGTTCCCACTTTGTTGTGGGGTTAAATGGGTATCTGTGCTTGCAGACAAGTCAGGCGTAATATCAAATGAATAAATGTTAAATTCTTCGACAAATTCTTTCTGTGTTACGCCAAAACGAAGTCCATCACAGGCGCCTGTATTATGAGCCAGACTACTATATGCTCTCGTGCAGAGCGGGAACACGGCGTCTGACGAATAGTCCGTATTCATTGTTCCACCCAGAGCGACGCCATTTACGTATAGAGTAATATTTTAAAGGCACTCTTTTTATATTTTCCATTCGTCGAGGTGGGCTTACATTCCAATTAATATCATTTTAGGTAGGGCTCCAAGAGCAACGTTTTCTAGCTACTTCGATGCCAGCCCTGCGGGGATCGTATACAGTTTGATCTGTACCCTGTTAATTGGATATTTACTGTGGCGTGTATTCTCTCAATTTCTAATTGCTTTGGGGAACTTAATTTCACTCGGCGTATAAGCAAATACGTTTCCATGATGTGTATCACAACGGGTTTCGCGCCTTCTTGATCAGTCCCCAGATTTATGCAGATCTCAGGATTCGTGCGGGTTAGCTTCAACTTCATATCCACCCTGTTCATAAGCATCTCCTGGAATGTAAAGTCTGTATGCAGGCGCCCAAAACATTCAAATATCTTTTTTTTAGAATTTTAAATTTCACCTTTATTCCATTTTCCTCTTTAGTGTGGTAATACCCCTCGGCGGTTAAAAAGGTGCCCTTCGCTTCTTTTGAAAAGTTGAGGACATTTTCCAGATAGGCTCGAAGGTGGTAGTACCCAGTACCTGTCGAGATGTTAGCCTGATTTAAATACACCTCACACTGGCTGAATATGGAGTGTAAAAAGTTGGTTTCAGGGTAGGCAGCGTAACTATCATCGCAGTCCGTTCCATCAGAATGGGCTACGCGTAGTTTAGCATGTGCATGCAACTCGGGTCAAAAAAGTAAGGGCCTGAGCTGGGTATCACGAATTCTATAGGGGCACTGGGTGAACTAATTGTGTTTAACGGGTTAATTGTAATAAAGTCACTATGCTCAATAGAGACCTGGGTGAGGGGCATATCAAAGAGGGACATTTCCGATTTACAGCATTGTGAACTACACGGATGGATGAAACGTGCCATGACGAGTCAGAAACAGTGCCACCTCCCTCGACGAGTATTAGTCAACCTATGATTCGTGAGAGTAGCGTCCTCAGCTTATATCAGTTAAAAAAATGATCAGTCATAGGTTTCATACGCTTAGAGCTTTTTTTATCTTCTTTTGTTTAACGCCACTTGATGGTAACCCCTTCTTCCTGGCAGATTTCTTCTTTCCGCCACGTGTTGATAACCCCTTATTCCTGGCAGATCTCTTCTTTCCGCCGCCACGCATCTTTCTGCATCTTTGATGATCTCATCCCGTGTACGTTTTAATTGTTTTTTTAGAGCTTCTTTAGGATTAGTGCCCCCCATTATGTCTTCTGCCGCGTTAAAACCTGTTTGTAACGCCTTCCGCCCTAGGTACCTGGCCCCTCCCTCTTCAACAGTGGGACAGCGGTGCGTAGTATGGATGAAAAAAATGGACCCAAGTCCACTTCCACGTGGTACCTCACTCCTCGGAATACTGTGAACGGCCTTCGAGTCATTATAAACGACGAAAGTGTAGTTTCACTGTTAAGCTCCCATCACCGAATGGGAAATTTTTTCCCTCAATCGTCCTTATATATATATATCGAGATGTTGGTTAATAGATTAGTCGCAACATTCACATAATGGGGCTTGTCATATGTAATGCTCAAACTTTTCCCTCTATGGTTGGGGATGTGTGCAATGCGCAGCAGACGTGCCTGGGTGTCCCCAACAAATTTGTGCTCTACAATATTGCTGTAAATATAGCACATGTCTGGGGTGGAGAGCTTTCAACCAATTTCTCCATCTTCAATTGATACATTAAGCTGGACAATTCATGCTGTGCTGCCTCGTGAAAGGTATCTCTTTGGAGGCTGCGCTATATCGGTCCTCAGCCACAATTGTGAACAGCTCTTTATATTTAATAATTCTACTAAGCGTTTACGACTTCAAAAAGTAAATCGTTTGTCAAGTACGACTTTTCAAGACTCTGTTTAAACCCGCACAATGTCCATGGCTGTATCATAATGCCCGATTCCTAGCGATACATTTATGCTATAGTACCGTTCCTCACCGCACAGGGTTGAGCGTATAGTGTCTAAGGTTATGCCTAATTTTTCGCATTCATCGGTCTTCTAAGGATCAGAAATATGATTTGTTCATTTTCAAGAGTTAAAAATTTGGTGGCTAACTGAAGTTCACATAACCCCACCTCATACGAATCACGCTCCAATTCAATGGGCCATGGAGTTCTGTCACAAAGTTGGCGAGGGTGTTGTTAGGGTGTACAGACAGGGACGAGGAGGACGGGAGTGTGACGTAGAAATGGTTAGGAGCCATGTTGCATACTATTTAAGCTTCATTATTGCATCAGCTTTTATATAGGTGTTGAAGCTTTCTGGGTAACCCTAGCCATTTCACCAGGTACATTTTTCTCTTTCCTGAACCTTTGCTTCCTATAATTTTCTCAATTTTAACACTTTTTTCCTAAATTAAATGCCACTTTCTGCAACTCCTCGCGGTAAAAGCCTCCTGAGATTCTTCCCCATTCAAATCTTCAATGTAATACATCATTATCTCACCTTTAGGTCTCATAGCCCTAACTTTAAAAATCTCACGTGTCCATCCTTGCTCAAATCCCTTCGCGAATTTATTTCCCGAACGCGACAGCCTTACATAATCATTGATTTTGAAACGCGCAGAGTGTGGTGGTCCATCTCTTCTCACCTCTGGGCGCGTACCTCTTTCTAAAACTTCGTTAGGCGTTGCCAATCGTGCGATGGTGTGAGCGGTTGTAGGATGAGCCAATGACCAGAACGTTTATATATCTGTATGTGTTTTTGTGTAAAATATCGGTGCATGCGTTCCTTTATGGTACGTTGAACTCTTTCAGCTAAAGAAGCCTTATGTATAGAATTGGTAGTGTAATAGCTGATATTAAACTCTGCCAGCATGTTCTGAAAAGCGCGTCCTATAAATTCTTTCCCCATATCCGTACAAAAATAGCCAGGAATCCTGTTTTCTTTCAACATCAACGTTTTGGTCGCTTTAGCAACTGTTTCAGGCGATTTATTTTTCAGGGGAATTAGCCACAGGTATCTAGAGAATACATCTATTATGAATAGGATGTAGCGGTAACCATCGTTATACACTGAATATCTTTGCATGTCTGTTAAATCAGCCTGCCAAATAGAGTCAATCGAGGCAGCTGTTGTCTTGGCCGTTTTAAACCTTTTTCTCACCGGTTTATGAAGTGTATAAGCATCCTGTTCCCGCAAAAATCTCTCAACATCTTTTTTCCTTACACCGTAAACACCTCTGTACAGTCTATTAACGCCACCATAGGAGGCGGGTTAGAAATGTCATAATAGCGTTTACTTAATATGTTAGCCATTTGCGTATTTTAGAGGCACGTGGATAAGGCTGGCCGTTTGTTCTCTTCTTTCTCCTCTTCAGAGACACTGCTACTGCTGGGGGCGATGGTGTACTCAGTTGTGACACATGCGAGACTTGATCCAAGTCTTTTAACCTATTCAGATTACCTATCAATGTTTTGGGGACATTTATTTGTTGTAGTCTTGCTTTAATATGCTTCCATCCTGTTGGTGAGGGTCTGTCCCACTTTCTCACCAGATCATGAACAATATCAACGATATTGGATCCTTGTACCCTTGTTCCTTCAACAATGACCTCGCCTGTATCGGTCCACTGTATGATGGGGTCCTCACTCAATAGATTATAAAGACTTAACCCTTTATTCCTCAATGTATGTGGGAGGCTGTTTTTAGCACATGTTCGATGTGTTGTGTTCCGTTGTTCTTTGGTGGCCAGGTCCTGTGTCGCTATGCTCAGCACTACTCCGAGCTGTGCCTACGGGGAGCTCTGTAGGTGCTTATAATCTTCGTACTCATGAAGAAATTTCTGCAAAGCCTCTTGGTACAAGATCCTTTTCTCATCAGGTGACTTTTCACTGTTTAATAGGGCTAGCAACTCGTTTCCATTCTTTTAAGCCTACTTTTACGGGGTTCTAGAACCGTGTCTGGAGTCTTTGAACTTTGCAATGAAGCATACACCTCGTGCGGAATCACAACCACCTTCATTATATTAATCTAGTCAGTAAAGGACCCAAAACTGAAAATAAGATGGCAGGAATGATCCTCCTCTTTGTACAATAATGCGCTTTTTCTTACCCACAGTTTGACTTTTATGAGCGAGCGCTCGTATTATGTTCTTGTAACGACGTAAGCGAGTCTTCTGAGAGGGTTTCATTGGTACATTACATTTTATAACATTAAGACAGATTTCACAGATGCATTTTAAAAAGTCAGAGTCGATATTTTTAACAAACATCTGTTGCAGTGCCCGGGCAATCGTTGATAGATTTTTATTAATTCACGGTATTTCTTTAGCCTATTTGTCATTCTGGAATATACACCGTTTCAGGTTCGCTTGGGAATATATTCGTTCTTAGAAGCACCCTAAACGTGTTTCGCGGGTGAAGGTCACAAAGCAAATATCCATAACGCTGGTTTGTGGCCTCTTTATAAACCTCCAAAAACTCCTTACGCTGATTCGGGAACATTTGATTGGCTAATACCCCAATTTGTGACACATCTCTACGTTGCGCGAATAAGACTAGATATGTATTTAGCGACACATCGCGCATGTATCTATTTTTGAAAAATAGATTCTGATTGATGAAGAACACGCTTATGTTAAGGTGGTGGGAGAATACTGTAAATGTCTCGGCAAACGTTTTATCCATCTCCAACATGAGGTCGTCAATTACAATGACTGTATGTTCATTTCCCTTTAACGAATTAACGTCATAGACCCCTTGTGGAACAAAAATCATCTTGGTACTCGTTGAACACTGATTGATACGTCGAATAGCACCATATAACTTTATGCACAAATTTTGAGAACATCTCCCCTTTTCTTTAATGATTTTAAGCATAAACACCGTTTTACCACATCCTGTAGGTCCAGATATAATACATGTGGATGGGCTCGTGAACCTGAATTTTTCTACAGATTCCATTTCTAACACGTCACACCCTAAGTGGTCCATTTACAAAATATTACAAATTTGAGTGCTGCTCCTTATATTTTGTTTTCTTCTTCCACAGAACCGTGAATGACACGATGTACAGCACCCCATCATCGATATCACGGACGACCCCGTTGACCCCCAGCTACAGAGTCATCCCCCGCCGACGAGCCCTCACCAGCGACACCTGTAGCATGCGCCAGTTCAAAGCGGAGGCGTGATGAAGAACCCTCCACGTCAGGTATAAAGCGCTCCAGGATTGCTCCGGTTGTTAGACCCCAGTAATAGAGCCCCAACCCTCAACGTCTTACGTCACAACCCCCAATAGTACCTTCTCAAATATACCCCTTATTCATCCTCCACAGTAGCTCCCCGTTCTGTTGAGGATGGCATAACATTCGAGTTGGTGCGCACCGCAACCCCCACCCCCCTTGACTAGAAATCGGTATATAGTCAGGGTTGATCCTAGGTCCATGTATAGCAATGGTGTTGAACACGGACTACGGCGCATAGTTGAACGTATTGTAGAGTTTGCCCTTCAGAACCGCGACGAACGTGAAGTCAGGAGGACGAGGCTGTCCTTTGGATTCGGGTCAGATGACGGAGATGTAGATGATTTTTGGGTGTAATACCGTTCAGACGTTTGGCAGCTGAAGATATAGAGTATATATTAGGCCGTATAATGCAGGCCTCTCAAAGTAGTATAGCCTTCAATATGGACAACTTCACGGTAAATATTGACCGTGTATTCCGTGTTGCGGGTCATAGTGCCACACCTTATACTCTTAACTTCAATTCTCAGGCTATTTTTAGACGGCATATAAACGTCGATCGTGGTTGCGGCTTTATAGCAGTAGTCTTAGCTCGTATGTTTACTGTACTAAATACACGGCAAAAATTTGGTTGCCTACGGTAGTGGAGCGTGCCCGTAAACTAGCTGTAGACTGTAAACTTGAGTTTGACTGTATATGGGTCCTGAAGAGCTGAGAAGGGTAGAACAGGAAATGAATGTTCGTATAGTTGTATTTGGACTGGATGATCGTCGTAGAACTGTGTATGTTTTTAAAAGCTGTGTGAGAGATCGTACAAGACCCCTTATTTTAGGACTGTCAGGGACAACGTATCTCCCCATCCGTAATATAAGGGACCTTTACGCGAGTTATGATAAAAGTCGAAAATATGGACATCATGATTTGTGTAAGGGGTGTATCGAGTTTGCGGATGATATAGTGAAACATTGTAAAGATTGCCACATGGTATGTGAGCAGTGTAAAACCAAATGTGAAAGCCGTGTAGTTGAAGCTGAGAAGAGGGATTGTAATGTGTGTAGACGCACATTTTTCAATAATAACTGTTTTGAGCTCCATAAATCAATTGGCACGTGCAGGAAAATGAGAATCTGTGAATGTGGTATGTTTCACATGATGGATAATTGGGGAAATTCACATAAATGTGATGAAATTCACTGTTCTACATGCCATGAGAAATATAAGGCGGTTGGAGTAAAGCATGTATGTTATATGAAAGACGCCAAGCCTAAAAACAGCCCTTGTATAACTGTGTACTACGATATAGAAACATACACGAACGCTGAAACCAAAGAGGTTATTCCGCATTTACTTGTAGCCAGACTATCTGTGATGAGTGTATGGAGATCGAGTGTGATGAGTGTCACAAATGTGGTAAACGGACAAACGTTTTTAAAACGAATGCCCACGATAGCCCTGTGAAACTCTTTGTGTCCTATATTGTCAAGTTAGCGGACAAGTTAAAAAAATGACTGTGTATATTCTCGCCCATAACGGGGCAAAATTTGACACACAGTTCCTTTATAAGGAGTTGCTTGAGCACGAGTCCTCTGAGATATTTACAGGTGATCCCTTGAAAAGAGGCAACAAACTAATACAGATGCAAATAAGAGGTAATGTACAGTTTAAAGACACTTTATTATTCACACCTTGTAAATTAGCAAAGCTACCCAAGGTGATGGGAGCCGCTGAAGTTTCAAAAGGATATTTCCCTTACACATTCCTCACTAGCGAAACTTTAAATTACGTAGGACTACCTCCACCCAAACATTACTTTAACTATGAATGTATGAGCAGATGAACGTGAAGATTTTGACCGATACTACAACAGTTTTAATGAATGTAATCCTTATAATATAGCTGATGAATGTGAGCGTTATTGCGTGAATGATGTGCGCGTGCTTAGAGTATGTTTCCAGGCCTTTAGAAGGATGTACATATGTCGTTTCAAATGCGATCCGTTGCAAGTCGCAACCACCATCGCCTCATTATGTTTTACGGTGTTCAAGAATAACTTCATGCCTAAAGACACCTTAGCCATTATCCACAGAAACAACCCCGCAGTTATGGGCACAAGGCTATTTACTGGCTCATACACCTACAGCAGCAGACAGGTGTATACATAAAGCATGCCCGCAACACGGGTGAAGTACCCATTAAGGTTAATGGTCGTGTTTTTTGGGTTGATGGTCTAAGTGAAAACCGTGCCACTGGTGAGAAGACTGTGTACTCCTTTAACGGTTGCTGGTGGCACGGGTGCCCCCGTCCTGAGTGTGGAATCGTAGGAGATATCCACGGTAGATCTCCTGCCGACTGTCTTGCGTGGACCCGCACCGCGATCAACTTATAGGCCCCAGTTCACTCACAAAGTCTTGTGGGAGCATGAGTATGATGCACGGATGGAGCAGATGGACAGTACCGTGAAGAAATAAACACGATCAAACGTTCAATGGTGCTGGATCCTCTCAAATGCGGTGATAGCTTGTTCGGAGGGCGTACAAATCCCTTCAAGCTATACTTTCCGCCTACGGAGGGTGTGAAGCTCCATTACTACGACTTCTGTTCTTTATACCCCTACGTGATGAAGAACAATCCGTACCCGTAGGTGCACCTGAAAAATGGTGGGTCCCGCACCACCAACCATCGAGGAGTTTTCGCCAACTTGAATGAGCGCTACTTTGGTCTCTTTCGTAGATGTGCTCCCCCTCGCGATTTATGGATGCCGATCTTACCCGTCGTTATAGATCACAAGCTCATGTTTCCCCTGTGCGTGAAGTGCGCAGAAGAGAACAATGGTGATTGTGACCATACACCCCACCAGCGTAAGATCAGAGGTGTATACACAAGCCCTGAGCTGGCCTAGCCGTTCGCCATGGGTATAGAATAATGAAGATACATGAGGTGTGGAGGTTTCAGAAGCTACCCAACCTTTTCACACCATATATAAACGCTTTTTGAAGGATAAGGTTGAGGCGTCAGGATATCCGCGAGGGGTTGATACCGAAGATGAAAAAACGTCTTATATTCAGCGTTACCGTGACCGTGAAGGTATACAGCTTGATCGTACACAAATTGTAAAGAACCCTGGCAAACGCTTTAGAGCAAAGTTGTGCCTAAACAATCTTTGGGGAAAATTTGCACAGAATACCGGCAAAGGAAACGTTCATTTGGCGCAAAGTTATAGTGAAGTCTGGGATTATGCCAACGCACCCGATAAAGAGGTCATGGAGATTGTGAATGTAGGTAATACTTACATAATAAAGTACAACAATACCGAATTGTCCACAGTCACCTCACGGGTTACAAATATTCCTGTAGCCAGCTTCACAACAGCCTACGCACACATCAAACTTTGGGGCCTATTGCATTCTTTTGGGCGGCGGGTATTTTATGCCGATACAGATAACGTGATATTCACAGCGAAGGGGGGTGAATACATGCCCGCTGTTGGGGAGTTCCTCGGAGAGCTAACTGACGAGATCAAGGATGAGTATGGGACAACACATACGCGGACTCGTTTGTGTCAACAGGACCAAAAACCTATCGGGTACGGGTGAGGATAGGGGATGATACGAGGTATATCGTGAAGGCTAAGGGTATCACGCTTAACCATGCGAATCGGCTGGTCGTTAACTTTGATTCGCTGAAGGAATTAGTGTGCTTGGAAGATGATGAGGGTGACCGCCCGCCCCAATTGACTATAGGCACCCACAATTTTCGGGCGCAGAAGCTGGGGGGCGTGAAGGAACTTATGGGTACAAAGGTGTGCCGTAACACCTATAGAAAACGCTACCAGGTGCCTGGTACCTATGACACCGTGCCCTTTGGATACCAGAATCTTTGATGTGTCTTTTGTTAACTTATTTATTACACGTTTTTGTAAATATATATGGTACTAGGGCAATTGCGTCCTGGTCAAGTGCGTCCCGGACAAATGCGTCCCGGTCATTGGCGTCCCTGGACAATTGCGTCCCGGACAATTGCGTCCCGGAAAATTGCGCACTTCTCCAACTACTATATGAAGTTTATTTATTAGAGAAGTGAATAGAAAGTATCGGAATTTCAAATATGCTTTTCATTTTAACCTATTAAACTTGTTATATGTTCATAAGTTCCGTTCGAAACTTCTCTAAAACTTTATCCATCATCAGCAACATCATTGTCAAATTTTATGGGTTACGTCCACTTAAGATAAAGTTAGTTTCGTTAGTTTTAACGAAAATATCACAACTTAACCTAACCAATCGTCAAGGGCATACAGTTGACCTAACTGGGCATTCAATTAATCTAACCGGGCATTATATCCCATACCAAATTACAATAACAAACATACTCATCCCTCGTCATTGGCGTCCCTGGACAATTGCGTAGGTGAAGTCACAATGAACTTTCTATTCACTTCTCTAATAAATAAACTTCATGTAGTAGTTGGGGAAGTGCGCAATTGTCCGGGACGAAATAAAACCGGACGCAATTGTCCAGGGACGCCAATGACCGGGACGCATTTGTCCGGGACGCACTTGACCAGGACGCAATTGTCCTGTCACCAATATATACACCCTGAATATTTCGTTTATTAAATAAATCGTGTTTCAACTAGCATTTCACTTTCTCCTTTGTGTGTGTGTGTGTACAGTAAAAAGCTAAGCCACGCCCACTGTAAGACCGGCAACGTGAGTCATGCCGCAACCTGAGCAGACTTCTATCCCTGCGTACTCAGTTGACCTCTGTGCACCCTTGACCTCAGACGTGTATTCTCACGCATAGAAGAAAAATAGTATTGGCTACCTTTAATATTGCGTGTTCAACATTTATGAAGTGGTATTCTGCGTAGTAGTAGTAGTAGAAGAAGCAACACGATCAGAAGATAAACAACAGTTATGGGTAGTGAGTCTTGTGGATGAGTGGTGTGACAAGCGGTATTATATCATGTTACACCATACCGACTACTCGTACCCTACGACTGAAAATGTAAATCTTGTCATCATGGACAATCTTAAGTATTTTTACCAGTATATTAATATATATCATGATGAGGTTTGTAGTGACGTTGTGGCTAATGGGCTGTGTGTTTTTAACAGACTTTAGAGATAAGTATCGCTTGTTAAACAAAAAGAATAAATATGAACATATGTTTCTCTCTAATAGCGCGCCGGTTTGTGAAGTTGTTTAATTTGTGGAAATGTACATCTGGTGAGTGATAAAACATTAAAACCGTTATTAAATGTTTTTAGTTCATGAAAATCCACCTTTGCAAAAAATGCCTGGTGCGTATTCTGGGGAGTGGGAGTGATAAAACATTAAAATCGATATTCTTGTAGCGGAAAATTTCTCAAAACACCTGCCCAATATAATGGGATACAACGATTCATGTTGGATCAGCGCCGTACACGTTTCATTAGATTATGGTGTGACTCCCCCCCTCCCGTGCCGCCCACCAGTGTACCTCACGGAGCATACGAGTTCGAACAAACCCATACACGTATCTTCAGCGTGACTCACCCCGCCCCGTCGAGCTGATCCTGCCTGCCTCCTGTGGCTCATAGTTATCTCAGAACTTGCGCCGAGTGGACGTGCCATCGTCATCTCAGAGCTTGAACCGATTGGACGTGCGAATACGATGGAACTCCCTTTGAGAAGCATTCTCAACGCCTCGTACGACGTCTCCGTGACGAAGTCATTGCGCGTGTTCAGGCTTGAAACCGGCACCAGTAACTATGTGCTTGAAACGATCTGCAGGCAAGCAAGCAAACGTAACGTTATTTATTTAAGTGTTGAGATGAATAAAACCTTCGTAATAGTTGAGAGGTGGGCAGAGGACCGTTATAGAATACCTGTCGGCGTAGGTACAAGAAGAGAGCTGATTAGTGACGCCTCCTCATATACCATTGCACATTGTTTATAAATAACGAACAACCATGCATTGATATACGACTGATGTGGAAGAACACAGCTGATAATGACGTTCTTGTCCCTACACGAAACCGTTTCATCCTCGACAGAATGTTTGAAATCGTCGGATTCCGTAAGCTGAAGCCTATATTAGACGCTCGTGTTACGGATATGATTTATTTTGACACGGTTCTTGAACACGCATACACCGCTCTGCTCGACAGATTTATTGAATGTAGGAATGAACAGGGGAGAATGGTCTAGAGCTGGACGCATGTTTAAAAGGTTTAGATTCTTCGAAATATCCTGAACTTTGGCACAAAGCACTTGAGCGGCACAGAGCTGAGCTCGCCTACACTGTTCACCCTGAAGAACTGTACCTCTATATAATGGATAGCTGTCGTTACGACTTGGAAGATTATTTCCAATGCCGCTATGCCGCGTGAAGAAGAGTTCACGATTGAAAAGCTCGGAACGGTAACAAAAAACCCCTGATTGGAAAGGCGTGTTTATAAACTTGTATTTAATAATGATGTTGTGGTTAACGATGACCTCTTTGTGCGTGCTTTTGATTGCGTTCTAGCCGTGTTTAAAGATGACTTTCCCGCCGGGTGTAAAGTGGGTACAAAAATAGTATTGAATGATATGAAAGCCATTTATGTCGAGTATAGACCTCAGTATCAGTTAAACGGTGAAGTGATGCTTGGACGGTTTTACCACGTCGTACAAAGTAACGGCGATGTGGATGCAGACTCTATTACGTGTGAGTTTAGCGTTTTGCACCATATAACATAAAGGATATATATTTAATTTGTGTATATATATATTTCCTGTACTAATATGCAATTGTATATACGTTTCGTATATTTTCAATATATTTTATATAACTATATATTTTTCCTGTACTAATATTTTTATAATACAACGTTTTGTATATTTTCAATATATTTAATATAACTGCATATATTTTTCCTGTACTAATATATTGATAATGCACCGTTTTGTATATTTCTGATTATATATTTCCCATTCATGATGCTATTATTATTTTTGACCATATATACACCCCATTTTATATTTATATCCAATAATTCATCTAAATAAACAGAATGATGTATTGGCGTTTTATTTATTCCTTTTTGTTTGTACACAGTATTTAATTGTATCATTTGCTTGGTTTCTAAAGCGGATTTCTAAGACAAAATATTTGTTTTAATTGCTATTTGTCAACTCGACCTTCTAAGCCAAATGGATCTTAAAGTCAGGATATATGTTTTAACTAAAAAATAGCGAAACTGGCAACTCAGCCTTCTAAACCAACTGGCTGATTAATATATGGTTTAATTAAATAAATAGCGAAACTGGCAACTCAGCCTTGTAAGCCAACTGGCTGATTAATATATGGTTTAATTAAATAAATAGCGCAACCTGGTAACTCAGCCAGATAAGCCAACTAATGGAATAAGCCAGGATATATGCTTTAATTAAATAAATAGCACAAACTGGCAACTCAGCCTTCTAAGCTAACTGGCTGATTAATATATGGTTTAATTAAATAGCGCAAACTGGCAACTCGACCTTGTAAGCCAACTGGCTGATTAATATATGCTTTAATTAAATAAATAGCGCAAACTGGCAACTCAACTTTCTAAGCCAACTGGCTGATTAGGGGCCCTATAAGAGAGCGGCGGCACGGCTGAAGACCTCATATGCACTTGGCAGTAGCCGAGCGAGCACCTCCTCCTTTCTCTCCTCCTCTCTCTTTCCCTTGGGGGATGACTCCGCCTCCAAGTTGCATAACCCCTGCTGCTCTTGCAACATTCCCCCTCCCCCATTTTGGGGGTGCTTTGCAAAAAGGGGGTTGGCACAAGGGGTGCATTGCAACAAAAGAGGGTGGGAGCACACTTGCAACATTTGCAATTGCATTTGCACTCGTTCATTTTTCGGTCATACTACTACTAGTAAATGAAACCAACGTGTATACACTGTATTATGTATATAAGAGCTGTAGTTTCTGGCAAATAGCAAAATATTTCTTTAACGCCATCCGTGTCCTTATGGCAACATGAGCTTGACAAACGAGCCTTGCAATGTGATTGATTATTTTGTTTAAAAAACGTTAAAATATGTAACTCAGGTATGAAAAGGTTAACAGTTACCGAAAGCCAGCCTATTCTAATTGACCTATTCGAAGACGTGTAAGAGCTCAAAAAATACACCAGAAAGCCTTAAAAATAATTTTTGGCCAAGTGGATTCATCATTTCGGCTTAATATATTAATAACGATACCACACAAAATAAAATTAGGATAAATACAGTTAATTCATAAACAAATTTTGTTTTCTTCTGATATTGGTATTACGAAATACTGTAGATCCAGAAACTATTAGCTAAATTAATTCTACGAGTGCCACTCAATATATTTTGCCACATTTTTTTTTTTTTCCAAGTTTCCTTGTAAGTTCCAGAAATTTTGAAAAGGTAAGTAGTTACATACCTTTTTTACAAGTTTTTATTTTTACACACAGTTTCCATCCTTTTCTACGGCTTTCCTCCACCTCGAAACAAGGGCCTTTATTTCTTGCTGGTAAAAGTCCGCTGAGTTCTGATAGAGCCACCTCTTAACCTCCTCAACAACCTCATCGTCACTCTGAAACTTTCTTCCACGAATAGCATCCTTCATTGGCCCAAACAAATGGAAGTCTGAAGGTGCCAGATCCGGGCTGTATGGAGAGTGGGGTAATACAGTCAAGCGCATTTTTGTGATGGCCTCTTTTGTTTGCAAACTGTTGTGTGGGGAGATCCGACAAAACCCCCACACGAAAAAAAAACACCGACAAAACACCCACCGAAAAAAAAACCACCGACAAAACCAGGGCCCCCAGCCTTCGTTAGGTAGTCTTATAATCGTTTTTCTTTTTCCTTGTGGGTTTGCAGCATATATATATATATATATATATATATATATATATATATATATATTGACGATTGGTTAGGTTAAGTCGTAATATTTTCGTTCCATCCATAAACCAAATATCGGACTTACCTAAATGTTGCATACATTCTTCTGTAGCAAACACAATGACTCGATTCCTGGCTTCAATGCCACTATCGTGAATAAGAAAAGGCTTAGTATTTTCTCTACCAGTCATAGCCCAATCACCTGAGATTTGTAAATCATTTAAAGATACTGGATCCTTAGGTCGTCCTTCCTGACGCTTTCTTTGAACATTTCTTTTTACTGTACTTAATTTTCCCATAGCAAGTCTTCTTTCTTGAGTCATGCTTTCCAATGAATCCGCGACAACGCGACTAGTATTTCCTTTGTTTGATTTGGCCTGTTGATAGAGGGATGCACGCACTTTCGCTGCCTCTATTGATCCTTCATCTCTCTCATGATTATGCTCTATACTTGTAATGATATCGGTTATTTCTAAATTAGTTGTTATTTTACCGTTACATCCAAACGCTGCTCTTCTAGCACACTCCCACCGCTTTGTATTAGAACTAGTGGTTTTTTAGTATACATATAGCCATTATAACACAGCTTTTCGCCACTTTTATTATTCCGAATGACTTCCATGATGGGTAAAAACGGAAAGAAAATATAATTTGCGGTGAAAATTTCAGAGATACTGCTGCAGTGAAGCTTATTCAGAAACTGAAACTGGAATTTCTCAAAACCTATAACCTAGACTCTGTCACCTTGCCCTTGAATTTAAATACACATATATTTATGTTTGTGAGGGGGTTTTGTCGCATTACCCTATTTCGGGGGTTTTGTCGGTGGGGTTTTGGTCGCCGTTTTTTTTTTTCTTATGGGGTTTTTGTCGTACATTCGTTGTGTGGTGTTGCGTTATCGTGCAAAAGAAAGACGTCTTCCAGTTTTCTCCCCGGTCGAACTCGCTTTATACGTCTCTGGAGTCTCTGTATGGTAACAATATATGCCTCTGAGTTGATTGTTTCTCCTTTCTTCATAATGTCCACCAGAATCACCCCTTTCATGTCCCAGAAGATGGTGGCCATGACCTTTCGTGCAGAGGGAGCCATTTTGAACTTTTTCTTGATTGGGGAATCGGCGTGATGCCACTCCATGGATTAGCGTTTTGTTTCAGGTTCAAAGTGGTGTACCCAAGTCCCATCCCCAGTCACAATTCGTGAAAGGAAGTCATCCCTTCTGTCTCGTATCGAACCAACGACTCAGAAGCAATTTCTTTTCTTTGGGCTTTGTGATCTTTAGTCAGTTCGCGAGGAACAAACCGGGAACACACTTTTGGGTATCCCAGTTGCTGAATTATCGTATTCACACGTCCTTCACTAATTCCTAGTTCGTGATAACTCCCTGTATGTGACGCGCCGATTTGATCGAATGATGCTGTTACACGTTGCACAGTGTGAGATGTGACAGCCGATGCCTGGCGACCGCTGCGTGGCTCATCATCGAGGCTGGCTCTCCCTCTCTCCGATGATCTCTCACGTTTAGACCAGCGTTCAACTGTGCTTCGCTCAACAACAGCATCTCCGTAAACGTTTTGTAAACGTTTGTGAATATTTCCAGCCGTTTCCCTCTCTGCGGTTAAGAACTCGATAACAGCTCTCTGTTTACGACGCACATCACTGTCAGACGCCATTTTCGTAACTGCGTTAACCATCGGTTTTATACAAGGGCGTTTAAAAGCGGTTTTATACAAGGAGGGGAGGTTGAAACTGAATAAATCCGGTTATGTGAAGCGCAGAAGGTTCAAACTTACGGCCCAAAAGACATTTCAGCCCCATGGCCTATTATTTAGCAAATAAAAAAGGGTGGGGCAAAATATATTGAGTGCCCCTAGTAATTACATTTATCTAATCCAGGGAAGCTAATATATTTCAATCCATTCGTATAGCAACGTGGTAACAATCGTCATGAACAGCAAATATCATTATTATCATAACTAATTATATATATATATATATATATATATATATATATATATATATATATATATATATATATATATATATATCAGCCCTTTTAAAGAAGACTAGGATGAACACGCGAATACATGCAATTTATATTCCATAAATTCAAATATCGGTGTCTTCCTTCATTGTCATATAGTTCATCCAGTTAACCTATAACTGCTGTTCTAAGTTATGTATCCGTAAGATAAATTTGAAGAAATGCCAGCACTAATTCATCCATTTATATCACTAGTTACGTCAAATTGTGTAATGCGCAAAAAAATTCGACCTAGCCATGTGTATTCGGATAGATTCAAATACTGAATCATCAAATCCATCTCTAAACATCCACTTAAACATTATTATTATTATATATGTACAAGATTGTTTAAATTAAATATCTGATTTCCTTCAATACAGTTGGCAACTCAATCTTTTAACGTTTCAATTTATTGTTTCCGATGACTAGTTGTTGTTACATGTTTTTTATTTTATTTCGATCATTCTTTTTACTCAGCCAGGCTATGAACTCCATCATAAGGAAAATAGCGATCATGTGAACATTATGCTGTTTTATGCTTCTATTTCAAATCCTACGGCCCTATTAGGCTTAACAACACTATACCATTAACAATATATAATGTGTGCGCACACACACACACACACACACACACACACACACACACATATATATATATATATATATAAAACAATAACCAGATAAGTAGGTTTGCTAGCGAGTTTTACGGGGGATATTCGGATATTTCTGAGACATGCGTTCTAAACAGAGCCTCTCTCCCCAGTTCATACTCATGATTAATTATCTTTGATTTATCAACACCCAACTGTAAAATACTTGGCCAAAAGCTACAACTTTAACACTACATTCTGCATCACCGACAAAAATGAATTTATTTATCCTCGTATCTGCTATACAAAAACGACAAACAAAACAAAACATCTTTAGTGCGGATCATTCACAATCCATAGCCACTCAACATACAAGCACAATCTTACGTATTATACACTAAACTTAATACAAAAATAAGACTCACAGAGCCACTTAACGTAGCATACTAGCATGCTGTTTGATTATTTGGCAATTTTATGTATATTGTTATTACCGGAGACATCATTAACTGAAAAAGGTCATTTGTATACGGAGAAGATAATTGTAGCTTGATGAAAAAATCATAGAAATTATGGAAATAAGAGTTTGATAAAAGTGCTGTTGAATTATGAGAGGCTGAGTTCGTATATGATTTTGTGGAAACTATATTTTAAATTATTAATTATAGAACAAACAAAACATCTTTGTTGCGGATCATTCACAATCCATAGTCACTTAACATACAAGTACAATCTTATGTATTATACACTGAACGTAATACAAAATAAGGCCAACATAGCCACTTAACCTAACATACGAGTACAAAAGTAAGGCCAGCCATGGGCGCCCGCAGGATTTTTTCCAAGGGGGGGCAAAATTTAATGTATTAATAGGTAGAGACCGGAGCAAGCAAAAAACTTTTGACCCCTTAGGAACCAGCAGGTTCCTAAGGTAGCAACCTTTTATCATGCACACAAATAACATTTTTCACCCTTTAGGAGGCAGTTGGATACTTTTCAGCAAGTTTAGGATATAAATATTTTCTTAGAAAATATTTAATATATTTTCTTGGCATTTCCAGGGGGGGGCAAGCGCCCCCCCTTGCCCCTACCTGCGGGCGCCCATGAGGCCAGCATAGCCATTTACCCCAACATACAAATACAATCTTATTATAACAACTTAATATGCATATATATATATATATTATATATATATATATATATAATCTTTGCTACATTACAAAATAAGGTATTTTAAACCAGCAGCTGTCTGAACCAAGACTGCCATATAGGCAGGGTTGGCAAAAACCCAGCAAAAACCCAACTGGGTTTTTGGGTTTTTGCTGGGGTTTTGCCAACCTTGCATATAGGTGAGAGGTACACGGTATCTGAAGAGAAGACATTGCACAATAACACATTTGAGCTGTTTCGGACCCTATTAATGAAATTATATAGTACAGTGTGTCCGTAAAGTCATGGTGGGATTTTAAATAGCTATATTATTGCAACGAAACATGATAATGAGATGAAACAATGCCAAATTTAAGAACAACTCTGAAAGTTGTATCTTTTAGTTAGTCTAGGCTAAGCTTAACCTTTATCTCGTAGTTAGTCTAGGCTGTCCACATGCCTATGTTGAACATGAGCGTAATAGCCCGAAAGTTAATGTGTGGTGTGCTCTAGCACGAGATCGAGTGATTGGCCCATTTTTCTTCGCGGAACCCACTGTGACGTCACACAACTACCTCGCTATGTTGGAACATTTTGCAGTACCCCAATTTATTGACAATAATGTCATCTTTCAGCAAGATGGTGCTCCTCCGCACTATGCCAACGTTGTTCGAGAATTCCTTAATGAAAAATTTCTACAGAGATGGATAGGAAGAGGAGGATGGAAGCCATGGCCTCCACGCTCTCCGGACCTGACACCTTTGGACTTTTATTTGTGGGGTTACGTCAAGCAAAGCGTGTACAGTGTACCCATTAGGGATATTCATCACTTGCACGAGCGAATCACGGAAGCTATCGCATCCGTCACTCTTGATGTTCTTGGTCGTGTGTGGCTGGAATTGAATCACCGCCTAGATATCTGCAGGGCTACCAGAGGAGCCCATATCGAACTACGTTAAATAAAGTTATTCTTTTAGAGTTGTTCTTCAATTTGCCTTTTTTTCATCTCATTATCATGTTTCGTTGCAATAATATAGCTATTTAAAATCCCACCATGACTTTACGGACACACTGTATATAGTATATTCTTCCGGATTATCATTTGGCTGGTAGGTAGGTTATGCGTAGTAAACATAAAACTGGCACGAAGGATAGATATTACCATTGTGCGACAGTACAGCTTTCAAACTCAACTTTGATGAATCGATAAAAAGACTCCATTCCTTAGAATTGTGCTTCTCCGCCGTGTATTTGGTGGTTTTAGTACAGGTAAATCGTCACTATGTGAAAGAGGTCGCATGGCTGACAGTAAATTAGGATATTGATTCAAATCAATTAGGATATTGATTTGAGGAATGTCCACTTATCTTCGTTTTAAACAGAAATATCAATCAGTCGAGTGAGTTCTTTGTTCTCTCCATACCATTAGGACCCGCTTTTATATATATATAATATATATATATATATAGAGTGTAGTGTCCCCAAATTAAGGGAGAGGCAATGAATCTATTCATCAGTGAAGGAAAATAGCTTGGTTGTCAGGGAGCCAAGACTTTTTAAACAGCTTCCAAAGAATCTCAGGAGCGCCACAGCAAGCAAAGTTAAAGTCTTCAAAAGAAGACTAGATGCTTGCCCAGTACGGTACCAGATGAGCCCAGTGTATATGGCTATGCGTGGCAGAGAGTGCAAGAGAACAATTCGTTCATTCACCAGGCCTAGAGGCAAGGTCCCCCAGCATTGTCTGTGTGTGAAGACAGACCAGTGCACGGAGCTGCTACGAGGTTGCAAAGTATATATATATATATATATATATATATATATATATATATATATATATATATATATATAAAGGAAAATCCAAATTACTTCTATAGCTATGCGAAAAGGGAAACAAAAACGAGCGACGTTATCGGGCCATTAAGGAAAAGAAATAATGAACTAACTGACGATCTAAAAGAAATATCTGAAACATTGAGAGCCCAGTATGAATCGGTTTTCAGTACCCAAAAAAGTGACAAAGCTATACCTCACATAGATGCATTCTTTGAAGAGAAATTGCAAGGAGAATGTATAACAGCTTTTGATTTTACCCCATAAGATGTGGCGAGAGCTATAGGACAAATGAAACCGCATTCAGCTCTTGAAAAGAGCAAATATTGCCCCTATATATAAAGGAGGGGATAGATCTCAAGTAAAGAACCAGCGTCATTGATGTCCCACCTCACCAAAGTATTTGAAAGAATAGTTAGAGAGAAAATCTACTATTTCTTGGAGACACTGGAAAGATTCACCGAAAATCAGCACGGATACCGATTAGGTAGATCATGCCTATCACAACTAATAGAGCACTATAACAATATCCTAGATGCACTGGAAGGCAATAACAACTACGATGTCATATACACGGATTTTGCTAAAGCTTTCGACAAATGTGATCATGGTAATAGCACATAAAATGAAATATATGGGAATAACAGACAAAGTGAGAAAATGGATCTCCAACTTCCTCAGAGAACGTCTACGTCTAGTCAAAATTCAAGGTATATCCTCATCAGAATCGAAAGTACGCAGCTCAGCACCACAAGGTACAGTATTGAGCCCCACTCCTGTTCAATGTTCATTATCATGCTAACAGATATAGACAGTGAAGTAAACACCAGCAGTATAGTAACAGCCTTTGGAGACGATACGAAGATCAGCACAAAAATCAGCGATGTAAATGAAGTGGAGGCCTTGCAGAGGGATACGAAAAATTTCAGCTCTTGAGATATGGTAGAAATGAGTAACTTAAACAGAATGCATATTGTGCCCCAGATAAACGGGGAAATTCAGAGAAGCACGAAAGCGCTCGATCTGGGTAATAATGACCGATGATATGAAATTCGAAACACAAAATCAGATAGCGATAAATAAAGCAAACAGGGTCGCCGGCAAACATGGGGTCAATTATGAGTTTAATTGTAATTGATAGGGAAAATGTGTGAATTGGAATTGAAGAAATTTTTTTTTTTAATTAATTGATTTGAATTGGAATTGATGCAGCGAATTCATGTGAATTGATGATGATGTGAAAATAAATCATCAGGAAACTCAAATATATACAGTATAGAAATGCGAGTAAGCAACTCCCATTAATTATACTGGCTTTGTTTTTGGTCTCCCGTATTGAGACACCTGTTTGAGTTATAGTTACAATATACTTATGTACCGTTACCGTATATACATATATATATATATAAAGGTTGTTTTGCTCATATATTTGATTTGTGTCTATATTCCAAAAATCTCTGTTTTAGAACTTAAATAGATATGGTAGCTACCTATCTTATGTGAGAAAATGCCACCTAAATCAAATGTGTACAATCATTTCATCATGCCTAGTTCCAGTGACAGTAAATCAGGGAACCATAATGCAGTTTACCGTCACTGTAGCCAATCTGTAGTTGGATCTAACAAAGCAACATCAAACTTCAGGAGGCATCTAGAGGTGAGCAATTTTTTTAATTAAAATATATTTTTTATATATTTTTTATTATTATTATATTGTTTTCAAAGGAACCATGCAGACATCTATACAAAACTTGATAGGCCAGTAGCTGAACCAAACCAACTCTCCATGGATAACTTCACATCAAAGCCTACCAAGTGGAAGTCCGCTGACCAATGACAGCTGAAACTCACCAACTGTGTCGTGGCTCTTATTGACCATGATCTCCTTCCCCTGTCTCTGGTTGAAAGTGAGCGATTCCGCATGCTCATGAAGACTACAGAGCCGATGTTTACGATGCCCAGTCGTAAGCATCTGAGTAGTGTGCTTCTACCACAGTACTCAGCCAGTGTTCAGACACAGTTGAAGACCCAGTTACAGCAGGTCCATGATCTCTCACCATCGATCTGTGGTCTAGTTAGGGACATGAGGTCCTTTATTGGTGTGACTTGCAACTTCATCCTAGACCACACCATGAACAGTGTTATGTTGGCATATCGTCGCTTGAAAGGTTCCCACACGGCGGACAACATCTACAGCATGTATCAAGAGACGGTGGCCTACTGTGATGTGGCAAGCAAAGTCTCTACCATAGTTACTGACAATGCAGCGAATATGGTGAAGGCGTTCATCCTATTCCCAGTAGAGCAACATGACGAAGACGAGGATGACGACAGTGATATCACACCAACCGATGCCACTAGAGAGAACGACTACCAACCTCCTGACTGCATTCCTTGCTTCGCCCATACAACGTAGCTAGTGGTGAAAGACGACATGGAGCATGCTGGCCATGTCACACAGATTCTCACCAAGGTATCTAAGCTCGTCAGCTTCTGTAGGAAGTCAACAGTTGCTACAGAAGTGCTCTCAGATGAACTCAAACTCCAGGTGGCAACGTGTTCACGCTGGAATAGCCAATTGACGATGATGAGGTCTGTACTTCGTGTATCACCTGAAGTGTGGGACAAACTTGATGCTCCTTACAAACTTAAGCAGTTTGAGCTCAACACCATCAAGGAGCTCTGTGATATCCTTGAGCCGTTCGAGTATGTGACTTCAGATTCAGGGACAAGACATGGTGACATCCAGTCTGGTGGTGAACTGCTTTAGCAAATCTTCGTGAAGTGTACAACAGCAAGCTTGTCTCAACACTTCAGTCGTCAGTTGAGACTCGTCTGAGCAAGTATGAGTCCATGGAGGCTTTCCAGCTCGCTGCCACCCTAGACCCACGATACAAGCTGGACTGGTGCCGTGACGATGAAGTGCAAGACATCCGTGACCTGCTGACTCGGAAGTACAACAACATCGCACCTAGTGTCAGTCCTACAGACATTTTCACTGCTGAACCACCACCGATGAAGAGGAACAAGTTCTTCTCCCTGACTAACCGGTCCTCAACACCCACACCGACTCCCTCCGACACTGAGGTCTCTCTCTACCTCAGCCAACCGTGTCTGCCAGAAAATGATGATCCCTTTGCCTACTGGAAGGCCAAGCAGCCTGATCTCCCAGTCCTCACCAGGCTTGCATCACAATACCTCGCCATCTCTGCTACATCATCTGCTGTGGAACGACTGTTCTCCATTGCTGGCAAACTCTTCAGGCCGGAGAGGTGCAACCTGAGCGATAACCGTTTTGAACAACTTATGATGATCAGATGTAATTCTCAGTAATTTGGGCTATAGCATATTGTGTAATGATCATGTTTTCATAGTAGTGATTCTAATGAAGATATAAACCATATGAATGCTTGTGTGGCAGTTAACATGATTTGTTAGTAAGTAATAGTGTATGTTGTATGAAAATAAAATGGTTATTATAAAACCTTGTGTTTTTCCTCAATATAAAATTGAATAAATTAATTGAATTGGAATTGAAAAGCATATGAATTGAATTGGAATTGATAGATTTTTTCCGATAAATGAATTGGAATTGAATTGAATTGATGAATTTTTATTTTACCCGAATTGGATTTGAATTGGAATTGATAAAATTGAATTCACCCCATGTCTGGTCGCGGGACAGGCGGTAAGAACGTTCAAAAGAAGGGACGGACAATAATGATTCCCCCTGCTAAAAACACTGATTATAGCAGAACTTGAATACTGCTCAGTCTTGAAGTACCCGTATAAAAAGGAAGAAACTCAGAGACATTTCACAGCAAAGATTGATGGCTGCAAAGAGCTCAACGACTGGGAAACACTACGTAAACTAAATCTGTACTCCTTGGAAAGAAGAGAGAGGTATATCATAATCTACATATGGAAAATGATCGAGAAACTGGTACCAAATCTCAAACTAAACCCAATTACCATTCAAACAACGCTGGAAAATAGGAAAGGCAGGATGTGTAGTGTTCCCAAATTGAAGACCCGACAAGGGACCTCTTCAACACTGAAGGAAAATAACTTGGTTGTCAGGGGGCCAAGACTTTTTAACCAGCTTCCAAAGGACCTCAGAAACGTTGCAGGGGTCAAAGTTGGTCTTCAAGAGAAGACTAGATGCCTGGCTCAGGATGGTATCAGATGAGCCGGGTGTACCTAGCTATGTACGGTGGAGAGCGCGAGAAAGCAACTCGCTCCTCCACCAAGCCAGGCCTAGAGGCTGGACCACCAGCTTGACCTTCGTGTGAAGAGACCATCACACGGAACATCAACGAGGTTAATGATATATAATATATAATATATATATATATATATATATATATATATATACTGTACATACACTTACTTTATGTGAGTTCGAGCGATGGTTCAGGGTCGACCTACGGACGACCCCTCTGCAGCACCCCGCCTCATTTATATATACTGTGTATATATAATATATATACGTATATATACACACACACACACAGGGTGTCCCATAAGTCCGGCATCATAGGAGAAATTCATATTTTTCTATTTCTACAAACCATAATTCATATTTTTCTCTTTCTACAGGCCATAATGTCTGAGCAAGGAAGAACGAATCCAGATAATTCTACTCAGGAAATCGGAGTCAAAGAGAGGCCGCTGCTGAATTTAACAGACTGCATCCAGACCGCGAGCCAATAACACAGAGTTGTGTTAGCAGACTTGTTGCAAAGTTTAAGGAAACAGGACCCATAGAAGATAAACCACGCAGTGGACCTTCAAGGAGGTCCACTGACGATGATACAGCGACTGCTATCCTGGCTCATTTTAACAGAAGTCCCAATAAGTCTCTTCGACGATTGTTCGCCGAGACAGGAGTGTCGAAAAGTAGCATCCATCGCATTCTTCAGGCTCACAAATGGCATCCATATAAACTTCAGATCCTACAGAAATTAAGCGAAGATTATCCCGACCGGCGGATGGAATTTTGTGAATGGGCTACGGAACAATATGCTCGGGATGCCAATTTCCCGTCCACCATTCTGTTCAGTGACGAGGCTGTTTTTTATGGAAATGGTGAGGTAAATCGACAGAACACCCGCTACTGGTCTCAAAACAACCCTCACTGGTATACCTCTTCAAAGGAACAAGGTGCATCTCGGGTGATGGTATGGTGTGGCATTTGGAAGGATCGCATCATAGGCCCCTCTTTTTCGATGAACATGTCACTGGAGGAACCTACCTACGTATGCTCAAGGAAGAAGCATTTCCCAGTCTTGAACGAAGAAGGAAATTTCCCAACATGGTTCCAGCAAGACGGCGCTCCTGCACATTACAGCACCCAAGTAAGGGAATACCTGTACCAACAATTTCCTGGTCATTGGATAGGACGTCCAGGGCCTGTGGAATGGCCAGCTAGAAGCCCGGATCTCACGCCACTAGATTTTTATCTCTGGGACCACTTGAAAGCGCTGGTATACGCAGAGAAAATTAGGAGTGTTGAACATTTGCGGCAGCGCATTATTGGGGCATGTAACACTATTACTCCTGACATCATTCACCGTGGGTGCTTGCTGACTGGGTATCACGTCTGAATTTGTGTATTGAAAACAATGGTCGACATATTGAGCACGTTCTGTAAATAAAAGCTTTTGTTTTGCCTTTTTTTATTATTTTTCCTATGATGCCGGACTTATGAGACACCCTATATATATATATATATATATATACCATATGTCCCACAAAAAAGTACACCCAACTTTAGATTGTACTAACTCCTCCAAAAATTTAGATATTTTGGATCTGTTTGTTTGATTTAATATAGCAAATTATTCTTTGTTAACGTTCAAATTTATTCATGTTTAAACGATTTAGTGTTTAAGCATCTGCTTTTAACTGAAGGGTACAACAAAATGGATTGCGCAAAATTGGTCAATGAAAAAATAATGTGTGTGCTAGCGATGTAATGAAAAGACAAATACATAATAATAGATACTGTAACATAATTTTAATAAGATACAAAGCAGATTTTTCTTTATTCCTTATTGCAAAAGTTATGCTTAGTTTCGTTTTCTTTCAACATGACCGCCATTCCTATCGATACAAATCTGGAGTCGAGCTCTCATCTTCCCCATCACTCTTTTGATAAGATCTGGATTGTCTTTTAACAAGTTGATTTCAGCTGTGATGCGAGTCCTCAAATCATCTAAATTGATAGGTTGTGATGCAAATACTCTATTTTTCAAATGACCCCATAAAAAGTAATCACACGGGGTCAAGTCAGGGCTTCTGGGAGGCCATTCAATGTCATGGCCTGTAGCAATTACTCTTTGGTGGAAGACTTCCTGCAAGCGTTCCTTCACAATAACTCTCCTGTGAGCAGGAGCTCCGTCTTGCACCCACCAAATACGATTAAATCGGTTTCCATAAGTAATACGTATTTGTGGAAGGATTTCTCGGTCTATCATTTCTAGGTAAGCTTCACCATTTAGATTACCATCGTAAAAGACCGGGCTAATTACCGCTCCATTACCGCACAGTCCTACCCAGAGAGACAGTTTTTGTCTAGAGTTATTCTTTTCGTAGATATGATTGTCAGGTGGATGATTTTTTGGTGCATACTGACGGCAGATTTGTCTGTTCACTAGACCATTCATAAAAAAGGCCGCCTCATCTCCAACCACTAATTGTTCCGTGAATCTTTCTGGTTTTTCAAGAAACCACTGGGCAAATCTTAGGCGGCGAGGTAGATCTCCTTCAATGAGTTGATGTCGAATTTCCATTCTGTATGGGTACAAATTCAAATCCTCACGAACTATTCGATGAAATGACATGCGTGAGAGTTCTGTACCATTTCGCCTGGTGGACACTTTTGGATGTCTCTCTAATAAATGCCGAACATGCTGAATGTTCTCGTCTGTTCTTGCCGTCTTCGGATGGCCTGAACGCCCTTTGTTCAAATTGAGGACCGTTCCTTCTTCTTTGTATTTCCGAACATTCTTCAAAATTGTATGTTTAGTTGGAGAAGCTCTATCGGGAAATTGCAGTTCGAAGGTATTCTGAACTTGTTTTAAGCTTTTAGTTTGCAGATAAGTTGTGACCATGAGAACGCGCTGCCTTCGTGTAAACTGCATGATAAGGGTTTCAAAGTTATTTATAAATTTAGTAATTCAGATTCTTCATTTATATGTATGACTCGTATCTTAGATACAAAAGTTAGAATTATTTTAAAAAAAATATTTGCAATATCCTTCGACGTAAAAAGTAGCACATTGGTTAAAGCAAGAGGAGCTATCTGGCTGGGAGAAATTATCATTCCGCGCAAACCATTTTGCTGTACCCTTCAGTTAAAAGCAGATGCTTAAACACTAAATCGTTTAAACATGAATAAATTTGAACGTTAACAAAGAATAATTTGCTATATTAAATCAAACAAACAGATCCAAAATATCTCAATTTTTGGAGGAGTTAGTACAATCTAAAGTTGGGTGTACTTTTTTGTGGGACATATGGTATATACACGTGCACCAAAGAAAGAAAGAAAACGTAGCAAAGAAAATAGAAATAATAATACTTTATGAATGAAATTTTCACATACCAGTAACCCATTCTTCACAAGCCGTCAGAGGTGGCTTTTCAGAGGAGGCATGGGAGGCCGGACCACCTCTGTTTTTATCACTATAAACTATGAAAGAGGATTTTATTGATAGTATTAATTCTACACGATTGTGACATGCCCAAAGTATGGCATCTAACACTTTGTAATCTATTATATTTATATTGCATATATTATTGGCAATTTTGGGCCTCCCTACTACTGTACCTGACCACCAGCCGTCACTGGTATCGGTTGATAAGGGTTGGGACTGTTAGAATTTGAATACACACGCATATGACTGAGCGTGTAGGGCATAGTATGAGTCTTAACAAACAATCGTACAACGCTAGAAAAATATATAAATAGATAAATAAAAATAAAAATGTAGACGGAAACTGAACGACTTGATAATCTCCCCATCAAGACCCACTTAGTAATTTGAGAGTTATACAACTAATAGAGTTTCTGGTAGAATGTCGGCTTCAGGCTCTTTAACAATGTATATTTGAGAATAAAGGGGAATCATTCTAGCCTAAATGCCCAAAAACCGCACAACAGAGATCACCCCTACAAACAGATGACACGTTTGTAGCGTCCTAAATTACATGAACAAAGAGGAACCCCAAATAAAAGTTCACATACTTCACGCTCGTAGAACCATCTAGTTTTTATAATGCTAATATATGAATGATATTTTAACAGCCTATTTTCGCGATTCTTTCTGTTTTTCCCTAAACTCATCCACGTGTATAGCTGTATGATATGATAAAAAATTTTGGCAAACTTTTCAATGCGAACAACCTATCGCCGGGTGCCCGTAAAACGCATATTTGTTCACTTTTCACACGCATCTCTTGCATTATTACCGGCTGTTACGTTTAAGGCAGTTTTTCTTCGACTAGTGCGAGAGCACAGTGCACCCCCAAAATCCCATTGACAGAATTTATATATGAACATAAGAACAAATAAATTCCATACAGGCTACTCCTGATCAAAATAATAATCAAAACACTACAAATACATTATGTTGTAACCTATAATACAATAATTTTACAAAATAGCTGCTAATTATAAGCCATGAAAAATTCAATAAAATTAAACATGTACGAAATACTTAAACTTTGAGTTTTTAAACTGTGCTTCATGGCATCATGCATCTTCCACAAAATACACCACACACACACACACATCAACTTTCTGAGTCTGGTTCGGGGTCTGTAAACCTCACCAAAGGCACACCTTTCTTAATGCACAAATGACATATTCATACTGAATACACTCTGGTGTAGGATTTATATTATTATTATGAAATGAATTTTCTTTGCGCATTACACAACTTGACGTAACTAGTGATATAAATGGATGAATTAATGCTGCCATTTCTTTAAATTTATCGTACAGATACGTAGCTTAGAACAGCAGTTATAGGTTAACTGAATGAACTGTATGACAATGAAGGAAGACACCGATATTAGAATTTATGAAATATAAATTGTATGTATTCGCTTGTTCATTCTAGTCTTTTTTAAAAGCGCTGATATATATATATACACTAAGCGGCAGAAAAATCGGCCCACTTGGAATATCGCGAAAAGCAAAAAAGTGGGCAAGCTTCTGTCTATAAAAGTTTTAAAATTCGAAAATATAGTGTATGAGGCAACCAAATAACGAGACAAAACGACGTCAGCTGCGAACACACTAGCTGTAACGAATTTTCGACTTTTTAAGAATTCGACAGTCTGACATTCAGTTGCTCTTAGACTGCTAGTGCCACTTTTTTCTTCCACTAGTGGGAGTAGGTATTTGCGTTTAGTACCAGAAAGACTTCTAATCCTTTTGGGTTTCAGAATTGGACGTTTACAATGGATTTGAGTACTGTGAACGTCGCAAGAGTCGTCGTCCTAATTAAAGATGGTCGGAGCCAGCGTAACGTCGCCGATGCGATAGGAATTCCAAGAACAACGGTTCAACGTGTCTACCAACGTTATGCGCAGACAGGAGAGTACACCCGAAGACCAGGATCTGGAAGATCGCGCTGCACATCTGCCCGTGACGATCATTTCATCGTCTTTAGTGTTTTGCGAGATCGTCGCTTGACTGCCACAAACGTCCGCAATGAGCTGGAAAGGTCTCGGGACGTCAGTATATCGGAGCGAACCGTTAGAAGGAGACTTATGGAAAGTGGCTTACATGCTAGACGTCCAGCAATGGGCCCGGAATTGCTCCCACACCACCGCAATGATCGTCTTGCTTTCGCTCGTGAGCATGTCAATTGGACCTGTGGTCAAATGGGGACGAGTATTGTTCACGGACGAATCGAGATTTAATCTTCGAACGTCCGATGATCGGGAAAGAGTGTGGAGAAGAACAGGAGAAAGATTCGCCTCGTGCACTTTTACGGAGAGGGTTGCTTTTGGAGGAGTCCAATTGACATGCTCCGAGCGAAAGCAAGACGAGCATTGCCGTGGTTTGGGAGCAATTCTGGGCCCATTGCTGGACGTCTAGCATGGAAGCCACTTTCCATAAGTCTCCTTCTAACGGTTCGCTCCGATACACTGACGACTCGAGACCTTTCCAGCTCATTGCGGACGTTTGTGGCAGTCAAACGACGATCTCGCAAAACACTAAAGACGATGAAACGATAGTCACGGGCAGATGTGCAGCGCGATCTTCCAGATCCTGGTCTTCGAGTGTACTCTCCTCTCTCCACATAACGTTGGTAGACACGTCGAACCGTTGTTCTTGGAATTCCTATCGCATCGGCGACGTAACGCTGGCTCCGACCATCTTCAATTAGAGTGACGACTCACAGCACTCAAATCCATTGTAAATGTCCAATTCTGAAACCGAAAAGAATTAGAAGTCTATCTGTTACTAAAGGCAAATGCCTACTCCCACTAGTGGAAGAAAAAAGTGGCACTAGCAGTCTAAGAGCAACTGAATGTCAGACTGTCGAATTCTTAAAAAGTCGAAAATTCGTTACAGCTAGTGTGTTCGCAGCTGACGTTTTGTCTCGTTATTTGGTTGCCTCATAGACTATATTTTCGAATTTTAAAACTTTTATAAACAGAAGCTTGCCCACTTTTTTACTTTTCGCGATATTCTAAGTGGGCCGATTTTTCTGTCGCTCAGTATATATATATATATATATATATATATAATTAGCTAAGATAATGATAATATTTGCTGTTCATGATGATTGTTACCACGTTGCTATACGAATGGATTGCAATATATAAGCTTCCTCTGGATTAGATAAATGTAATTAGAATTAATTTAGTTAATAGTATCTGCACCTATTTCGTAATACGAATATTAGAACAAAACAAAATTTGTTTGAGTTAACTGTATTTATTCTAATTTTATTTTGTGTGGTATCGTTATTAATATACAGGGTGTCCATAAATATTTACCCTGAAAACAGTATGCTCTCATGTTTTAATGACGAATCTTACATCCGTTTTCTTTTTACAGGTAATCTCGTACACGCATAGAGTTTCTGTGCTGGTGTGTTTCGTCTACCGCATTCGCCGCTAGGAGCGCTTCAGTAGCTGTTCAGTTAAGATGGCGTCTGTGACAGAGAAGGCACAATGTGTTGTGTGGGTTGCAGAAACAAAATCTCCTGTCAATGTTCAGCCAAGGTTCAGAACAAAGTATGGAAAGAATCCACCTGATGTGAAGTTAATTAAGTCGTGGATGAAAAAGTTCTTGGAAACTCGAAACGTGGAAAAGGGAGAGAGCAGTGGTAGACCATCAGTTTCCGATGGGACGGTGGAAAACATTGAAACTGCTTTCACACGGTCACCAAGGAAATCGGTGAGACAAGCTTCATGCCAACTAAAGATACCGAAGTCTACGGTGCACAAGGTGTTACACAAACGTTTGAAGTTACACGCCTACAAGGTACAAATTGTTCAAGAATTGAAGCCTGATGACCGTCCAAAACGTGAACAATTCGCTATTGACATTTTGAACAGCATTGACGAGGATAATGACTTCTTGTTACGTGTCTGCTTTTCAGACGAGGCTACGTTTCGTCTTAGTGGTAGAGTCAACAGACACAATGTACGTATTTGGGGATCGGAAAACCCACGTGCCGTAAGGGAGCATATTCGGGGCAGTCCGAAGATCAATGTCTAGTGTGGACTAATGCATGACCAGATAATTGGTCCTTCTTCGCTGAGAACACTGTTTCCGCAACTGTGTACCTGGATATGCTCACCAATTACGCCATCTCCCAGCTGCAGGACAGGCAGCCAACTGTCATCTTCCAACAAGATGGGGCACCCCTCATTGGGCGCATGTTGTTCATGAAACTCTCGACGCAACATTTCCAAATCGATGGATTGGCAGGGACGGGCCAATCCCATGGCCCCCAAGATCACCAGACATTACCCCGTTGGATTTCTTTCTCTGGGGTCATGTTAAAGATTTGGTTTATGCGACAGTTGTTCCAGATATCAGGACATTGAGAGAACGCATTACGGATGCAATTGCAACAGTTAACCCACAAATGTTGGAAAATGTGTGGTGTGAGTGTGAATACCGTTTAGACATTTTACGTGCCACTAGTGGCGCACATGTGGAAGCTTATTAAGTTCATTAACTATGTATCAAAACTTTGTATGTTTATCTACTTATGATTAAAACTGTGTTTGAATACGAGTGTTTATTTAAAAGTTATAGCATGCTTTAATCAGGGTAATCATTTATGGACACCCTGTATTAAGCCGAAACGATGAATCCAGTTGGCCAAAAATTATTTTTAATACGTCCTGCTGTATTTTTTGAACTCTTACACGTCTTCGAATACGTCAATTAGAATAGGCTGGCTTTCGGTAACTATTAACTTTTTCAAACCTGAGTTATTTATTTTAAAGTTTTTTTTCTATTTAAACCAAAATAATCATTCACATTGCAAGGCTCGTTTGTCAAGCTCATGTTGCCATAAGGCCACGGATGATGTTAAAAAAACATTTTGCTATTTGCCAGACAGTTCTTATATACATAATATATACGTTGGTTTCATTTACTAGTAATATATATAAAATTATATATATATATATATATATATATAAAATCAGCAGAAGCCTGGTGCTCCAGAAATGCATCTTCTGCATAAACGCTTCCAGAAAGATAAAACTAGCGGAGGCTCACGAACGCGCCGGAACGCTGCGTAAAAAGAGCCTTTTTTCGTACTCAACAGGGAATGTTTGTTTGTTTAAATTTCTCTCATGAAAGACCGTGACGGAACCCAAGGAAGAAAAATCGATCTTTGTCTGTTTTTGTTTTTCTGTTTTTTGTTTTTGTTTGTTTTTGTCTGTTAAAATATCTCGTGAAAGAATCCCCAGGAGGAATTTTTTTCTCATTAAAGACCATGAAAGACGTCTTATAAAGGAAGGTGGGGGACCGTCATGAACGAAGGTGAAGGAGGAAATTTCAAATTGATCCATGTCTGTCTTCCCAAATGCGAGCATACTACTCGTGCAATGATTCCTTTTCACGAAGGTCAAGCTTGTCGCCCCTCCTCTCGAATTGGGCTGGTGAAGTAGCGAGTTGATTTCTTGTACTCCACCTCACATAGCCAGGTACTCTCGGCTCATCGGGGATTGTTCTGAGCCAGGCGTCTAATCTTCTTTTGAAGATGTCCACCGCAACATCACTCGTGTTCCTTAGGTCTTTGGGCAGCTGATTAAACAGTCTTGATCTTCTCACAACAAAACTATTTTCTTTCAGGGTTAAGGATGTTCCCTCTCTAGCCTTTAATTTGGGAACACGACACAGTCTTCCTTTTCTAATTTCCACTTGTTTGGGGAGTTACAGGGTTAAGAGTAAGATTAGGAACTAGTTTCTCCATTATTTTCCAAGTGTAAATAATGGTGTATCTCTCTCTCTCCTCCTTTCCAGTGAATGTAGGTTTAATTCGCGTAACCTTTCCCAGTAATTTAGTTCTTTGCACCCACTGATCTTGGCTGTGAAGCTTCTTTGAATCCCTTCTAGCTCTCTAATGTCTTCTTTTTTATATGGGGATGTTAGGACCGAGCAGTATTCCAACTTGGGTATGATCAATGTTTTCAGTAGAGGCATCATTATATTCCTATACCTTCGTTTAAAGGTTCTCAATATCTGCCCAGTTATTCTCTTTGCTCTGTTTACAGTTATCTTATTTTGTGTTTCAAATTTCGCAGCATCAGTCATTACAACCCCTAAATATTTTGCTTTAGAATTTCTCTGAATTTCCTGTCCATTTAGAATATAGTATTCCATGGATTTTAGGTCCTCCCTTTTTTGGCGCCGGAACAGTTGAAATTTCTCAGTGTTAAACTTCATATTGTTGTCTTCCGTCCACTTGTAGATTCTGTTTATGTCTGTTTGTAGAGATCCTATATCGTCCAGGTCTCTTATTTTTCTACTGATCTTTGTGTCATCGGCTTTGAGTTTCCAAAAAGTCATAGTTTTTCTGTCTAACTATTCTTTCAAATATTTTAGTGAGATGAGATGTAAGCGACACTGGCCTATAGTTTTTGGCCTCGGATCGATCTCCTTTATATATTGGGACTATGTTCACGCTCTTCAGGATGCCCAGTATTTCTCCCGTGTCTAGTGATCGTCTCCATATCCAATATAGGGCTCAGCGATTGCATTCTTGCAATTTTTATCAGTGTGGTATTCCATTTGTCTAGGTCCTGCCGCTGAGTGTGCTTTTAGTTTCCCTATAGCTTGTGTAATATCATCTGTTGTAAAGTCGAAGTCCGTTATACTTCCCTTGTAGTTCTTCAAAGAACGCGTTTTTACCGCATATCAGTTTGTCAGTTTTTGGGATACTGAAAAGTAATTCGGACGACTGAGCTCTTAATATTGAGATACTTCTGTTAGATCATCAGATAAAGCACTGTCTTCGGTTTTCGAAGGTCCGATGGTCGTGGTTTTTTCGACTTCCTTTTTTCAAAATTATAGAAGTACTTTGAGTTAACCTTTATTGCTTCTATGGCGTCGTCGTCGTTGTCTTTTGTGTATGTTTCTCAATTAGTTCCTGTATGATGCAATCGATACTCTGCAGTTTATCATTTAATATTTTTCTGATGTTATCTTTACAGTTACTTAATTTTGCAGTCACTCTTTTTCTCTTTCAGAACAATGACCTCTTTTGTCTCTCGAACCTGCTTCTCTTTCCTCTTTGTTGTATTTTTGGAACATGTCTTTCCACAATTTCCAGCGTTCTGCTCTCTAAGGTCATTAGCATCTCTTCCGTTGTCTTGGCCTTCAAGATGGTTTTCCAATCTATTACTTCCATGCTGGATGCAACACCTTCCCAGTTTGTAGCTTTGGAGTGAAATTAAAAATTTTGAATTTGCTTCTTTCTGTTGTTCGTGTTCTTCCTTTCCTGTTGTTTTTATATTGGTTATTTCAATAATGTTGTGATCCGAGATTATAGTTGGGGATATTTCTGCGTTATCAATTAGGTTGCTGTTGTTTTTTCTTGTGTTGACATAAATTCATCAGCTCGATCTAGTATCATTTTACCTGCTCCTGGTCTTCCCGTGTGCCACCCCTTGTCCTCGTGTGTACATATATTTTTCCTATCCTTTTATATTTCATGAATGGAAAATTGAAATTACCACAGAGAAAAATATTTGGGGTTGGAGAATGTAGATCTTTTACCCAGTTCCTTACCTCTGTAATGGAATCTGAGAATTTTGAGGTTGGCGTGTTCGGGGGTCTGTACATTACAATTAGTGCCATATTTAATTTTTCAACCTCTACTGCTACACATTCTACGTAGCTGTTTGAGGTACTTATATTCATTTCTGCCATATGCCTTTCGCGTGTGTAAATATCACATCCTCCTTTACGTCTCACTGTTCTGTCGGCTCGGAGGATGTTATAGTTGTCAATTTGTATTTCATTTTTGTCAATACAGAACTCACAGTTCGCCTGGGAGTCCTTTAGATGGGTTTCCGTGAGGCATGCAAAATCTGCTCCGGTTTCTTGCACGAGTCCTTTCAAGTATAAAACTTTGTCCGGGGAATGGTTTGATTTAAGCCCCTAAATGTTGGCTAGGATTATTTTTATTTTTTCCCTTTCGTTTTTACATACTTGTGTTTCCGATTCGTTTTCCAATGGGGTTCCGGTTTCGTTGCCTTGTGGTCCTCCGAGAATTTGCCTCTTTTTATCTTTGTCGGCACCTGTTGTTGGCTACGTTGTGTTGGCTACGTCTAAAAAATTGGTACCCTTCTTTGATGGTCGTTTTTCCTGTTTACCCGTTGCGTTCCTTTGAGGTGGTGGTAATGGCATTTTTGTCCGTATTTGCACCTCCATATCTTGCATAGCTGTTGCAGACAGTAATGTGGTGGAGCTTACACTTTTTTTAAAATTTGCAGTATCCTCTTGTATAATGTGTATTATATAACGTGGGATGTGCATAGATGCATTGCCCATCTCGATATGTGCAGTACCCTTTTGCGTAATATTTACAGACTGTATTTTCTACGCTTCTATTTCTTGTTATCTGATTATTTTGTGTTCTAAGTTTTGATATTATCACTGTTTTTCTTCGGCTGTTTATTTCCTACGTTTTTAGTTTTTATCTTTTTATCATTTTGCTCTTTGGGCAGTTTTACTACATCGCAACTTTTACGTATCTTTTCTTTCTTTTATGTACTCATTCCGTATTATATTGTTATTCGTTATTTCCTCCTCTCTCGCATCCACCCGAATTTTCATTGGACACTTCGGGACTCTTGTTTCCCCATTATTCGCTCCTTTTCTGTAACACTCGAATTTGCCTTCTCCATTTCTTTTAAACACCGCAAAGGAGTTTACAGTCTGTGTACATGCGTCACACAGAAATTTGATTCTCGCGATCTGTTTAGCGTTCGAGACGAGAGATATATTCCTATCATTCCAATTCATGCAGATAAAGTCGTGCAGTTTCCAGATTACACAAATTACAAATTAAGTGAGAATTTGGACCCATGGTCATACTATTCATTAATTATCGTAAAAAGAAATGCATACGCAAATTTTTTTTTTCTTTTCCTTCTCTTTTTCCTTTCGATGGTCACGAGGGTTTACTGACCTTTGAGTTTTATGACCTTTTTCCTGCCTTGTTTCAAAATTTCTCGAATGCCAACGTATTACAGTTTAAATATAGCTGTACATTAAACGGATGATAATTTATGTAAACTGTATTGCACTTTCTTAATTTTAATGAATTTCACTTTATAATTTATATGCACGGATTCACTGATAGTTTATACACTTTCGGGTGTAAACAGAATAAGCCGCCGAGTAGTTTATTCCCTTCTTATTTGGATGTTAATACAGAGAGACACACAACACTTCCATTCCCCCCAAGGTACAAGCAAACATCAAAGCAAAGCATATATATATATATATATATATATATATATAATATAACGGGTGTGCCATAAAAAGGCTACATTTTAAAAAGGCTATAAAATCAACGTTTGTCATTTAATTTTAATAAAACTTCTACACAGTAAAACATACGTATTTATCTATATGCAAACGAATTTTCAGACTAAAATATTAAATAATTCAAATTCTATCAACATTTAACGAAAGAGTATGATTTTTCTATGATACTTAACATGCAAAAATTATTAAACCTTTTTAATATTTTTTTATAGAAATAATTTTTAACGTAAAATTTACCTGAAATTATTAAAAAAATTGTTCGAAATGCTTTCCTTCCATTTCAGTAACTTTTTTATTCTTGGCCGGAATTCATCATGGCTCGATTTACTTGTTCCTGTGGAAACTCTTCCCATTTTTGATTGATGATCTCGTGTAAATGAGCGACGTCTTTTATCCTAGTCCTGTAGACTCGCTCTGCTAAGTTCTTCCATATTCCGGCCAAGAATAAAAAAAAGTTATTGAAATGGAAGGAAAGCATTTCGAACAATTTTTTTAATAATTTCAGGTAAATTTTACGTTAAAAATTATTTTTTATAAAAATATGTTAAAAAGGTTTAATAATTTTTGCATGTGAAGTAGAAAAATCATACTTTTTTTTTAAATGTTGATAGAATTTGAATTATTTGATATTTTAGGTTTATTTTAGTTTTATTGTGTAGAAGTTTTATTAAAATTAAATGACAAATGTTGATTTTATAGCCTCTTTAAACTGTACCCTTTTTTTATGGCACACCCGTTATATATATATATATATATATATATATATATGAAAATTATTTCACGAAAGTAACACGTGAAAATATTTATGATGAATAAAACCACGAAGGAAAGGAAACACAAAATGGTGCTCAAGCGCTTTCGTCTAATGACATCCTCAGGATGTCATTAGACGAAAGCGCTTGAGCACCATTTTGTGTTTCCTTTCCTTCGTGGTTTTATTCATCATATATATATATATATATATATATATATCCCCAGGTAAGTCGAGCATTGTAAATTTTCGTCCATGCCCATTTTTTACGCAGTAGGACGAACAGGTTGTATATTTTATATTTTCAAATATGTAATCACTTTAGCATACGTTAAAGTAGGGAGGAGGGACCTATGAAAAAGTTCAAAGAAAGCTCTTTTTTACCATATGCAACGATTATTTTCTCGAATTTCACCCGCGTTAAGATTTTTATTCAAAAACTCGAAATCAAGTATTTCGTGCTTCATGCTACCAAAGCCTATAGACGCCCACTGACTTATTTTAGGCTAAGTTAACCAATTGTAAACAAATCTAAAAAAGGTAGGTTGTGCAAGAAAATCCGACTTCTTTGATAAAAAAGTTGGCTTACTGTTGGCGCTACTTGGGCATTTAGGCATGTACTATATCTGTATATGTCAGTGGCGGCTGGTAGTCAGGGAGAGTAGGCCCAAAATTGTCTATAATATATGCTATATAAATAGAATAGATTACAAAATGTTAGATGCCCTACTTTCTGCATGTCACGATCGTATAGAATTAATTAATACTATCAATAAAATCCTCTTTCATAGTTTATAGTGATAAAAACAGAGGCCCGGCCTCCCATGCCTCCTCTGAAAAGTCGCCACTGGTATATGTATAATATGAGAATTTAGTTTATGCTGCCAGTGTGTGTTTATCTTCAATGAAGCGGGAAAATAAATGCCAAATGTTCCTTAAGAGGCGAATTGGAGTAGCATCTTCGTAAAATCTATTTCGGAGAAGAATTGTTCGAAGAAGTACAATGTAACTTTTAAATAGTTTATTTAACGAGGTATCTAGATAGTGTAGATCGAAACAACCATCAGTCCATCCAAAATTAAGTTAGAATAACTATAGTGCCTGCCAGAATAAAATGACCCTCCCCCTCAAAGCAATGGGATGGACATGTGGCACCGTCCTCTTGAAACGTTCCCCAAGTGAAGTTTCCATTCCGAAACAAAAGCAGGAGATTCTTATCTAAAATGGATATTTAGCCTTGTGAATTAAGACGTCCTTCTATAAGCACAGGGACAGTTTTTCAGTGTCAGATGCCTGCTCACACTCTAACAGTACAACCACTGAAATTCACACTGGGTTAGACCCGTTTGGTAGTGAACATATTGAGACACGTTCTCCCTACCCAGATCCGTCCTTCTGAAACTGCGGGAATGTTGATTCATTTGAGAAGTGCCAAAAGTGATCAGACTTGTCCTTCATCTGCCTGGACTACTCGTATCGTTTACTTTTATTAAGCTCAGAGAGCGTTCTGCGTAGTTCGTCCTATATAGAACTGGGAACAGAAGACATGTAGCTAGACGGAAACCATTGCTCTTTGAGGCTAATAAAAGGAGGACGGATCTGAGTATGGAGAACCTGTAGCAATTCGTTCAATCCGAAATTGGTGCAACCCAATGTGAATTTCGGTGTTTGTGCTGTTTAGGTGTGGGCACGAATTTGGCACTGAAAAAAATTGACCATGTGTTCGTAGAAGGACGTCTTAATTCACAAGATTACGTATCCATCTTAAATGAGAACCTCCTGCCTTTGTTTCAGGGTAGAAACTTTACCTGGAGGGCATCATGTTTCAAGAGGACGGTGTTACATGTCCAGTCCGTTGCTTTAGGATGATGTTCATTTTATTCTGGCAGGGTGCTATATATATATATATATATATATATATATATATAATTCATATATCAGACGCATGACCGCGAATCTTTCCATAGGCAAAATTTATCCTCCACCAGGATTTGAACCCAGGTCCTTTGACTCGGCGACGTGGCCGTTACCAATTAGGTTACGACAGGATAAAAGCGAAAGCGTTGTGTTTTATCGTGCTTTTAACTTTTAACTTTATCCTGTCATAGGCTAATGGGCAACGCCCGCGTTTCCAAGTCAGAGCGCTCAGGTTCGCTTTGGATTGTAGTTAGAATTTCCTTCTCAATATTCAGACTCTTGTCATTGATACGTAAAAGCATATCATCACTTTTCTGATTTGAATGGACATGTTTACTGTTCAAATTATAGAATTTTCTCCCAAATTACAATTTAACCACGCTAATGTAGCCACGCATCCTTTCCAGGATAAACTATAGTAATATTTTCAAGTGGCTAATGCCCTCATGGGGTATAATACAGATATAACTATAGAGCTGTTCCCCGTTTTAATTTTTCTCTTCGGATGTTGTCAAAATAGACATTCTGTGAGTCATCGTTGCCAAAATTGACGCACTAATTTCCGAACGCTGCTCCATTTTTTCTTTGGATTAAAATCATTCTAATCTACGATACCTACGTAAATTTTCCTCTAATTTATCCATACCAAAATAAGTGGTTTTCAAGGGACTTCATCTTTTGAATTCATTGATTTGTTGGTCTGGAGTTTATCAGTACTTCGGTTCCGGTAAAAGCTACCACCACTTTTTCGTCATTAACGTCTGCAGGATTTACAATTGCATATATTGATTTTCTTTATTTAGGTTTTTTTTTCAGCTTTCATCATTATTACTTCATAAACTCCAAAATATGGAATTATTGAGAGTTTGAATTCCATTTTATTCCTTGATTTAACAAAACTGATTTAACCTTTCGGCCTAGTCATTTAAATAATTCTTAGAGTTCGTTGTTAGTTCCCAACAAAATTTCTGCCGTTGTCGTATAACTTGTACCATTTCGATCGACCATCCGATAAAAGCGTTCATAAAGGCATCAATATTCAGTCCAAAAGCTACTTCGAAATGAACAACTCGTGCAGCCAAGCACGTAAATAAACAAAGATAATGTTCTTTGCTTTTCTTCTTTGAATAATTAGAAATGTACACTTTTGATGGCGTTTTCATTGCCAATTTGCTTGGAGGGTCACCAGTTTTTTTTACGCGTTTTCTCTTTCTTTTACATGCATTACATTTCATTTCCCATACTCGGATTTCTCCTCTTCCAACTATCACAGAAGAGCATTGACAAAGCTGATAAAGTAAGATTGGTTCCATCCGTGCACTTTCCTCGTTCGTGGTATTGCTTGACAATCAATTTCGCTACCCAGTTTTTTCTTGGTAATATAATTGGAAACGCGTTTACCGAAGAATTGTATTCTAATCGCTCATTTAACCTTATTATACCATCTTCATTAATCCTTTGGAGTAATCCAGTTAATTTACAATGTTTTCGATTCCACTTTTGCGATGAGCGCCCCCATATTCTGCTGAAAATTAACCTGATTTTTTTTTTATAATTTCAACTTCGGCATCCTCGTTTTCCGTGGATTTAGTTCTCCACTTGCCTTACTCTCTTTTTATGATCGACATTTATGTAAAATTGGAATAATCTTCACTTGAATTCTTGGAAGCGTTTACCAACTTTGAAAGACGATTTGGTCAAGTGATATGCCGGATATCCAGTATTACCCGACATTCTGCTGGATACTCGAGTATTATCTGCTCATGAACAAAGAATGATAAAAAAATAATGCGATTAATCGTGTATGAGGGCATAAATTTTTTGAATTACTATTTATTTTTTCTTGGTTAAAAGCGCAATTTTTTTTTTTACTTCATTTTGCTCTTTTTTAGATATAAATATGTGACATTTATGTATAAATATTTTCACAAAAAGTTACTTCACACACACACACACACACACACACACACACACACACACACACACACACACACACACACAGAGCTTCATTGAAGTTATATAGGTAGGTCCTAAATATTGGTTTCTAACACTTGTCTTTCAGTAAACTAATCAGTTAATTATTTATTATGCAAACCATAGTTGCACTTTTTCACAACTAAAATTTTAATTTGTTGTAAAACTCGTTTCCTCACATAGTGATGAAACTAGAGTCAACCTTAAGTGCATGTTAATTTTAACATTTTAGGACGATCAGTGAAATTGTTTGGAAGAAGTTCGCTAACACAGAAGTAGTAGTACCGCAAAATGGGAGAGTGCAATGCAACTGCATGCAACTTGTTGCGAGTGTTTTTGGCCTCCCCCCTCCCCCCTTCAGGCCCCCCTCACCTCCCCAAAATATATATCTGTCAACTCCAAGGGTAACCTAACCAGGTTGCTCAGGCTCTCAAAAAAAATATATATACTGTATATGTGAGTGTGTATGCATATATAAAAAAGCTTTTATATATATGTATGTGAACTCCAAGGGGTAACCTAAACTAACCTGGCTGCTCAGGCCCACAAAAAAATATACATATATATATATATATTAGGGTGTCCCAATTTTTTTCTTAAGACGACCTGACCAATCTCGTGTCATGCCCGGATGTGGTTTGGGCTAAAGCATTGGCTGTGTGATTTTCAACTCGATCAGATGATATTTAGAGGTCCCGACGTTTGATGACATTTTTTTGGTTTTCAGAATTGATTATTATGGCGTTGACAAGATCAAACATCAAGTTGTGGCTTCTTGAGAGGTCTCCAATAGCAGAGCTGGCTAAATCTCGATTACCAAGTAATATGGACGTGTTGCTCCTTTTCTTCTACCATCACCGCGACCAAAAGAAGACAGATTCCAACAGTGTCAAGGCTGTAATATCGGCTGTATTAGAAATCTGGGCTAGAGCCAATTCGAATCTGGCAACAACCTCCATTCATGCCTCGACTAAACTGAAAGCTTTGGTTCAGAGGTATCGAAATTTGCATAAAAACAAGAACAAGACTGGAATGACTTACAATATGCAGCAGGATGTATTCTTGGCTGATATGGAGGATATTTTTGATGTCGCCCGCTCAGACGTTCTGGATCGGGGAGATATCCCTCTTGAAGACAAGGAATTCCTCATTTCCCAAAGGGAAGATCGACATACGAGTTACATGGGAGGTGAAGATAGAAAATATAATGCAGCCACAATGAAAAGACAGGAAAGGGAAAGAGCTCTTGAGCGGGCACACCGGTGTCAAACGGAGGAGGCTCTAGCTGTAGGAGTCACAGAAGAGGCTACTGACAGCAGTTCTAGCACATCGTCAGCTGACAGTGGAAACGAAGCTGTCACTTGTGGACTTAAACCTTCGAAAGTTCCCAAACATGACAGACTAAAAGAAAGTCCGAGTGATCTTGACCTGGCAGCAACTTGGGATCGCGAGGGCCTTTCTGTTCGACAGGCAACATCAGCGTTTGCTGCGACTGAAAAATCCCTAGCTCTCGGTCCTGACAGTGTTCCATCAAGAGCACGGTTCACCGCTTCCGACAAAAGGCCCCGTACAATGATAGGGACCAATGTTATTGGCCACCTCGAGCAGCTTCCACCTCGACTGCAGATCCACTGGGACACAAAGATACTCACTGACATCGAACAGGAGGGTAAGTCAGTCTATCGGATTGCTGTTGTTTGTGGTGACTGGGGATGGTGTGGAAGAGCTATTAGGAGCACCGAAAATAATAGACGGCACAGGACAGCAAATGGCAAGTGCAGTCCATCAAGCACTCACCCTAGTCGGAATTGAGGACAAGATCATAGGCATGGTTTGTGACACGACGGCATCAAACACAGGGATAGTGCAAGGTGCGTGTGCGCGTTTGGAAGCGGCATTGGGAAGATCTCTTTTATGGTTTGCTTGCCGTCATCACGTTCACGAAGTGATTCTCAAGGATGTCTTCGTCGTGTGCCTAGGAACACCACCAAGTCCTCAAATCCCACTTTTCAGGAGATTCAAGGAGGCCTAGCCATCAATGAACCACTGTCAGTTGGATGCATTTGACAAGGACGAGGTGGCTAAAGCCTTCATAAATGATAATGCTTGCCTTTCACAAATGCGACTTGAGGTAATAGACTATCTCCGCGATGCCCTAAGAAGTGGTAATCATCCTCGAGAGGATTATGAAGAACTTCTTCGACTGAGCCTCTTGTACCTCGGAGACGACGTAGGACGTTACAAGCTTCGGCCTCCAGGGCTTACCATCAGGCCAGATGGATGGCCAAAGGTATTTACTGCCTGAAAATAGCATTACTGCAGTCCCAGTTCTCCGAACTTCGTCTCCAAGAACTGCAAGGGGTTCGCCGTATGGCTCTCTTCGTGAGCCTTGTATACGTGCGTCACTGGCACGAGGCTCCCATCGCCATCAAATCTCCCAAAAATGACGTTAGGCTGTGCAATCTTCTTGTAGGTTACCCTGACAAGACGTTGGAAACACAGCTTACCGGGCTGTGCTCCGTCATCTGTGGTATATCTCGGAAGACTTAATCTGTCTTGCACTGTTTGATGACAGAGTTGACAACAATGAAAAGCGTAACATGACGGCTAACCTGAAAAAGCGCCCTGGGAAAGGACTCAAACGGGTCCAAGGAAAGGGACTGCAAGCGGATGGCCGTTTAAGTCCGTGGTGACGAGTCGATCCATCACACTCTTCCAGTTTCTCCAAGTTGAGCCCACGTTCCTCACCAAAGACCTGAAACATGGCCTACTGACGAAAACTACCGTCTGGCAAAGAGCCAGCAGAGCTGCAGAACTGATGGTGGTCAATGATGCAGCAGAGCGAGGCATCACCGTCATTGAGAAATACACAAGCAAACCTCTGTGCCGTGATGAAGAAGACCCCCAGTTCCTCCTTCGAACTGTCCACTCACACCGACGGAATGTGAGCCGGAAGGGAACAAAAACGGATCTCATGAAACACGTGTTTAGTTTAGTTAAAATGCATAAATGTGATGCTTTGAAATTGTTGTTTGTGTGTTAAGATTAAAATACATGTTTATTTTGTATAATCATCTTTGTGATGGAACTTTTGAGATAAATATTTCAGTTAATTTGCCTTTCAGTTAAGAGGAGAAATAAAGTGTTCAAAGTTCGGGACCTTTAAATTTCCTTCGATCTCTGAAATTTTACAGGAAGACTTCTAATGGGAAACATCAAAAGAGCGTAACACGAGCGGATTTGTATCCCGGAAAAACATTTGGCCCCCTATGAGTTTGGGACACCCTAATATATATAATTTATATATGCATGTGGGTAGCTTAACACGAGGAAAGAGAGACGATCCATCCATTCGTAGCCATGGAGCAACGCATAATGGTGTTTTCAGCATCAGTCTTAGAAGGCAGCCATTCACGTCACAGCAGCCAGCCGTTTGAGCGTACACAGTTATTTACGTACATATAAACTAGCATCGCTATGCCTCAAGAGCGCGCGCGCGCGCGCGCACACACACACTCGTTATAATATATATTTATTATATATATATATATAATATATATTTTTATATATATATTATATATATAGATATATACACACGTATATCCTTTATTTTCATTCATGTTTGTTGAAATGGTGTAAATAAAACAGCTACAGCGTTCTGACTATTTAATATATATTAGGTGCAAAAAACAGAGATAATACGAATTATAATATTACATCAAAAATATCACAGCAGTATAGGAGAATTGCAATGAAAACAGGAATAAATGGTGCTATTTAACATATGTATATACACGCATCAAAAAAAATAGAGATAGCAAAGAAGAATTTTATATACAACAAAATACTAAGCACATGTTTAATATATATATATATGAAAATTATTTCACGAAAGTAACGTGAAAAATATTTATGATGAAAAGAACCACGAAGGAAAGGAAACAGAATGGTGCTCATGCGCCTTCGTCTAATGACATCCTCAGGAACACTGAAGTAAATAAAAAGTTCGAGACTATATATAGGTCACAAAAAAAATAGAAAAAAAAAAAAAAATTTGTGACCTATATGTAGTCTCGAACTTTTTATTTACTTCAGTGTTCCCGAGGATGTCATTAGACGAAAGCGCTTGAGCACCATTCTGTGTTTCCTTTCCTTCGTAGTTCTTTTCAGTATTATATATATATATATATATATATATATATATAATATTTAGGAGAAATCCAATGACAAGGAGGAATGTAAATGCCATGAAAAGTCCTCTTTAATGCGCAACGTTTCGAGCAATACGCTCATCATCAGGCTAGATAATAACAATATGAAATTAGAATCAATAAATAAATGTGAACAAGACAAAATAATTTCCATAAAACCTATTCAGTAAAAGCAAATTTTAAAAGACTAAAAGAAGAGGGTTAAATTCAAAGTTATAAAAATTTACATATAAAATTAACCAGAAATTTAAAAAGCTATTTTTAAATTACATATAGTAAATTTGAAATTAGTACACTGGAATAATTAACACTAATACAATCGAATAATTAACACTATGAACCTTTCAATGCTGGTTCCGAGGCACGAGTAATTTAAAACAAAACAAAACAGGAAACAAGCTATGGGTTGGGCGGTTGGAGTTATAAGTTAGGGGAGGGGGGATTATAAAAAATTGGGGAGGGGGGAGGGGGGTTTATAAAAAATTTAGAGGGACAGCTGAGGAATCCACGTTTAGAGAAGGGGTCAATGTTTTAATATAAAGAGATTCCAAAATTCTAAGTGAGTTAGGACAAGAATTACAACCGAGAATTTTAAAATGATCTAAAGTGACATCAGTTTTACATTTTATACTGTGTTCCCGAATACTGGAGGCTTCCTTTTTATTTAAAATTTTACCTGTTCGGCAACTTATTCCCATATGCGAATAAAATCTAGTCCTGAGGGAGCGCACGGTGCTGCCAATGTAAGTACCAAGGAGACACCTTGGGCAGGTAAAAAAATATACAACACCGCTACGCAACGAATCAGGAGTTCGATCCTTCGCTGAGAAAAAGCTACCTAAAGACATTTTGTTAATAAATATAATGCGAAAATCAGTATGATAAAAAAATTTTCTTAACAACTTTGTAAATTTAAGTTTAAATTCTTTATTCATGGGACCCATTTCAGGTACAGGAAATATTTTATATCTTTAGGCACTGAAATACAGGAAAGTTGAGGGCTATAAACATTATTTAAGAAAGATCTTATTAGTTTATCTACATATTGAACAGGAAAACTATTATTGGTAAAATATGATCTTAAATTATTAAATTCATCGTTAGTAAGGTAAAACTAGAGGTCAAATTATATCCTCTGAACAAGTGTGTTTTAATACACGACATCTTATAGTTAAAATCAGTAAAACTAAAGAAATTCATGCCCAAACCAGTAAAAGTGGGTTTCCTGTAAACTGATGTCGTAATAGAATCACCTTTTTTCGAAATTAAAAGATCTAAAAAGGGAAGGGAGCCATTTTTCTCAGTTTCCATTGTATAAGTTATATTGGGTGCAGAGAATTTAAGAAGTTAAAAAATTGTTGCGCTTGTACAGCATTATCAAAAACAGCTATCGAGTCATCAACGAAGCGTCGATAGAAAATTGGTTTACAATGGGTGGGAGATTGTCTAAAAATTACACTTTTAAATGAGTCATAAAAAAATCAGCTGATTTATGACTCATTTAGAAAGTGTAATTTTTAGACAATCTCCCACCCATTGTAAACCAATTTTCTATCGACGCTTCGTTGATGACTCGATAGCTGTTTTTGATAATGCTGTACAAGCGCAACAATTTTTTAACTTCTTAAATTCTCTGCACCCCAATATAACTTATACAATGGAAACTGAGAAAAATGGCTCCCTTCCCTTTTTAGATCTTTTAATTTCGAAAAAAGGTGATTCTATTACTACATCAGTTTACAGGAAACCCACTTTTACTGGTTTGGGCATGAATTTCTTTAGTTTTACTGATTTTAACTATAAGATGTCGTGTATTAAAACACACTTGTTCAGAGGATATAATTTGACCTCTAGTTTTACCTTACTAAACGATGAATTTAATAATTTAAGATCATATTTTACCAATAATAGTTTTCCTGTTCAATATGTAGATAAACTAATAAGATCTTTCTTAAATAATGTTTATAGCCCTCAACTTTCCTGTATTTCAGTGCCTAAAGATATAAAATATTTCCTGGTACCTGAAATGGGTCCCATGAATAAAGAATTTAAACTTAAATTTACAAAGTTGTTAAGAAAATTTTTTTATCATACTGATTTTCGCATTATATTTATTAACAAAATGTCTTTAGGTAGCTTTTTCTCAGCGAAGGATCGAACTCCTGATTCGTTGCGTAGCGGTGTTGTATATTTATTACCTGCCCAAGGTGTCTCCTTGGTACTTACATTGGCAGCACCGTGCGCTCCCTCAGGACTAGATTTTATTCGCATATGGGAATAAGTTGCCGAACAGGTAAAATTTTAAATAAAAAGGAAGCCTCCAGTATTCGGGAACACAGTATAAAATGTAAAACTGATGTCACTTTAGATCATTTTAAAATTCTCGGTTGTAATTCTTGTCCTAACTCACTTAGAATTTTGGAATCTCTTTATATTAAAACATTGACCCCTTCTCTAAACGTGGATTCCTCAGCTGTCCCTCTAAATTTTTTATAAACCCCCCTCCCCAACTCCCCTCCCCCCTCCCCAATTTTTTATAATCCCCCCTCCCCTAACTTATAACTCCAACCGCCCAACCCATAGCTTGTTTCCTGTTTTGTTTTGTTTTAAATTACTCGTGCCTCGGAACCAGCATTGAAAGGTTCGTAGTGTTAATTATTCCATTGTATTAGTGTTAATTATTCCAGTGTACTAATTTCAAATTTACTATATGTAATTTAAAAATAGCTTTTTAAATTTCTGGTTAATTTTATATGTAAATTTTTATAACTTTGAATTTAACCCTCTTCTTTTAGTCTTTTAAAATTTGCTTTTACTGAATAGGTTTTATGGAAATTATTTTGTCTTGTTCACATTTATTTATTGATTCTAATTTCATATTGTTATTATCTAGCCTGATGATGAGCGTATTGCTCGAAACGTTGCGCATTAAAGAAGACTTTTCATGGCATTTACATTCCTCCTTGTCATTGGATTTCTCCTAAATATTAAATTGAAGCTTTGTAGAAGCAAACCGCATGACTATATATATATATATATATATACGCATCAATAATGGAAATACATGGATTAAGGACGGTTTCTACCACGCTTATATATATATATAATGCAGTTAGTACAGAAGATTTCTATTTACATCAAAATACACGTTTAACATAAATATGCACGTCAAAAATGGAAATACATGCTTTAAGATCTACCATGCTTAAATAAAAGTAAACTCGCACGTGATCGAGTCCACACTTACACCCTCATTTCTCGGTACTACACAGTAAATGCGATTTAACTTTAATTCACCACTCAAAGTATGCGGGTATCTATATTCAATATAAAGGGCTTTCAACTCGTTTAGTACTATTTTTGTACCCACTTTACAATTGGGGGACAAACTATCGCCCTCTTTAAACGCAGATAGAATACAATCAAAAGCACGCACAAACACGACATTGTTTGCTACAACATCACCATTAAGTTTAAGTTTATAAACGCTCCTTTCCAAACAGTTGTTTATTCTTTCAACGCTGACCTTTTCAACTGTAAATTCTTCTTCACAACTCATATCGGCAAATAAAGTATGTTTCTAAATCGTGCTGACAACTGTCTTGTATAAAGAAATAATTCTTCAGGGTGAACAGTGAAAGCGAGTTCAGCCCTGTACCGTTCTAGCCCTTTGTACCAAAGTTCATGATATTTTGAGGAGTCTGCACCTTCTAAATACGCAGCCAGTTTCAAACCATTCTCGCCTTGTTCGGCCCTACACTTGGTAAAATCATCGAGCAGTATGGTGTATGCGTATTCAAGCACCGTGTCAAAATAACGCATATCAGCAGCACGGACGTCTAATATAGGTTTCAGTTTACGGAACTCGAAGACCAAACATTCTGTCGAGAATGAAACCGCTTCGTGTGGGGATAAGGGTGTTATTGGCAGCAACATTCTTTCACATTAACCGTATATCAACGCAGGGATGTTTTGTATCACAATTTATGGATAGCGTACAAATAATGGCGTATGAGTGTGCATCGCTAATCTGCTCTCTTTTTGAGCCTGTACCTGCAGGTATTTTGTAACTGTCCTCGCCCCACTTCTCATCCAAGACGAAAATTCTATCCATCTCTTCAACACTTAAATAAATAACATTGCGTCCACTGGAGTTTGAATACACGCACAGACTTCAGCACGGACATGTCGTATACTGCGTTGAAGATGCTGCTCAACGGAAGCTCCATCTTTTAATAGTTTTCTACTGATCCTGCGAGGTGAGAACGTCCAGACGGGGCAAGCTCTGAGGCGACTATGAGCAGCCGACGCTTTTTTTTTTTTTTTTTTACTCGGAGGAACCATGTGGGTGGTTGGGGAGGTGCGGGGTGGGTATGAATCACACGGGATTGCGTCGATTCCAGGTGTTACTGATTCGTGTACGAGATTGTTCCAACAAGAAAAATTCGCTGTTCAAATCATCCGAATACTTGTATCCCATTATACTGGGTAGTTGTCTAGAAAATTTTCCATCTGCGATACATGAAGTAATATCGGTTTTAATGTTTTGTCACAACCACTCCCCGGAATGCGTACCATACATCTACGTTCAGGGGTATTCACCATTGTACTTTCTCGAACTATGCACATTTTACTCACACCGACGATCTATTTGAGAGAAACACGTGTCCGTACTTGTCCTTTTTGCTGGACAAACTATACTCGTCCCTAATCTCTACTAAAAACTCGCACAAGCCTTTAGCTACAACTTTACTGCACACTTCGTCATAATATACATGGGTGTAGTTGTAGCAGTATTTCAGACTGTCCATAATCGCAAGATTTACATTCACAACCCCAGTGTACGCGTGTTCGGTGTGATGTAACATGACGTAATATCTTCTGTCACACCAATCATCAACAAGGTTCACAACCCAGATCCTTTGCTTCTTTTATGCAAGCGTGGTTTCTTTCACTTCACGATATATGAACGCTCTAGTGCAGTTTAATACTGCAGCATAATCCATTACATCGTTTGTACAGCGAAACCCCGCAGTGCTCTCGCTGGAATAACCATAGAGTATTTGGACGTCATGATCCTCATGCTTCGCACGATTTAATGTGGTCTTAAAGGAATCGAAAGAGGGATGACTAAAAATTATTTGGGTGTTCACTACTGTAGACTTTAATGAGTACCCCTTCAGGAATGTAGAGCATGCAACATCATTGGAAGCCATCGCTTTTTCTTCTACGCGAGAAATCTTTAACAGTTAAAAAGACACGTCTGAGAGCCTGTGCATGCTGAGGTCAACTGAGTACGCAGGAAGGAGATATGTCCCGATTAGTAAACCATCGTCAACAAATAGTCTCTAATTCATGATATATATAAATAACAAATATTCATGCACCATAACAGACAAATATAATAATTAGAAAAATAAACAAACTAAAATTTCGTCAACAAGTAAATATACGCTAACATGACAGCAATATTCACGCCTCGCGGTATCCAAAGGGAACAGTATCGTAGGTGCCAGGCACCTGGTAGCGTTTCCTATATGTGTTACGATACACTTTGTGCCCGTAAGTTCCTTCACGCCCCCAGCTTCTGTGCCCGAAAAATGTGAGTCCCTACAGTCAGTTGGGGTGGCTGGTCACCCTCATCTTCTAAGCTCACTAGCCCCTTCAGTGAATCATAGTTGACGATCCGACGGTTCGCCTGGTTAACCGTGATGCCTTTCGCCTTCACGATATATCTCATTTCCTCACCCACCCTCACCCGTACCCCGTAAGACTTGAGCCTGTTGAGACAAAAGAATCAACGTAGGCGCTATCTCCATATTCATCCTTAATCTCGTCAGTCAACTCTCCGAGGAATTCCCCAACAGGTGGCATGTATTCACCTTCCCTCTCCGTGAATATCACACTATCTGTATATGCGTACAGAACCCTCCGTCCAAGAGAATGTAGTAGACTCAAAAGTTTGATGCGGGCGTATGTTGTTGTGAAACTGGCTACAGGTATGTTTGTAACACGTGATGTATCTGTAACCAATTCGGTTCTGTTGTACTTTATTATGTACGTATTACCCACATTCACGATTTCCATGACCTCTATCGGGAGCGTTGGCGTAGTCCCACACCTCGTTATAACTTTGGGCTAGGTGGACGTTCCCCTTGTCTGTATTCCAAGTAAATTTCCCCCAAACACTATTTAGGCACAACTTTGCACTAAAGCGTTTGCCGCGGTTCTTCACAATTTGGTCCCATTCAAGCTGTATCCCTTCACGATCACGGTAGCGTTGAATATACGCCGATTTTTCATCTTCGTTCTCGACTCCTCGAGGGCACCCTGATTTTTCTACTTTATCCTTCGAAAAAGTGTTTATATATGATGTGAAAAGGTTGGGGAGTTTCTGAAACTCCACACCTCATATATCTTCAATATTCTGTACCCGTGATGAATGGCTAGAGATAGCTCAGGACTTGTATACACGCCTCTGATCTTCCTCTGGTTGATTGTGTGGTTACATGACCCATTGTTCTCCCCTTCGCACTTCACGCACAGGGGAAACATGAGCTTGTGATCTATAACGACGGGTAAGATTGGCGTCCATAAATCGCGAGGGGGGAGCACATCTATGAAAGAAAGGCGGAAATAGTTCTCGTTCAAATTAGCAGAGAACTCTTCGATGGTAGGAAGTCATAGTAATGGAGTTTCACGCCATCCGTAGGTGGAAAGTATAGTTTCAATGGGTTTGTGCGCCAAACTATCGCCGCATTTGAGAGGATCCAGTACCATTGAACGCCTGATGGTGTTTATTTCTTCGCGGTACTGTCCATCTGTCTACATCCGCTCATCATATTCGTGCTCCCACAAGACCTTGTGAGTGAACTGGGAGCTTATAAGTTGGTCGCGGGTCCGGGTCCATGCGAGACTGTCGGCAAGAGATCTACCATGGATATCCTACGATTCCACACTCAGGACGTTGGCATCCATGCCACCAGCAACCGTTAAAGGAGTATGCAGTCTTCTAACCAATGGCACGGTCTTCGCTTAGACCATCCACCCAAAAAACACGGCCGTTGACCTTAATGGCCACTTTCCCGTGTTACGGGCATGTTTTATGTATACACCGGTCTGTTGCTGCAGATGTATGAGCCAGTAAATAACCTTATGCCAATAACTGCGTGGTTTGTTTCTGTGAATGATGGCCAGTGTATCTTTAGGCATGTTGTTCTTGAACACAGTAAAACAATGAATCGATCGTGGTTGCGGCTTGTAGCAGTTGAATCGAACTATATACTTCCTTCTAAAGTCATGGAAGCATACTCTAAGTACGTGTACGTCATTCACACAACGCTCACATTCATCCGCTATATTATAAGGATTATTTTTATTAAAACTGTTGTAGTACCTCTCAAAATCTTCACGCTCACTATCACTCATGTTGGCATAAAGTAATGTTTGGGGGGGTGGCAGTCCTACGTAATTTAAAGTTTCGCTAGTGTGGAAACTAAGGGAAATACCCTTCTGAAACTTCGGCGGCTACGTCCATCACCTTGGGTAGCTTGGCTAATTTACAAGGTGTGAATAACAAAGTGTCTTTAAACCGAACATTACCTCTTATTTGCATCTGCATAAGCTTGTTTCCTCTTTTCAAGGGATCGCCAGTAAATATCTCCGATCATTTGTATTCAAGCAGTTCCTTATAAACGAATTGTGTGTCAAATTTTGCGCCGTTATGGGCAAGAATATACACAGACATTTTTTTTAACTTGTCCGCTAACTTGACAATATAGGACACAAAGAGTTTCATAGGGTTGTCGTGTGTGCTCGTTTTAAAAACGTTTGTTCGTTTACCACATTTGCGACACTCATCACACTCGACGTTCATGCATTCGTCGCAGATAGTCTGGCTTACAAGTAGATGTGGGATAACCTCTTTGGTTTCACCATCCGTGTATGTGTCTATATCGTAGTATACAGTTATACAAGGCTTATTTTTAGGTTTGGCGTCTCTCATATAGCATACATAGTTTACCATCAGCCTTATATATCGCCATCACCCTTGATTTATGGAATTCAAAACAGTTATTATTGAAAAATGTGCGTCTACACACATTACAGCCTCAGCTTCAACTACGCGACTTTCATATTTAGAGCTTTTACACTGCTCACATACCATGTGGCAATCCTTACAATGTTTCACTATACCATCCGCAAACTCGAGACATCCCTTACACAAATCATGATGCCTTCCATATTTTCGACTTTTATCATAACTCACGTAAAGATCCCTTATATTGCGGATGGGGAGATACGTTGTACTTGACATCCCTAAAATAAGTAAAGGTCTTGTACGGTCTCTCACATTGCTTTTAAAAACATACACAGTCCTACGACGATCATCCATTCCAAATACAACTATACGAACATTTATATCCTGCTCCACCCTTCTCAGATCTTCAGGCCCCATATTACAGTCAAACTCGATCTTGCAGTCTGCGGCCAGTTTACAGGCACGCTGCACAACCGTCGGCAACCAAATTTTTCTGGCCCATGCATTTAGTACAGTAAACGTATGAGCGAAGACGACTGCTATAAAGCCGCAAACACGCTCGATGTTTATATGCCGTCTGTAAATAGCCTGAGAATGAAGTTAAGTGTATAAGGTGTGGCCGTATGTCCCACAATACAGAATACGTGGTCAATATCTATCGTAAAGTTATGTTGAATGCAATGTTACTTTGAGAGGCTTGCATTATACGACTCAAAATTTAGTCTATATCCACAGCAGCCAAGCGGCTTGCAGGGTATTACTACCCAAAAGTAATCTATATATCCGTCATCTGACTCGAACCCGAAGGACATTCACGTTCTTGCTTCACGACCCTCACTGTCCTGAAGGGCAAATTCTACAATACGTTCAACTACACGTCGCAGTCCGTGTTCAACACCGTTGCTATACATGGTTCGCGGGTCGATCCTGACTACGTACCGGTTTCTAGTCAGGGCTGGAGTGGGGGTAACGGTGCGCACCAGTTCGAATGTTGTGCTACTGTCTACAGAATGAGATGCTGCTGTGGAGGGTACGGACAGTATTGAACAGGAATAAGGGGGCACAGTTTTATTTTTAGAAGGAACTAATGTTGGGGCTGTGTCGTAAGACGTAGAGGGCTGGGGCTCTATTACTGTGGGTCCAACATCCGACGCACTCCTGGTGCGCTTTAAACCTGACGTGGAAGGCGATTCAGCAACTTCGTCATGCCCCCGCTTTCTCCAATTGTCGCATGGGGGTGCTACAGTTAACATTGCTGGGTTTTCGATAGCGGGATGGAGTCTGTCTCAACAACAACTACACTGTCATCGGCATCATCAGCAATGTCTATGATGGGGACATGTTGCTGGCACAGTACTCCATCCTCATCATCATTCGCGGTTCTGAGGAAGAAGAACAAGACTGTAGAATATAAGGAGCATCACTTAAAATTTTATTATATTTTGTAAATGTTCCACTTAGGAGTGTGACGTGTTAGAGAAGGATTCTGTAGAAAAATCCAGGTTCACGAGCCCATCCACATGCATTATATCTGACCCTACAGGATGTGGTAAAAACGTGTTTATGCTTAAAATCATTAAAAATAAGGGGGAGATGTTCTCAAAATTTGTGCATAAAGTCATATGGTGCTATTCGACATACCAGTCGTTATTCAACCAGTACCAAGATGATATTTTGTTCCACAAAGGTGTATATGGTGTTAGTTCGTTAAAGGGTAATCTGCACACGATCATTGTACTTGACGATCTCATGTTAGAAATGGGTAAAACATTTGCCCAGACATTTACAGTGTTCTCCCACCATCTTAACATAAACGTATTCTTCATCAATCAGAATCTATTTTTCAAAAATAGATACATGCGCGATGTGTCGCTAAATACACAGTATCTAGTCTTATTCGCACAACGTAAAGATGTGTCACAAATTGGGGTATTAGCCAATCAAATGTTCCCAAATCAGCGTAAGCAGTTTTTGGAAGTTTATAAAGAAGCTACAACCCAACGTGTTACGGATACTTGGTTTGTGACCTTCACCTGCGAAACACGTTTAGGGTGCTTCTAAGAACGAATATATTCCCAAACGAGGCTGAAACGGTGTATATCCCAGTGACAAAGGCTAAAGAAATACTGTGAAAATCTATCATCGACTGCCACGGGAACTGCAACAGCTGTTTGTTACGTCGTTACAAGACCATAATACGCGTACTAGCTCGTAAAAGTCAAACTGTGGGGAAGAAAAAGCGAATTATTGTACAAAGACGGGGTTCATTCCTGCCCATCTTATTTTCAGTTTTGGGACCTTTACTGAATAGTTTAATATAATGAAGAAAGTAGTCGTGATTCCACACGAGGTGTATGCTTCACCACAAAGCTCAAAGAGTCCAGATACGGTTCTACGGGGCTCCAATAAACCTTAGCCCCCCCGCCCATGGCCTAAACCATTAGAGGTACAGTAAAACTAAACATACCATACAAAAGAGAATTTAATCCTGCATTTAATGAGACAATTAAAACTTGGTGTTCCCGCCATTGGCTTCCAAGACAGCCTGAATTCGCTTTGGGTAGCTTGCCAAAAGTGACGTGAATAGATTTTGATCGTTACGGAAATTTGCTAAAACAGTTTCAATGTGTTGCGTCATTGTATCCTTCGAAAATCGATTTGCTGCAGGTTCTTGAAACAAGAGGCATTCAGCCTTGTCCTTTATAACTGATCCAATGTGTTCACAGACGTTCAGGTCAGGAGAATTTCCTGGCCATTCTTCATTTCTAAAGAAATCGATCTCATGGTTCCGCAACAACTGTTGAGTGGTTAATGCTTTAAAGCAGGGGCCTTATCGTGCAGAAGTGTGACCTGATCGACATCCATAACATTGTTTGGGTTTCTTAGAAAAGGAATGACATGCTGGGATAGAATAATATCACGAAAATACTGTCCATCCCAACTCTGACCATTTGGCTTCAGCACCCACATGAGCTTCTTTGCAGTGAACAAAACAAACACACCAACACAGTCTGGACTTTTTAATAATTCGCGATAATGTTCATTGTCATCGATTTCATCTGGTGTTGTGGCCCACACTCGATCATTTTGGTAGTTAGGCCGACGTGTTACGTAAACAAAAAATTCATCGGAGACAGCTAAATGCATGAAATCATCCACATCCCAAACTTCAAGATAATGGGTAAACCACATTCTGTCATCGATGTTGTTAAGTTGAGTTTTTCTTGGCTTTGGAAGTTCATGCCAAAGCTTTAAACCTTGCCTATGACGGTACAGTCGAATGATCTCACCACTAACGATCTTTCCTCTCAACATTTCGATTCGATCTCTCTAGAAAGTTTAGCGCAGCTGTTTCCGCTTACGCCTACCGTTTTCAATGATGTTCTTTGTTTCCTGAGAGAGTGGCAGATTTGGGCGCCCAGATTTGGTTGTATCCATTTCACATTCATCCAAAGTTTTATTCCAATTTCTTTTGACAAAGTCCTCACTTCTTCGCAACTTTTTGGCAACCCATGAACGTGTTATAAAGGTGGCTCCCAGCATCACGAGCTTCCCGAAATGTTATTGCTCGTATGCGATCTATCACACGTTGCCTCTCCGAATCACCAATTAATGAGAAGCCATTATATTATCACTTTATCAGCTAGAGTAATTTTAATACCTGCAATAAATAAAGAATTTTATATATTTTTATAATCACTAAAAACTATTTCGATATAAGTAAACATGTAAGCTGCAAATGGGGGGCTAAGATTTTTTGGAACCCCTTAGAACCCCGTAAAAGCAGGCTTAAAAGACTGGAAAGCGAATTGTTAGACCTATTAAACAGTAAAAAATCTCATGATGAGAAAAAAATCTTATACCAAGAAGCTCTGCAGAAATTTCTTCATGAGTACGAAAATTATAAGAATCCGACAGAGGTCCCCGTAGTTATTAGGCACAGCGCGGACGACAATGATCGTGGAGGTATAGGACCTGGGGCCGAGGCTAGAGACGAACAGTCAAAGAACAACGGAGCGACCGCCAAACATATCGAGCATGTATTAAAAAGCAGTCTCCCACATACATTGGGGAATAAAGGTTTAAGTCTTTATAATCTATTGAGTGAGTATCCCATTATACAGTGGACTGATACAGGTGAGAAGATTACAGCAAATAACATCCCAAAAACACTGATAGGTAATCTGAACAGGTTAAAAGACTTGGGACAAGCCTCGCATGTACCACAGCTGGACACCTTCACCCCAGCGGTAACATGTCTGAAGAGGAGAAAGAAGAGACCAAACAACAACGGCCAACCCCGCGCGCCTCTAAAATATGCAAATGGCTAACATATTAAAAAAACTTTATTATGACATTTCTAGCCCAGCATTCTACGGTGGCGTTAGTAGGCTGTACAGAGGCGTTTATAAAGAGGGAGTAGGGAAAAAAGATGTTGAGAGGTTTTTGCGGGAGCAGGGTGCTTATCTCATCATAAGCCGGTGAGAAAAAAGTTAAACAGCCAAGCAACAGCAGCCTCGATTGATTCTATTTGACACGGATTTAACAGACACACAGAGATATTCAGCGTATAATGAAGTCTACCGCTACATCCTATTCATAATATGTATTTTCTAGATATGTGTTTTTTTCCCTGAAAAATAATCACCTGAAACAGTTGCTAAAGCCCCCAAAACGTTGATGTTGGAAGAAAACAGGATTCCTGGCTATTTTTGTACGGACATGGAAAAAAGAATTTATAGGCCGAGCTTTTCTGAGTTTAATATCAGTTATTAATATCAGAGTTTAATATCAGTTATTACACTAGCAGTTCTATACATAAGGCATCTTTAGCTGAAAGAGTTCAACGTACCATAAAGGAACGCATGCATCGCTATTTCACACACAGAAACACATACAGATATATATATAGACTTTCTAAATTCGCTGGCCTCATCCTACAACCGTTCACACCACCGAGCGATTGGAGCAACACCTAACGAAATTTTAGAAAGAGGTACGCACACAGAAAGTGAGGTGAGAAAAGATATTCGTAGGGTGCCACCACACACTAGACGTTTCAAAATCATTGATTACACTGTGTAACACTGATTCTGTTTATATAGAATTTTTTGTTTTTATGTGCATTTGTGTGCGCTGAGTCCAAATCTGGCCTTGGTTTGTGCGTATCATCAATAGTTTCAGAGATAATCCATTTTTCATGTTTTACCAGTATAATGTTATTATGGGCGCAGCAATATCAGAATAATCAGGAATTGTTGAGAACAATCCGGATGTTCGTTGACAGTTTCTTGCTCTAGAAATTGCCCGAAACTTCCACTGTGCTATATAAAGAAGAGCGCAGAGTCTGAGAAGTCAGTAAGTGTAAGCACACAAAGAAAGCAGGTTGTTTGTCTGATGATTACCAGCACTGAGGTACTGTGTTTCTGTGCTTCTCTGTGCTGACGATTTGAGTGTTATCGATCCTTTTTTATTGCGAACATTATTTCAGTGTTGTGAATACATCTTTTTTCTGGAATCTGTAATCTGTTGCAGATTTAATAACTTCTCTCTATATCTGCAGGTTATGATTAATGTAGTACAGTTTGGTAAACAGAATGGCAACTAGAGCTTAAACACTCGCCGGATATATTCTGCTACGTTTGTGGGTATTACATAGGCCCCAAGCAAGTATCGCACAAGATTGTGAAAGGCACCAAGTTCTGGATCGCGTATCGGCTCCATTTTGGTATGCCTATGGGTGACCAAGATAAGACCTGGGCACCCCATGTGATCTGTGGAAGCTGCCGCTCCACACTTGAAGGGTGGCTGCGGGGAGTACGCAAGGCAATGCCCTTTGCGGTACCCAGAATATGGAGAGAACCAAAGAGCAACCACGACGATTGCTACTACTGCATGGTAGATGTTTCTAAGTACAGGAAAGTTAAAGGAAGGCAGACTCTTCAGTATCCAAGCATAGTGTCGTCCATAGCTCCTGTACCACATGGAGAAGGTCTTCCAATACCACGTCCACCAGAACAGGTATCTATCCATTACTTTACCTTCTGTATTTACAGACTGTGGGTCATTATGTGTCGATTTTTCTTACTGCTGATGCTCTTCTACATATATAGCTATGCCTATATTTTGTTTCTTTGCTTTGCAGGTTGAAAATGAGGATTCAGCTCATCTGAGATGTCGGCTGGTGAGGACAGTCATGATGAAGAATATACAGTAACTTTCAGTACAAACCCTCACTTTCCAAATCAGAGGGAATTGGACGACTTAATTAGAGATTTGGGTCTGACGAAATCAGGGTCTGAGCTTCTGACCTCCAGACTCAAAGTGGAATTTGCTTGGAGAAGACTGCAAGAGCACTGATACCGAAAGCGGCACGAGAGTTTGCAAGGTTCTACGATGTCAATGGCTCTCTGTTATTGCAGCGAGGTTAATGGTCTATTCACAGCTATTGGGTTAACACATATACCTTCAGAGTGGCGCCTGTTTATTGACAGTTCAACTCGGAGTTTAAAAGCTGTTCTACTCCACAATGGGAACAAATATCCATCTATACCAGTTGCACATTCTGTTCAAATGAAAGAGGACTATGAAAATGTCAAACAACTGCTCACTCAAATCAGGTATGAACAATATAACTGACGTGTGTGGTGATTTCAAAATGATTGGTTTCCTGTTAGGTTTACAAGGAGGGTTTACTAAATATTCATGTTTTCTTTGCCTGTGGGATAGCAGGGCTTCAATTGAGCACTATAAAACAGTTCAGTGGCCTCCACGTGAAGGACTGCAACCAGGAAAGTACAATGTACTCAGGGAACCTCTTGTGAAGTCTGACATAGTTCTGCTACCACCTCTCCATATTAAGTTGGGTCTAATTAAGCAGTTTGTAACTGCGTTAGATTTTGGAGGGGAAGTTTTCCAACAGATTCGGGTCATGTTCCCTAAACTCTCAGGCTAAAGTCAAGGCGCTGTTAAATTCAAAGAACCTTGAAGCCAAGATGACTCCGATCGAAAAAGAGGCTTGGTGTGCTTTCCGTGATGTGGTTCGTGGGTTTTTAGGCAACCATAAAGCACCAAACTATAAGGAGTTAGTGTCAAACTTGATTAAGTGCTATGGCAAAATGGGGTGCTGTATGTCTTTAAAATTACACTATCTGCATTCACATCGAGACTTTTTTCGTGTTAACCTGGGTGATGTGAGTGAAGAACATGGTGAAAGATTCCATCAAGATATTCAAACGATGGAGAAAAGGTACCAGGGCCACTGGGATGCTTCCATGATGGGAGACTACGTATGGTCGCTGATCAGAAAGGATAAGAATGTTCATACGCGGAAGTCGCGTTCTTCAGTGCATTTTTAAGGAACGCACACTGCATAGCGACGCTTGTTATTCTCTTATCGGTTCTCCTCATGATATATATTATATCTTTGCACCATTTTGGGTTTGTCAAACAATTTTGGCTCAATAAACATTAAGTTCCAATTGTGTTTTTATTTTCAAAAAATATTTGTTAGCCTTCTTTATATACTTTGCCATATGAAAAGTGTGATAACCTATATTTTTGAAACGGTTGATGATGGAGCAAAACCAATATCATTTTTGGAATCAGCTCCCCGAAATCATTAAGAAACGACAGAAAAATCACAATAAACAGAAATTTTTTCAAATTTTGTTACCCAGTGTTATGTCAGACTGTCGCGTTCGGGGAATAAATTCACGAAGTGATTTGAGCAAGATTAGACACGTGAAATTTTTAAAGTTAGGGCTATGAGACCTAAAGACGAGATAATGCTGTATTACGTTGAAGATTTAAATGGGGAAGAAATTGCAGGGGGCTTTTACAGCGAGGAGCTGCAGAAAAGTGACTTAATTTAGGAAAAAAAGTGCTGAAAATTGAAAATATTTTAGGCAGCACAGGTTCAGGAAAGAGGAAAATGTACCTGATGAAATGGCTGGGTTACCCAGGAAGCTGCAATAATGAAGCTTAAATAGTATACAACGTGGCGCCTAACCACTTCTACGTCATACTACCGTCCTCTTCTGTCTGTACATCCTGACAACACCCTGGCCAAATTTGTAACAGAACTCCATGGGCCTATTGAATTGGGCCGTGAATCATGAGGTAGACATGCGAATTTCAATTGGCTACCAAATTTTTTAGTATTGGTGATAAAGCACCCGTTTTTACGGTTCTTAGAAACCGTGATGAGTGTGAAAATGCAGGAGTAATTCGGGACAATACAATGCGCGCCGCCCGGAGTGGAGAGGCGCAGTACTACACTACAGAGGTAACACTAGGACCGGGTCAGTATGATACAGCCGAGGATGTTGTGAGTGACTTAAATGGTAGTTTGAAAAGTCCAAATCTTATGTCTGATTTAGTATACGAAATCGTAAACAAAGATACCCCGCCACATATTTTGACTCTAAAATCAAAGGCTAACAGAAATATTGAAGACAAAGGGCTGTTCAAAATTATAACCTAGGGTAGATATGAGGCAGCCATCCAAAGAGATATTTTTCACGAATCACAACATGACTTGTGCAGCTTATTGTATCAGCTGAAATTGGAGAAATTGAATGATGAAGACCCTCCCCCGGACATGTTATATCTACAGCAATATCGTGGAACATCAGTTTGTTGGGGATACCCAGGCACGGCTGCTGCGCATCACCCACATTCCCAATCATAGAGGAAGGAGCTTAAGCTTCACATACGACAAGCCTCATTATGTCAAAGTCGCAGCTAACCTACTAACCAGTATCTCGACATATATATATATATATATATATATATATATATATATATATATATGATACACACAGACAGTGCATGGAACAATATATATATAAGAACGATTGAGGGGAAAAAGTTTCCATTCGGTGACGGGAGCTTAACAGTGAAGCTGCACTTCCGTCGCACTGTGATAGAATGACCCGAAGGCCGTTCACAGTCTTTCGAGGGGTGAGATGCCAGCGCGGTAGTGGGATTGGCTCCATTTTTTCAACCACACTGCGTACGGCTGTCCCCTTGCTGAAGAGTGGTGCCAGATATCTCGGCAGGAAAGCGTTACAATCAGGTCTTAACACTGTAGAAGACATAATGGCCGGTGCTAAGCCTAAAGAAGTTCTAAAAAAGCATTTAAAGCGTACACGGGACGAAATCATCAAAGATGCAAAGAGAAAAATGCGTGGTGGCGGGAAGAAGCAGCAGCCCCCTGTACGGAAGAAGGGGTTAGCAGCACGTGGCGTTAAACGTAAAAGGACATAAAAAAGAAGTGTTCTAAGCGCATGAAACCTATGGTTGGCCACTTTTTTAACTGATATAAGCTAAGGACGTTGCTGTCATGAATCGTAGGCTGATTCTACTTGTCGAGAGAGGTGCCCCTATTTTTGACGCGCCGTGGCACGTTTCATCCATCCGTGTAGTTCACAATGTTGTAAATCGGAGCTGGCCCTCTTTGACATGCCCCCAACACGAGTATCTATAGAGCACAGTGACTTTGTTACAGTTAATCCGCTAAACACCATTAGTTCGCCGAGTGCTTTTATAGAATTCGTGATCCCAAGCTCAGGCCCTTACTTTTTTTTACCCAAGTTGTGTGCATATGTACGTTAAACTACGGATAGACCATACAGATGGAACGGATTGCGAAAACAATTACGTTTTATACCCAGAGACCAACTTTTTACACCATATTCAGTCAGTGTGACGTTTATTTAAATCAGGTCATCATCTCTGCAGGGTTTGGCTACTACCACCTACGGACCTATCTGGAAAATGTCCAACTTTTCAGAGGAAGCCAAGGATACCTTTTTTAACTGCCGAAGGTTATCATCAAACTAAATATAAAAGTATAAAGGCCAAATTTAAAAATTCTAAAAAGATATATGAATGCTTTGGGAGCCTACACACAGATTTCACATTCCACGAGAAGCTGCTTGTGAAGGGGGTCGATATGAAAATAAAGCTCTCCCGTACGAGCCCCGAGATTTGCTTAAATCTGGGTACTGACCAAGAAGAGAGCTCGAAGCCTGTGGTGATTCATATTATGGAGACATCTCCGCGTGCGTCGTGTGAAATTAAGCTCTGTTAAGCAACTAGAAATTGAAAAAAAATTTATTCCACGCCACAGTAAAATATCCAATTAATAGAGTCCAACTCAAGTTGTATCCAATGCCCTCAGGGCTAACATCGAAGCAGATAGAAAATGTTGCTCTTCTCTTGGAGCTCTACCTAAAAGGTCATTAATTGGAATGCAGGAACACGCTTCTGTGAATGGAAAATACATTCAAATTCAAAAATTTCGGCCTTAAAAATATAACTCTGTACGTCAATGGGGTGAACTAGGTTGGACATTAGAAACGAATTATTCAACAGATGACGAGTTTTCACTTTGCTCGAGAGCGTATAGCAACCTTGCACATATTGCCGGTACTTGCAACGAGTTAGGAATCGGCGTAACAAAGAAGGAATTCGTTGAGAGGGTCAATCTTTACCCCTTTGACCTCTCCCCCTACTTATCTGCAAGAATAAACAAACAATCCCACAGCAGAGTGGGAACATTTCAGTCAGTTTGGAATTCGCCAAACCGCTAGACGCCCCTATTAGTGTAGTAGTTTACCTCGAGTCGCAAGCCCTAATCGAAGTTGACAGGTTTAGGGGTGTAGTCACAGACTTTTAAAAATGGACACGAATACACTCCAAAGAGTGATGAAGAGTGATCGATTCACACGCACCAAATTTATCGGCGTGTTTGCGAAGAATGAAATGTTGAAATTACCAACTGCGAGAAACTGCGGCGACCTTATTCTAAATATCGATGTTAGTGGTGAAGAGGGGATTCATTGGATAGCCGTTTATTTTAAAAATAGGGAACGAATGTACTATTTTAATTCACTGGGCGAACATCCATGGAATTATGCTATTATTGTAAAATTTCTCGAACAACTGCAAATTCGACAGATAGTGTGGAATCCTTACCGATTCCAGAGCTACTGCAGCAATGTCTATAGCCAATACAGTTTGTATTTTCTCATGCATATGGCCGGGGGAACGAATTTACAAATTTTTAAAAATTATTCGGCTTGTGTAACACTGAACGGAATAACGAACTGGTATGCAGCCAGATAAAAAACCTTTTCCGGTTTGGAGGCACTCGATGTATTGTGTGAAGTTTTATATGTGTATATATAATTGTAACCAATAATTAATTATTTTAAATTATAACATGCTCAGTTATTGCACAGTTATTGTACCCATAATAATATCAGTTTGTGCATTGTTTAAGGACGGTAATTATGTTCTCTAGTTTATTTAAAATGTAATGGATGCTAATTCTGTAACTACTTTAAGTTGGATATATATAAATATATATACAAGGAGTACATAAAGTCAGGATCTATTTTTGTGAAGCACTTGGAAATTATATGGAATTCAATCATAAAATGATAAAGTGGTAACATTTATTAAATAATTAAGAGTAGGATTCGACGTGACGCCCATCAGTATCCCTGCACAGCTCAAATCGTTCAGCAGCATTTCTAAACACATTCTGGAGCATTTGCAGGGTTATGTTATCTGCAGCAGTTCGTATACGTGTACGTAAGTTTTCAAGACTCGTAATCTTCGTCGGATAGACGTGCGATTTGATAAAGCCCCATGCAAAGAAATCTAAAGGGGTTAAATCTGGTGATCTCGCTGGCCAAGGTCTTTGGTTGCTTCCGCGTCCGATCCGGCGATTTGGAAAACGTCCATTTAGATAATCCTGAACAATTTTGGCATAGTGACAAGGAGCACCATCATGTTGATAGACGACGGTACTAACAGTCCTATCCCCGTCGTCTATCAACATGATGGTGCTCCTTGTCACTATGCCAAAATTGTTCAGGATTATCTAAATGGACGTTTTCCAAATCGCTGGATCGGACGCGGAAGCAACAGACCTTGGCCAGCGAGATCAGATTTAACCCCTTTAGATTTCTTTGCATGGGGCTTTATCAAATCGCACGTCTATCAGATGAAGATTACGAGTCTTGAAAACTTACGTACACGTATACGAACTGCTGCAGATAATATAACCCCGCAAATGCTCCAGAATGTGTTTAGAAATGCTGCGGAACGATTTGAGCTGTGCAGGGATACTGATGGGCGTCACGTCGAATCCTACTCTTAATTATTTAATAAATGTTACCACTTTATCATTTTATGATTGAATTCCATATAATTTCCAAGTGCTTCACAAAAATAGATCCTGACTTTATGTACACCCTGTATATATATATATATATATATATATATATATATATAAACGAAGTTATCACTCCTATTTGTATATAGGCGAAAAACATTGAAGACAATTTTGTGTAAAGAAAAGTTGTATATAACAAAAAAAAAATATATATATAAACGAAGTTATGGTTACTCCTATTTGTATATAGGCGAAAAACATTGAAGACAATTTTGTGCAAAAAAAAAGTGTTGTATACAACAAACGATATTATGTATTAATTTATGAAGCGAACCTCATAGTTTTATCATTTAATAAAATGTTAAAAATACATGGCTTATTCTTACCCGGCACACAAGGAAAAATAAAAACTTACATCGTTTCCTGGATGATATTGCATTCACTCTGCGTCTCCCAATCGTAGGACCGAGTGTCCTGTAAAACTTCTAGCTCCGTATTCAAATCATCGTCGTTGAGTTGAATTTCTTCAAAGCTGTTACGAAACGTTTCTGCAACACGATTCAGCTCCACCCAGCTCCATTTAAGAGAAAAAAGGTGCGGTTGTAAACCAATTTTTTATTTATTTTCTGGGCGCAATTAAGTTCATATATTTTTTTGAAGAAAATTTCCATGCCTCTGAATTATCACAAATTACGCTTCAGAGAAAAAAACAAACTACAGAAAGAGGTTCTGGTAACCTACAGTTTTAACATGGTGCCAATACTGACGCGGTTTCTTAAATGATATATGTAAGACCGTATTAAACGATGAGTTGATATATATATATATATGGGCTACGTCGTGATCAATGTCGTAACACCGCTTCCCGGAGATCAGCGAAGTTAAGCGACATTGAGTCTGGGTAGTAGTTGGACGGGAGACCGTCCTCCGCGCCCAGATTATGTAGCGACCCGTGGTTCGGATCCCACGTAAAGCTGTAGGTCCCCTCCATCATATGACCTTAGATGTTGCGAAGGGGGTTAAACAACCCAATATATATATATATATATATATATATATATATATATATATATGTGTGTAGAAAGAGAGAGAGAGAGAGAGAGAGGCATTCAGCTTGAAATGACATTTCATAGGAAAATAAACTATGGACCGAACTGTGACTACTTAAAATGTATGATTTATGCGTCAATTATAATGATTGTTCATTCTTATCATGTTTGCCTAGTTGATTTTGGAGGCTGCGATCTAAAATGAAAGCTGTGATACACCTTAGGCCTACAGACGACTGCAGATCTGTAACACTCGTTTGATAGATGTTTGATTTGATAAAGCCCCATGCAAAGAAATCCAAGGGCGTTAGTTCAGGAGATCGAGCCGGTCAGGGCCTGTTGCCTCCACGTCCGATCCACCGATTTGGAAATCGTTCATTTCATCTTGTTGAAAGACGACGGTGTTTAAAATGCCATCTGAATGAAGCTGGGACATTTACTCGCTCGTATCTAACAGCAGTTACAAAAATAACCCCTGTCATGCTCCAAAATGTGTTCCTCAATGCTGCTAACAGATTCGAACTCTGTAGTGATACTGATGGTGCTCATGTAGAATCATATGCTTAAGTATTCATTAAATGTATGGCTTCTATTATATTGTTATTGAATTTTACCCTTTTTGCTACGTTTTCACTGAAATAGATAGGGACTTTATAAACACCCTTGGTGTGTATATATATATATATATATATATATATATATATATATATATTCGAAATTATACTCTGTGTGTGTAGTTTATCGAGATTTACTTTAACTGAAAACAGGAATTGTCGTACTTTAGAAAATTCCAAAAAGTTTAAAGTGAAAATAATAATAATAATAGCAATAATAATAATAAATAAATAAATAAATATTCTAAGGGGTGTGTTTTTTAAGGTATAGCGATGGTAATTTATATATGCGTAAATAACGGTGTACGCCCATACGGCTGGCTTTGAGGTGAATGGCTGCCTTCTAAACCTGATGCTGAAGACACCATTATGCGCTGCTCCATGGCTACGAACGGATGGATCTTCTCTCTCTACCCTTGTGTTTAGGCTACCCACACACCCACATGCATAATATATTTTTGTGGGCCTGAGCAGCCTTAGGTTAGGATACCCCTTGGAATTCACAAACATATATAAAAAGCTTTTCTGTACATGCCTACACACCCATATATATATTTTTGTGGGCCTGAGCAACCCGGTTAGGGCATGTCGCATGCAATGTTGCATGCAGTTGCATTGCACTTCCATTTTGCGGTAGCACTACTACAGACCATCCTTTTATTTATATAAATTAGAAATTAAACATTTAGTAACTAATTACCTTATCCCAGAACATTAGCTACATTGTGTCTCTATTATGGGGAGCTGACTTGGTTGAATGCCCCAGTCTTCTATAGAACACTTAGAAATATCTGCTGTATTGAGTGCTGTGTAACTTTCTGGAAAATTCTGGGCAGATAAAACAAATTTCAGATCGCAGAGTTTTGGGGGATAGGAAGTGTACACTGAAGCTAGTAAATAGTTTGCTGTTCAGAAGACATGTCCAAATATCACTGTGAATTTTCTCGTACATATCTGACATAACCACTCTTGAGAAATAGTTTCTTCTCGGTAAGGAGTGACGAGGTGCCAAGACACGAATGAGTCAAGCGACTTCCTCTCTTTCGAGAAGTACAAATGGCTCTACATTAAGGGTTATAATTCCACCAAATAAAAGAAGTACGCTTAAAGTTATAGATGCTGTCTTCGAAAGTGGTCTTATTATGTTCACTACATTTCCTCAGCAATAAAAAATTTAAAAGGGAGTGAAGTCTATGCGACTGAGGACGGGTAGTGACGGGTCACTATTAGGGCTGGGCATCCGGGATCCCGGAAGTAAAGTAGACTGCTCATTTCCCGGGAAAGTTGTCATCGATCCCGGGATTTCCCGGTATTCTATTTTGAAGGGAAACTTTTAAACACAGTTTTATTATGAGGTATATTTATTTCATGCAAGGCTTTTCACAATTGAAGTTTTCGTTCACCCGTTTTTTAAACTTTGAAAACAGTTTTCGCTCGAGTATGGGGTGAAATAATATCCCGGGATCCCGGATTCCCAGCCCTAGTCAGTATGTATAAGAGTGGGACTGAAGGTAGAGGAGGAGGGAAGAATTAAGGAAAACCGAAAATAGAAAATTGTAAGCGACACGTGGATTAGAAAAATTTAAAGTAATAACAGAAAAATAAGGTGTTCGGTACAAATTTTATGTTTCTAAGTTAGAGCAATATTGCTGCAGTAATTGAGTCAAAGTACTTTAAGGTTTCAGACACAACAGGACAAAAATTCGTATTAAACAAATATTTATTACTGAAATTACTTATTAGGCGTACTCGTATAAAGCTTTATGAGCGTTAACGTATCAAAAATGTTATAGCTCTCGCTTTTGGGCTATCTGAGTCCAATGTTTAATTTCCTTCAACTGAAGTCTGAAGAGTAAATTGCCTGGTATGTGACCGCGAGCTGGATGGAACTGTGGGATCGTCTGGATTTCATGCTTCTGTTCTTACTGCCGTAAATCTTTGAATATATAAAAAATATAAAAAAGAATAGATTACGAGATTAAAGATACTTAATGAAATCAGCATATTTTAAATAGTTGATTACATTACAAAATTTATTATGGTAAAAATGGCAATAGTGAACTTATACTGTACATCAGTAGGAGCTAGTGAAGTGCTTTTTTAGTGATTTGTGAAATACATTTAGTAATGAAGCCTGCTTGATGTGAATGGGAGTACATTTCCTGCAGTTTCTATTGTATAGTTACGTTTATGTATAAAATCCCTTTGTAGTCTGTTGTTATAACGATGGTGTATTTGAGGGGACTAATTGCTCTTTGAATAGGTGATGTATGTTTATTTTTATTGGTAACTATGAACATATTGACAGCAACATTGAATTTCTACAAGTTATTTAGTTTTAAAATATTTAGCTCTTTAAACATTGGAGAAGTGTGACTGTGTCTGTTGTCTAATACTGTTCGAGAGAGTTCGCAGACATTTTTTATGAGTTATTTCAAAAGGATGTTTTATATATTTCTTTGAGCTACCTCATGTTGTAATATAATGTAATAAATGTGAATGGATGGAGGAATAATTCAGGGTAAGAAGTGCGTTTTGAGGAAGGCTCTTTTGTAGTTTAAATAATATGAAGAGATCTTGATATTTTGGATTTAAGATGTTGTACGTGACTTTCGAAATTTAGTTTTTTGTCCAAATTAATGCCAAGTACTTTAACCTCATTCACTCTTGCAAGAGTAGTATTCCCAATTTTTATGACAGTTTGTGTTAATATGTTTGTGGTAATGATCATATAAGATGACTTTGTCAGCTTCACTAAAATTTTATTAACACAAATCAATTTATACACATTTTCGTTTCATTAATCAGAAAATCTGCGTTATGATGGGAAGAAGTGTGGTATCTACGTATTGTAGCAACTTAATGTGGTTGAGAGATGAAAATCGTTGACGTAAATTAGAAATAGTAATGGCCCAAGAATAGATCCTTGTAGGACTCCACTAGTTAGCATCGCCTTGTCGAATAAATTATCTTTTAATTTGATGTACTGATGACGATTTGATATGATTTAAACCAAGCGAGGATATTAAATCTGCTACTCGGAATTCATGAAGAGCAAATGGTGAAAATTTACAGAACTAGCTGTCGTACTATTTAATGTACACAGTATTATATATCTATATACTGTATATAGTTATTTCATGAACTTTATTAATTTTAAATAAAATGATCAATTGTATACTTAGTAGGTAATAAATGAAGAATGAAGTTTAATGAAAAAAGATAAATTACGAAAATAAGAGAGTTTAATGAAAGTAGATAAATTATATTGGTAATTGAGAATGGCACAAATATCATATCCAACCACGTTTTAGACGATTATAAAATCAGGAGAATTAACTGTAATAACATTGGCGGTAATGAACTTTTACATCATGAGGAGCTAATCAAGTACTTTGTAAGTGATTTGCGAAATACAGTTAAATGGTGAACCCTGTCAAATATTTACGGGCATTGCATTCCATACATCTGCTCTCTTTGAAAGAGAGAGTATTTCCTAGTTTCCATTGTATAGTTTGGGTTGTGTCATAATGATGACGTGTTTGATGTGGAAGGACTGCCCTTTGAATGGATGATTATGTTGATTTTTATTGGCAACTTTGAACATACTGACAGGAACAATGAATTTGTATAATAAGCCATTTGGTTTTAAAATATTTAGCTCTTTTAAACATTGGAGAAGTGTGACTTTGTCTTTTATCATTATTTGGGGTGGGTGGGGGGTCGCATGGAATTTTTTTAATATCTTCCAGAGGATGTTTGTATTTATATGTTTTATGGTCATAATTATATAAAATGACTTTGCCATGTCCGTTTCATTTATCGAAAGGTCTTAATTACGATGAAAAGAAGTAACTGTGATATCATCTGTGCATTGTATGCAATTTAGTATTGAATATGATTAGTCGGGTACAATTTTAACTAATCGAGTAATTGTCCTCCTATTCCGCATATATGAAGTTTATGCAACAAAATTTCGTGCGAAAGTGTATCAAATGTTTTTGACAAGTCAAAGAAAATGAAGGTATCATATATTTTGCTGTTAGGTTCTGATAAATATTTTCTAATAACATGTTTATGGCATCTTCCGTTGTATACCTTTCTCTAAACCCAAATTGTTTTAATTAAATTATCGTATTTGATTAAGAATTTAGTAAGTTCTTTGTACACGATTTTTTCCAGATATTTTATTTAAAGTTTGCAATATGGAAATGAGGAGGTAATTGGTTGCAGTGTTAGGGTTACTGACTTGAGCGTAGAGCATACTCTGGTTTCCTTTAGACAGTCGGGAAATATAGGTACCAAGCGAGAGTTACCGATTCGTTCATTAGTTTTGTAAGTACTAATCGTTTTGATGTCAGGATCTTTCTCAGATTTTTTATTGCTAAAGAGGTATTGTTCGGTTGGAGTGGATAAAAAAAAACTGGTTTGGAGTGCGTGGGTTGTGGTATTATTGGTAGTGAGTGTCGGTGTTTGGAATTGAGGCTGCTATAATATTGACGCCGATATTTACAAAAAAAATATATATATATTTTGGCTCTGTCTTTGAGTGTACGAATTTTTGTCTTGTGTGAGGAAGACACGGGATATATTATATATATTATATATATATATATATATATATATTTGTATGTGTTGATTAGATCCTTCAGTATGTTCCAGAGACCTTTTAAATTGGATTTTGATCCATTGATTTTTAAGCACTAGTAATCCAATTTCGTTCTTTTAAAGACTGCATTAAGTCTATTGCAACAGTTTTTGTCTGTTCAATGATGTCAGTTTTCTATAAATTAAAGAGTGTGCGCACTTAATTCACTGAGTGTTTGGGGTGATCCACTGGTGGTTATATTTTGTTTTAGGTGTTAGTTTTGATTTAACAGAAAAATTGGTGTTCACTCAATTAATGTGCTTGAGAATGTCACAAAATTTGTTGTAATGTCGTAGTTATTTTCATTTATTCCAGACTAGTCAAAAGATGTTATTTCTCAAAAGAATTTTAGTTTATTATTATGGTTCTAAAATATCCAGTCAACTTTTATATTTTCTTGTCCATAAAAATGGGTAATTAACATCCGTTTTCTCGTTCTATCAGTTTCTCGGAGACACCGTACACTAGTGTACGTAGATAAATGTATCCGTACCTAGATTTGATCTAGCAGAGTCAAACTTCTAATGTCATCGTGATCTTAAATAGTTAATTTAAAGCCACTTGCAGTGTTGATATTGTGAAGGAAGCTTACACTATTATTTGAATGATTTTTGTGAGATCAATATTTAAGCCTCTTGCAACGACACACTTTTTATTGATATGATTAGAGGTTGAAATTTTGTCGATATTTGTAATAATAAAAGTTCGTACCTTACTGGCTGGTGGACGGTAAATGCCTAAAATTAAAGAGTGAATCTTTTGCATATTTATTTAAATTGCAAGGAACCTGAGTTATCGTTTGTGCCTGTTCATTATATTTACTGTTGCATTTTGAGTCTACAAATTACATGGGCGTAGCCAGATCTTCAAAAACTATAGGCACGAGGTCGTGAAAATCCAAAATACATCAAACGTCACAAGAAATTGTATTTATTTGTAAAAAATAAATAAATAATAAAGTAAATAGATAAATAAATAAATACACAAACGAATAAAACAAAGCATACTAGGCTTAATTTGAAATTTTAACAATAATTCTGAATTAATTACACTGTACAGCAGTGAAAAAAAACGGAAATGAGATCGTCATTTTTATGGCTAATTATATGCGTAGATTGCGAAAATAACACTCATTTATTTGTACCACCCACCGGTTTTATGAAAATGACCCTATTTCATTGTATCATTTTGAGAACCACTGGTTCTTTGAACGCATCTTTTACATTTTGTTCAGTCATGCATATGCTGTGGTGGTGGTGGTGTTCGGCTCTGTGTTTCCACTTTGATTTTATGAAAAATTTCTTTCATTAATCATTTAAAACAAAATTGTCAGCCATATTTTATCATAAATCGGTGCTATAAGTGAGTATTATTGAATAACAGCTATCAAATTATGTATATTTCACCAACAACGTCTATACAGGGTGTACATAAAGTCAGGATCTATTTTGTGAAATAATTATTTTTTTCTATTTTTCTTTTCAGAAGCCCTTAGAATGAATAGAGAAGAGCGTGTGGCAATAGTAATTTGGCGAATCGAGGGAAAGAAATACAATGACATCAGAGAGAAGTTTAGAAGGAGATTTCATAAGCCGGGGCCAATAGACAAGACAATACGAAAATTGGTGAACAAATTTAAAAGAACGGGATCTGTAAATGATGAAGCAAGATCAGGATGACCGTGTATGTCAGATCTTACCGTGAATGCAGTACGCGGAATTATCACTGAGGAGCCACGTACGTCCGTTCGTGCTGCATCACACAGACTCGGCCTCCCGACGTCATCTGTGCACAAAATTCTGAAAGTTAATTTGCAGAAGAAAAGCTATCATTTGCAGGTTTTACATGATTTACATGAGGAAGATTTCCCTCGACGAAGTGCTGTGTGTGCTGATCTCGTAGAACAAATCTGGAGTGATAATTTAATGGACAACATTCTCTTTAGTGATGAAGACACTTTCCATACGTGTGGAAAAGTAAATCGCCATAACTGTCGAATTTGGGCAGATGAAAGACCGAATGATTTGGTCCAAAATTGGTAAAGAGACTCACCTAAAGTTAATGTCTGGATGGGTTTAACAAAATCTAAGGTTTATGGTCCTTTTTTCTTTGCTGAAGCTACAGTTACGGGGCTTATTTATCTGGACATGTTGCAGCAATTCCTTGAACCTCAGCTGATTGGGGATAGGATTGTTAGTACCGTCGTCTATCAACATGATGGTGCTCCTTGTCACTATGCCAAAATTGTTCAGGATTATCTAAATGGACGTTTTCCAAATCGCTGGATCGGACGCTGAAGCAACCAAAGACCTTGGCCAGCGAGATCACCAGATTTAACCCCTTTAGATTTCTTTGCATGGGGCTTTATCAAATCGCACGTCTATCAGACGAAGATTACGAGTCTTGAAAACTTACGTACACGTATACGAACTGCTGCAGATAACATAACCCCGCAAATGCTCCAGAATGTGTTTAGAAATGCTGCGGAACGATTTGAGCTGTGCAGGGATACTGATGGGCGTCACGTCGAATCCTACTCTTAATTATTTAATAAATGTTACCACTTCATCATTTTATGATTGAATTCCATATAATTTCCAAGTGCTTCACAAAAATAGATCCTGACTTTATGTACACCCTGTATTGTGTGAAATTGCAAATTGATCTATCATTTTCTTATTTTACAGGTTTTTATTGATGTTATGCTACAATGCCTAGAGAGTGCATAACAGTATAAAAAGAAGTTGACTTCTCATGTGAAAAAGCTTTATGAATTATACTTCGCATGCAAAGTTTGTGATCAGGACAAGTACTGGACGCCTCATATCTGCTGTGTGAGATGTACAAGCTCGTTATCTGCATGGTTCAAAGGCACCGGTCCTGGTCTGGGATTCGGTGTCCCAATGGTATGGAGAGAGCCGTTGGACCACAATGGGAACAAAATGCCTTCTGTTCCGATCGCTCATTCAGTAGTCTTGAGAGAAACGTATGACAATGTTGCTTTTATTCTGGACTGTATAAAACACAATGGACAGGAATGGCTTATCTGCGCAGATTTGAAGGTTGTGGCTATTCTCAATGGATTGCAAACTGGCTATACGAAATACATGTGCTTCCTATGCAAGTGGGATAGCCGAGCAAGGTCTGAACACTACACACGCTCAGTATGGCCGCCGCGAGACAATTCCTCACTTGGATCTCACAATGTTATTCACGAACCACTAGTACGAAAGGAAGAGGTTTTCTTGCCGCCACTTCACATAAAACTAGGGCTGATGAAACAATTTGCAAAGGCGTTGAAACAGGATAAGCCTGCCTTCAAATATCTAAAGGAAAAATTCCCAAAAATAAGTTATGCCAAGATTAAAGAAGGCATATTCGTCGGCCCTCAAATTCGCCAACTCATGTTAGATGAACACTTTGAAGGGTGATGGATGATGTTGAGTTGGCAGCCTGGCGCGCATTCAAAAACGTGTGCAGCGGTCTACTAGGAAAGACTAAATACGACAACTCTGCTGCACTTGTGGATCAACTTAACTCATACCAACGTCTCGGATGTAAGATGTCATTGAAAATTCATTTTCTGCATTCACATCTCTCATTCTTTCCGGAAAACGCATCTGCTGTTAGCGACGAACACGGGGAGAGATTCCACCAGGATATAGCCACAATGGAGAGCCGATACAAAGGGAAGTGGAGTCCTGCTATGCTGGCCGATTTCTGCTGGAATTTAAAGCGTGACCAACCAGAAGCATCACACAAACGCCAGCATAAATACAAATAATGAGTTGAAAACAGTATAATACGAGAGTTTTATGTTAATTTTGTGCAAATATGTTGAAGTATAGAAATAATTAAACTTCCATATGATAAAGCCTATCTGTTTATCAATATATTCCTATTTTTTGGTATGAGGATTTTAAGCAGTCATTACAAAAAAACGTGACATAATAGAAAAAAACTATTTTCAGATTTGGAATCAGCACACTCGAAATATTAAGAATGACCGAATGTTCCCATTTTTTTTCTGAACCGAAAATTTGTTGTACAGTGTTATTAAAAGATGACGAGTCCATTTTTAGATATTATGCAGTTATTAGTTATATAAAAAGCAATATGCGATATACTAGGGGCACTCAATATCTTTTGCCCCACCCTTTTTTCTTAGCTAAATAATAGGCCATGTGGTTGACATGTCTTTGGGGCCGTAAGTTTGAACTTTTTGCGCTTCACATAGCCAGATTTTTCCAGTTTGAACCTCCCCTCCTTGTATAAATCCGCTTTTAAACGCCCTTGTATAAAACCGATGGTTAACGCAGTTTCGAAAATGGCGTCTGACAGTGATGTGCGTCGTAAACAGAGAGCTGTTATCGAGTTCTTAACCGCAAAGAAGGAAACCGTTGGAAATATCCACAAACGTCTACAAAACGTTTACGAAGATGATGATGTTGATCGAATAACAGTTGGACGCTGGTCTAAACGTGTGAAATCATCGGAGAGAGGGAGAGCCAGCCTCGATGATGAGCCACGCAGCGGTCGCCCGGCATCGGCTGTGATATCTCACACTGTACAACGTGTAACAGCATCATTCGATCAAATCAGCGCGTCACATACAAGGAGCTATCACTGGAGCTAGGAATTAGTGACGGAAGTATGAATATGATAATTCAGCAACTGGGATACTCAAAAGTGTGTTCACGGTTTGTTCCTCGCGAACTGACTGAAGATCACAAATCCTAAAGAAAAGAAATTGCTTCTCAGTCGTTGGTTCGATACGAAACAGAAGGGGATGACTTCCTTTCACGAATTGTGATTGGGGATGAGATTTGGGTACACCACTTTGAACCTGAAACAAAACGCTAATCCATGGAGTGGCATCACGCAGACTCTCCACGCAAGAAAAAGTTCAAAATGGCTCCCTCTGCACCAAAGGTTATGGCCACCATCTTCTGGGACATGAAAGGGGCGATCCTGATGGATATTATGAAGAAAGGACAAACAATCAACTCAGAAGCACATATTGCTACCCTACAGAGACTCCAGAGACGTATAAAGCGAGTTCGACCGGAGAGAAAACTGAAAGATATCCTTCTTTTGCACGATAACGCAACACCACACAACAGTTTGCAAACAAGAGAGGTCATCACAAAAATGCGCTTGACTGTGTTACCCCACCCTCCATACAGCCCGGATCTAGCACCTTCAGACTTCCATTTGTTTGGGCCAATGAAGGATGCTATTCGTGAAGAAAAGTTTCAGAGTGACGATGAGGTTGTGAGGAGGTTACGATGTGGCTCTATCGAACCCAGCGGACTTTTACCAGCAAGGAATAAAAGGCCCTTGTTTCGAGGTGGAGGAAGCCGTAGAAAAAGATGGAGACTATGTGGAAAAATAAAAACTTGTAAAAAAGGTATGTAACTTGTATACAAGATTTCTGGATCTTACAAGGAAACTTGAAAAGAAAAAAAAAGGTGTGACAAAATATATTGAGTGGCCCTCGTTGTATCAATATGCAGATCAAAGTTAGTTGCAATATTTCATGTAACTATTAATGTGAAGCTGTGAACTAGTAAATGTTCGCACTCTTATTTAAGGGCGTTGAATTCGTCTGTTCGCTGACGAAGGGGTTTCGCCTCGGTAAAGGCGTGCTAGGCGTGCTGCTCGACCGGGTGGATACCCGAAGAGGATGCTAGTGGGCATCGAAACTGTTGTGGAAATAAACTCTGTCTATTAGAGTGGGTTTTTATTATCATATTTTGACCTTCACGTAGAAAAAAGAAGTTTTTTGCATTTAACTCTCTCCTTCCCTACAACCGAGGCGACACCCCTTCGTCAGCGAACAGACGAATACCCGAAAAGGATGCCAGTGGGCATCGAAACTGTTGTGGAAATAAACTCTGTCTATTAGAGTGGGTTTTTATTATCATAAGGAGAGAGTTCTTGGGACGAGGTAGAGGGAGAAGGCCAGCCTCTCAGCGAAGCATTTTGTTCTCTCTTTCGGTCCCTTGTCGGAGATTCTCTCTCTCTCTCTCTCTCTCTCTCTCTCTCCTCTCTCTCTCTCTCTCTCTCTCTCTCTCTCTCTCTCAATTGAAGGGATCATCACCGATATCATGTCTCTTGCGGGTGATCTGAAACTTAAGCCAGACATGGGGAATGTTGATGGGTATTTTACCGCAGATGAATGCCAGTGACCACGCACTCATTAAGGTCATTGGCATCAACGAGAGGGTGCACAACTCGTGCGTCCCACTGGGCGTGAGGTTTGTTGACCCCTTCGACGTGTTTTCGAGTAGGTGGGACCTTTATCAGAGGGATAGTGTCCACCTCAATGTCAAGGGTAAAGCCGTGCTAGGCGTACTGCTTGACCGGCACCTATACCGTTTGTTGAGGTCAAGCCCGGGGATTGATGACGGGCCCCCACCGGGGAAAGATGATGTTGAGCCGGTAGCGGACGTACCTTCAAATGAAGGGTGCGTCCATGTACAGGTGGGTGACCCTCCTCCTCCGCTGGAGGGGGCTCAGGCTCCTGCGGAGGTTGCCCCCTCGTTGGTGAGGGGCTTTTCAACTCCCGACAGCCCTGGCTGTTCGGGAAACGGGTCGTGCTAGGGGGCGATCAGAATAGGGAAGACTCCCTCCGTGCAGTGCTTTTTAATGCTAGGTCGATTAGGAATAAGTTTTGCGAGCTACGGCCGCTCTTAGCATCAGAATACCAGGATATCGTTGCTATCACCGAGTCCTGGATTCATACTGATCGTAGGGACTACGTTGGGGTGTCCGAGATTCCCGGGTATAGAATGTTTCACAAGGACCGCACCCGTGGGGAGGGGGAAGGGGTACTAACAGTGGCGGCTCCTCTATAAGGGCCATAGGGGCCGGGCCCCACCAGTAATCTCTGCACAAAAGCAAAAAAAATGAAATAAATTATTAAGTTTTCGAATTAGATATGTAACATATTTTTTTCTTAGTTATAGACGCTTTCTTCAACATGAGCATGAAATCTTATATCTAAAGGGCTCATTTAAATTGGCCCTATATACACTATTTTATAACACAGTATTACGAGAATTGACGCACCGCGCGGATCCTGATTTCTCCTGATTGGTTTAATATGCTGATCTTGGGGCCACGGTGAAGTGGCCCGGAAGGCTGAAAATTTTCGTTTAAATTATCGCAGTCATATTTGATTTAGAGATTGTTTACGGTGGGTTTTTTTTGTCAATGAATAAATATTAATCTATTTAATGAACAGATGGGGGTCATTAATTCCCACAATGTAAAGATCTGCTTTTATTCATTTACAGTTCATTTTATATTTACCTTTTTCAATGTGTAATTTTAATTAGTTACACTCCAATTACATTTTCTTTGAATAGTCAAAGATTATGTCATTGAAAACGGAACAGCTGATTAGCTTTTCAACTAATTATCCTATGCTACGGGGAGAAAAACTGTCTTCTGAATTAGAAATCGTGTACTCAAACAAAAGCTTTGCTAATATTCGAGCGTTTGTGCTTTAATGCGCTTCTTATACGAAAACAAACTGCTAAACTGCTAGATACCTTTTCTGAAGTGTCAAAATTATTGGAAATTGTCTTAGTGACGCTGTTTCTACTGCCGATTCTGAACGCTGTTTCAGTACATTGAAACGAATAAAGACATTTTTAAGAAACACGATGACACAAGATCGCCTAAATGCTTTGGCTGTCTGTTCAATACACAAAGAGTTTATATCGCAAATTCGGACTACAATAAAAAGGTAATTGAAAAATTTGCCAAAGAAAAAACAGAAGAGGAGAATATTTATATAAATAAACGTGAGTATGCACCTTATGATAAAATATTAAACTAATTTCTGTTTGTTTTTAATTTTATTTCATTCTCAACTAAGTTTATTTTACTGTTTTATAATGTGTATGTGTGTACACGCACAGAAAAGTGCAAAAATTACATGATTTACACTGATTGAACAGAATGCAGTTGCGAACTATTACCATACTTTAAAAAGCGGAAAAACCAATAATAATTGCAGTAAATTCATTGTTTGCCTCCATACATAGTGATGATGGGATACATAAATATTTTGATATTAAGTATATGCATTATTCGGGCCCCACCAACTATTATGAGCACGAGCCGCCACTGGGTACTAATATACGTGAGGGACACATTGAGTCCGGTTCATTGCCAGTTCCGATCGGAACGGGAGCTGCTTGGCGTCGATCTGAACCTGGGAGGGACGAACTATAGGTTAATCTTAGTGTACAGACTTCCGCATCTCCTCGAGGTGGATACAGCCCTGTACACCGAACTCCGTAGCCTGCTAGGGACAGCGTGTGTGTAGTTTTAGGAGAATTCAACTGTCGCGGCATAAAGTGGAAGAGAGGACTTTGCTAGTTGACTTTGCTGATGAGAACTTCCTGACTCAGTCGGTCAATGGGCCTACAAGGTGAAAGCAAAGCGTTCTAGACTTAGTATTCACGACCGAAGACAACCTCGTCACTGGCCTCACCGTTGACGAATCGTTGGGCGAGAGTGATCACGGTCTGATAAGGTTCTGTGTCTGCGTCCCTCGGGTGAAACGTAGTAACTCGAGAGGCAGTAAGCTCGATCTACGGCAGCCAGACTTTGTTGGCCTCCGGGATAGCGTAGGTGAGATGGGGTTAGAGGTGGGCGGCGATGTTGAGGGAGTGTGGAGTGCATTCCGGGACCAGTTTATGGTACTGCAGTCTGCTGCCATACCCTCAAAACTGGTCACCCCTGTGTAGTAATGCTTAGTTAAGAATATAAATTTCTGATTTGTTTAATTAAGATAATGTTTAATGTAAATCATTTACTAATAATTATGAGATTACGATAAAGCATGTTTGTTAGTTTTAAATTGTTTAAAATGGGTACAGTTGGCAGTACTGAAAGGAGCCCAAAGGAGCGGACTGTACACCCATAATACTCAGTCTTGAGGCGAACGCGATACGCGTAAGATTTAGAGCCGTGTCATCTTAAAGTCAAATTGTTTTGTGTCCCTCTCCGACCTAAATTATTATATAGAAATTTCATACTCGCATACCCCTAATTAACTAAACCATTTTCGAAATTAATAAAACGTAATAAGTGTTAATAAAGAGTATTAATATACCTCCCCCTTCCCCCTTCGTTTTGTAACGAACTTTGAGTCAGGTCTAGGCGCGCTACCATGATATTTATACGATACGGCAAAAAGTGTGTAGAGAAACAAAGTGATAAATGAAAGAAATAGCCGATCGAGAATAAGTAGAGAAATAGTAAAGTAGAAAGAAGCGGAAATAATGAAGATAATAAATAATAAAACCTATTCACTACATCTGGTGGCGAGCGGTGGTCTTACATCATATTTTGTGAGGCTTACCCACGTGACTAGGATTTCGATTAAAATTCTTCAAACCCGGTATATTAGCCAATAGCGTTAATGAATATTTTATTTCGATTATTAAAATATCTAAATGCAAAGTTTATCCCGCTTGCAGGCAAATTTCGATTTTCATTCCTTAAAATTCATTATAAATGAAAATTCAAAATGGCGCGCCCATTGTTTTCCAAATTATTCCGAGTCACGTCGCTTCAAAAAGTTTGCGCGTCAAAATTGGTTGTTTGAGATTGAGTCTAGTGACTCAAAAACTTATTTTAGTCGTTAGAGTCGGTAGAAAAACTTGTCCGACTCAATATTGCGAGTCATTATTACGTTAAATTTCGTTCATTCGGTCGGAGAGGATATAGTTTGAAAATTATCGTGCTGCCTGAAGACTCAATTTTCTTTTCTTTTCGTCTCTTCCACTCTATGCTTGTTTCAGCTTACCTTTTAACTTTTGGTTTAAAACTTTTGGAATTAGTGAGAATTGTAATAATCATAATAATAAGAATAACGATTTGTACGTAAGTGAATTGTTAGTTTAAATACAGTATGATACACATTTTATATGGTCCTTTCAAAATGTTTTAGCGAAAATTTGTGAGAAATTTTCTGGGTTTCATTAGCACATTTTTGATTATATTTCGATTGCCTGTATATAATAATAGGATTATTTTGTTTATATAGATTTACGGGCTTTTTGCTTCGCTCGCTTCGCGCTATATAGGTTAAGTTACAGTTAATTGACAGTCGAAAGGTAATTAAATATTAAATTTGTCAGATTATAAGTCGCCGTATAGGATTGTGTTAAATTTCAAAATAAGTAGAATTCGTTTAACTGAAATAGAGAAATTGTGTTGTGAAATTTTTTGTTTTTTTCGGATTTTTATATACTCATTAATTATATACTCATTAATTATATACTCATTAATTATATACTCATTAATTATATACTTACTTATTAACTAATACGTATTTATTGGTTATATATATAATTACATATATTTATATACCCATAAACTTTGGTAGGTAAGCTGATTATTTTTTTTCTCCTCTCTTCCTTTCGGTCATTTCACGACAATTCCGACATATTTGGTAAAATGGCTATTGTATCGTACTTAAGAAGAATTTCTTGTAGGCCTATCGTAAAATATTGTTCGGAGATTAACCGTTATTACGGTATGTCTATTGAGTAGTAAATTTTTAGTTATTTAACAAAATTTTCATTGGTTTAACATAAATAAGCATAGGATTTTCCTTTAATAAGCACAAACGTTATGCATAACCTTCTAAATAGCTCTTTCCGCGCATAACATTGAATTTATTAAATATAGGCCTAAAAGTGCAGCAGTAAATTTTATTTTTATTTTGACGGCCAATGTGAGTTACGGTACACATTTTACTAAATCTGGAAATTATAATTTTTTTGAATTACAGAAATTTGTGTAGAAAATTTTCTTTACGTTTTAGGAATTCATTCAATAATCAATTTTATTTGTACAGGTAGGCCGATTTTTATTTTTATTCCAGTTCAATGACAATGGTAAAATTTTTAGTTCAAATTTAGATTGTATTCTAAAAAGGATGTTTTAATTTGATATTTTAATTTGGAATTAGAAATGAAAAATGTCCTTTTTTTTAGTTCGAGCGTTTGCATGGAAAATATTACGAAATTATGTTAGGATATAATGCAGTTTCATTCGGTTAGGGATATTTGTATAGAGGTTCGCTTACAAACAAAGCGACCGCTCTTAATTGTGTAATGTGTTGTTTTTGTTCTTTATTAACACTTATTACGTTTTATTAATTTCGAAAATGGTTTAGTTAATTAGGGGTATGCGAGTATGAAATTTCTATATAATAATTTAGGTCGGAGAGGGACACAAAACAATTTGACTTTAAGATCACATGGCTCTAAATCTTACGCGTATCGCGTTCGCCTCAAGACTGAGTATTATGGGTGTACAGTCCGCTCCTTTGGGCTCCTTTCAGTACTGCCAACTGTACCCATTTTAAACAATTTAAAACTAACAAACATGCTTTATCGTAATCTCATAATTATTAGTAAATGATTTACATTAAACATTATCTTAATTAAACAAAACAGAAATTTATATTCTTAACTAAGCATTACTACACCTGCTTCAACGCAGCCTAAGTGATTCAGTCGGGACATCGCTTCGGCCATCCGAAATAGGAAAGCTGCGTTCCCATGACAACACTGAGGCGTATGTCCGCCTGTGCAGGGAAGTGAAGCCCATTAGAAGCATGATAGGCCCGTTAAAGGACCTCAGCGGCGCGCTGCGGGCCTCCGACGAGGACATCGCTAATGTGCTGAATGAGTACTTTGCGGGAGTGTTCACCAGGGAGGACACCCGCGTCATCCCCGAGCCAGGCGTCACGCACGAAGGTGCTATCCTGGATAGTGTTCGGTGTACCGCGACAGTCGTTGCCGATAGAATAGACAAACAGCGCGTTTAAGGCTCCTGGGCCAGACCAGTTCCTCCCCAGAGTCTTGCGGGAAGGGCGCGACCAGGTGGCTCCCCACCTGGCTACAGTCTTCAACAAATCGTTGGAGACGGGCCAGGTGCCTGATGACTGGAGGGAAGCCAATGTAACCCCTATCTTTAAGAAAGGGGATCACGAAAGTCCAGGGAACTAACGCCCCATTGGTCTCACTTTGGTTATAGGTAAATTATTAGAGGGGATAATAGCGGATAGGATCGTTGACCATTTGGATTCCTACAAGCTGCTTGGGGACTCTCAACGTGGGTTTAGACGGCATAGGTCGTGTCTCACTAACCTGCTTGAGTTTTTCCACATCATGTGGAGTGAGTATGATAAGAGTAGGGCGATTGATATACTTTATCTCAACTTTCAGAAAGCATTTGATAAGGTACCTCACCGCCGGTTAATGGCCAAAGTCTGCGCGCTGGGTATCGGTGGGGAAGTAAGTAGCTGGATTGAAAATTGGCTGAATAATAGGCGGTAGAGGGTTCTAATTAAAGGGCTAGCTCGGGTTGGGCCCCAGTCACTAGCGGGGTTACTCAGGGTTCCGTTTTGGGGCCACTGTTGTTTATCATTTACATAAATGATATCGACGCTGGCATCGTCAGTAGGATCGCCAAATTCGCTGATGAGTCACCACCAAGCTTGGTGCCAATGTTGGGACGCCCGAGGCGATTGAGCAACTGCGTGCGGACCTACGTAGGATACGAGAGTGGTCCGAAAAATGGCAATGCCGTTTAACTTGGGTAAATGCAAGGTCATGCACATTGGCTACACCAATCCCAAGTCGGACTATTCCATGTTGGGGAGTAATATCGAGGCCACTGATTTGGAAATCTACTTGGGTGTGCTAATTAGCAGCGACCTTAAGTTTACCAAACAGTGCGTAGAAGTGGAAAAGACAGCCCAGAAGCTGTTGGGTTATAGCAGGAGGCAATTTCGATTTCGGAACAAGGAGATTGTACCCTCTGTACAATTCCCTGGTTCGGCCGCACCTGGAGTATGCTGTGCAGTTCTGGTCGCCCACCCTCAGGAAAGATATTGACATGCTGGAGCGAGTCCAGGCAAGGGCCCCAAAAATATAGCTTCCCTCACCAGCTAACTGCAAAACAGACAGGATCTAGGGTTTAAAGCAGCCTAGCCCCACTATATTTAGAACCTCAATATAAGCAAAAGACTCTGCATTCACGTCGGATTGAATACATCAAAGAAAAAGGGGTAACTATTGTATTTTTAGCCAAAAACCAAAACTTAAACCTCAACTGGCAGAATTGAGCGTCCACTTTTCAAGGTATATGAAACGGACATGTTATGTGCCTTGAAAAGTGGACTCTCATTTCTGCCAGTTGAGATTTAAGTTTTGGTTTTTGGCTAAAAATACAATAGGTAGTTAGCTACCCGTTTTCTTTGATGTATTCAATCCGACCTGAATGCAACGAGTCTTTCGCTTATATTGAGGTTCTAAATATAATGGGGCTAGCTGCTTTAAACACTAGATCCTGTCCCAAAGCCGGATCCTATATGCTTTGCAGTTAGCTGGTGATGGAAGCTATATTTTTAGGGCCTCTTTTCGAGTGAAAAAGAAAAACTATAGTGTTTGTCATTTACCATTACTTATTCGGACTATAGTAGATTTAATTTTCCAAGAAGAGTTCCTTATTCCAATGCACGGGGTCTACACAACCCAATGAGGAAGTTGTGAGTTTTCGATTAGGCAGACTCCTGGCTCACATTGCTACGGGGATTAATTCAACTGGTAGATACGTGAGAAGCGCGGGTCTAAATCTCACCAGCTCACCCCTTGCATAGATGTTACCTACCTATTGAAGCTCACGAGATTGAGGCGCTTTCGCGCCCAATCCGCGACTTTCCTTCTTCGACTTATTGCCGAACGCTAGCCTTAGGGGCCGCCGTAGGCACCGGGGAGATAGCTTCTCCGCCGCGCCAAAGCGTTAGTTGCGTTATTGATGGAAACTTTTTGGCCGAATCATCAGGCCTATCAGCGCTACTTATAAGTCAACGCATAGGTGCTTAAGGAGCTTGGGGCCGGGCTGGGGACACCTCGCTCTTCCCATTTCATAGGTGCGTCTCGACACGGCCAAACTTCCATAGGAACCCGGGAAACTGAAATTTTATATAAACGGCTACACGCGGCTACTTTACGAGGCTACGTGCCGAGTCTACAAAAATCTCGGTGTGTCCCGTACCACATTTGGGCTTATCGCCGAACCTACAACTCGGGGGACGCTATACCGGCCGGGGCTAAGGACTCTCCAGCGTGCCTATCGATAGGCTAAAAGATAGGTGAAAAATTTTTCCCCCACACTATTAGCCCGAAACTGGAATCATAGGCGAATCCCCGAGGTGAAACGGTCGGTCACGTGTCAAAACTCCACCTCCATCATCGGTAAGGGATGGGGGAACTGCTTAGCCCCGCACCCCCTCCAAAATTCCTTGAAATTCCATGCTTGGGTGAACTAACCGGTAACTTTCTGAGGCACATAGGTCCAATACCTATAGACCACTCGAAAAAACAGCTTTAGTCCCACGACGGTCTGTGTGTATCATATATGTGTATACAGGGTGAGTAAAAAAAAAGGGACCCCTTAGAGGTAAACTGTCATATTAAAAAAAGTAAGGGGACTAGAGCTCCGAAACTTCATAGATGCTTACCTTAGCATGTTGTTCGTCTTAATTGGGAAGTTGCTCGATGTGTCCCCCTTCCTGCTCAACGCAGGTCTCCAAACGTGGACGCCACTGATCAATACACCTGTTTACATATCGTTGAGACACTTTCTCCCAGCCGAACAGAATTCTTTCGCGTAGTGGCCGTAGTTCATCTATGTCTCTTATATTGGTACCAGGGTTGTAAACTTTGGACTTCAGGGCTTCCCAAACACTATAATCTAGTGGTGAAAGATCGGGGCTTCTAGCCGGTCACATATTGGGTTCGATAAAATCCGGTGTTTCGTTCTCAAGGAATGTGACAGTTTGGCGTGCTCTGTGAGCAGGGGCCCCATCTTGTTGGAAAGTATATATTTCACTCTATCTAACTGATATTCAACGAATTAGTGGTGAAAGATATACTTTCCAAAAAGATGGGGCCCCTGCTCACAGAGCACGCCAAACTGTCACATTCCTTGAGAACGAAACACCGGATTTTATCGAACCCAATATGTGACCGGCTAGTAGCCCCGATCTTTCACCACTAGATTATAGTGTTTTGGAAGCCCTGAAGTCCAAAGTTTACAACCCTGGTACCAATATAAGGAGAGAGATGAACTACACGAAAGAATTCTGCTCGGCTGGGAGAAGGTGTCTCAACGATATGTAAACAGATGTATTGACCAGTGGCGTCCACGTTTGGAGGCCTGCATTGAGCAGGAAGGGAGACGCATCGAGCAACTTCTCAATTAAGACGAACAACATGCTAAGGTAAGCATCTATAGAGTTTGGGAGCTCTAGTCCCCTTACGTTTTTTTAATATGACAGTTTACCTCTTAGGGGTCACTTTTTTTACCCACCCTGTATATAATGATTGACATTCTGAGTTAATTTTTCTGAATGGTTCAGCAGCACATGTTTCTCCGTGCTCTTTGGTTAAGACGTGTCTCGTGTATATATATTTATTACATCAACATTACCATTTATTACCGTTATAATTTCTACTAATAGTATTATTGTGTTGTATTATTAGTGTTGATGTAGGTTAAGTTTCGTATGTATTTACAGTTTTGAAAACATTTTAATAAAGAGAAAATCAAAGTCGTTGACAGAGTCTGGTTTTTCTTCGTTTTTGTATAGTTGTTTTAATGTGTAAATTCTCAATGAAGTGTGTGATATATATATATATATATATATATATGGGTCATTCCATGTCAGTTCAACGGAATTTTGGGTCGAAAGAACGTGACCATCACCGATTTTTTTCTTAAATTGGCACACTTATAGATCTCGGTGAGAAAAACAGAATGGCACTTGTTTCAACACTCTAGGTCATATGGTTCCGGAGATATGGCCATTCGAATTTTGTAAAAAAAAAAAGGTAAATTTTCAAGGTCATACCATATTTCAACATGAAATATCTCAGCTCCTGTTGCACCTACAGAAACCATCTAAACGCTATTTTAAAGCTTTTAAGCAGATCTACAACTTTGTTTCTATTCATATTTTACCTCAGTGGTAAAAAAAAAAGTTGATCTTATTTTTTACCTTTGACCTTGTGTAGGTCATTTGATGTCACAACCGATTTTTTTCTCCTTTCACCCAATTTTGGGTACACATGTCTACCTTAACCTAGAACAAGATTTTTAGTGTTGATTAAGTTAGTATAGACGCTACAGCCATTTCAGTGGACCATACCTACCTCCATTTTGACCAAGTACCTTTTTCCCCAAACTTTGGAGCGCCGTTTCTTTGGAACTGTTTGAGCTAGTGTTGAAAAAAGTACCATTAGATTTGTCTCACTAAGATCAATAATGTCTGCTATTTTTAAGACAATTTGCCTTTTAATATGTATATTAAAATAACCTATTCCTTTATTTTTACCAATTGAGTTATAAGAACCGATTCTTGTCTAGCTGGGTGAAACCATGAAAAAAGAGGCATCAACATAACTTTATATTTAAAAAAGGCAGTTATTAGGTATTTACAATATATTTTATGGAAGCCATTATTGGTACATTGCTTAGTGCTTAGTGCAAATGCAGACAGAATGTGTTCCACTGGCACCTGGCAGCACACATTCTTTTGGCCGAAGCTCTGCAAATTTTGAAAATCCTATTTTAATTGTTGGATGGTTTGTTTTAAAAAGCTCAAATGTTTCTTTTGCGTCTAGGAGAATTTGTCTAAAACAATTCGTCTAAAATACAATTTGTCTAAAACAATTTGTCTAAAATAGTTTGTCTAAAATCAATTTGTCTAATAACAATTTGTCTAAAATACAATTTGTCTAAAAATAATTTGTCTAAAATACAATTTGTCTAAACAAACAATTTAATATAATATGGCATACAAATTGTTGCCTGATGTACAGTGCTTACAAGAAGTCTCACGCTTCTGTCTCGTCCCAAGCTAGCCTGTTAGGTATAAAATGGGCGGTCCTTATGGCAGCGGAGGTGTGTTCGGATTGGTGCACATAACTGCTCTAACACAATCAATGACGTCCATTATTACGTCACTTCTGCTACATTTTAGTGTTTAAAATACAAATGATTAAGAAGCAGAATGGAGCAAGTTTCGGGATGTTGGGATGGTTATGGAGCAATCCTAGTCATCATAATATTAGCTGGGCATTACATTATACCGTCTCAATATATACTGTAGAGTGTAGACTATAGAGAACGACTAATTCGGCAAATATTCCAAATCATGGCATGATACCTAAGTTATTTTGACGCAGGTCTAAATTATTTGCTCAAATACAATTATTGATATTAAGTAATTGTTGGGAATTGTTGTCAATGTTGTTGTTTGTGATATATATCCTACGTCAAGAATCTAATGACCAAATTCCTCAGTGAACCTCTCACGCGCTCGCATTTCGAGGAAGTCACGGTCGTCTCACTAATAGATAGTTTATCCATTGTTTTAAGTGGTAACCTATTAAGCGAACTATGTTAAACCTATTCCATCTTATGAAAGTCATTAGTCTAAAGCAGTGGTATTCAAACTTTTTCCTTGGTGTACCCCTTTAGTTTGTTTTTTTATTATGGCGTACCTCCTCCCCCTCAGTTTCCAAATTAAAATGTTATTATACAATTTACACAGCATATGAAGCTATCAAACGAACTTTACTTACGACCACCTAATTATTAGATGATATATATATATATATATATATATATATATATATATATATATATATCATAGCATTTTAATTATACAATTTACATTTTACACAACTCAAGCAATTTACACAAATTTTAACTCAGGCAAATATGAGAATCTAATACAGTTAATTAGAAATCGTTTGAGCTTTTAAAATATATATTTTAAATACTTACAAGTAATTAATGCGATGGGTGGGACTGTTTGTCACTAGCAAGTTGTTCTATTCGCGGACGAACATTTGTGAGTGCCATTATGAGGCAAGCTTCTGGATGTAGGCGGTTTCTTTCTTTCGACTTGATAGCTGTCAGTGCCGAAAATCCCTTTTCACATAAATAGGTGGACGGGAATGGAAGTAGTTTGTTGATAGCAAATTCACTTAATTCTTTGTATTCAATATGGGCCAATTTCCAAAACTCGGAGAGAGAAAAGTCATTGAATTTATGTTTAAGTGAGCTGTCAGCTGCCAATTCAATCAATTGTTCTTTTAAACGAGCGGGAAGCTCCGCATTAGACACAGCAAAGTTCGAAAACGGATTCGTTATCCATTCACTTTGTGGGGAATCTCTATTAATACATGGAAAGTAATGCAAAAATGATTCACGAAGGCTCACTAAATGCTGCTTTATAATATTCATAACTGAGTCACTGAGAAGAAACTCGTTTTCATGACAGAATTCGCTGAATATTTGGGAAGGTGTGGTATTATTGTCTTCTATGCACTTTATCCAGTATAAAACTTTCCCAAAAAATCCCTTGACTTTTTCTTGTGCCTGCAATATATTTTTGTCATACCCCTGAAGTTGAAGATTAAGTTCGTTTAATTTGGTGAATATATCTGCCAAATAACTCAGTTTACAAAGCCACTCCACATTTTCTATAAATTTTAATAAGTCTGAATTTCGGCTGTTAAGTAAACTTCTCACTTCATTCCTAAGTTCAAAAAGTCGTGTTAATACGTTTCCTCGTGAGAGCCAGCGCACTTCAGTGTGCAAATGCAACTGAGTATGATTTTTGCCCATCTCCTCACAAAGAATTTTAAAGAGGTGTGAATTCACTGCTCGAGACTTGATATAATTTACTATTTTTACAGCATCGTACGATTCGTACCAATTTGTACCAATATCGGGTAATTTAATAATAATTTAAATAAAATATTAAAAAAAAAAATATAAAATAATTAATATTAAATAATTTAATAATAACTTGTACCAATGTTGAGCTAAATTTATAATTAAATATTAATATTATAAATAAATGATTATAATATATATTTTCAAAAAATTTAAATGATAGATGATAATTATAATTGTATAAATTCATTTTATAATTGATTAACCAACTTGCTTGATTTTGCAGCAGAGCTTACGTACCCTCAGGAAACCCCTCGGGTACCCCCAAGGGTACGCGTACCCCGGTTTGACTACCACTGGTCTAAAGCAAGACTGGTGGGCCGTGAATCAGAGAAATTTGCATTTGATTTGTTCATCGTAATTATTATGTAATATAGTATACTGTATGTAGTAGTATATAAGAGTTTATTGGTAGCATATCATAAAATTATGACAATTCCCATAAACATGTGAAGACCTCGATGTTACCAGTTTTTATTTTTTTCCTGAAACTATTACCTTCTCATAGTTTGTTTCAACAATGCATATATTATTATCTCCACGAGCGTAGACATTGCAAGAAAAGATTCTAACTAAGGATAAGTAAAGTTCTTTCATGGTCACAATATATACTTTTATAGATGTCAAATATAAAAATATAATAAAATTCTATATTAACATAAATATATATTCGATACACATTTACGTCATGGCTTTAACATCAGTATTTCGTATAGCTTCCTCCAGCATCAATAATTTCTTGCAATCGTTGCGTTATAGAAGAGGCCAGATTGTAGGAAATGTTTAGTGTTCGGCGTAAGCTCTCCCAGCTATTCCTTGTGTGAGCTAAAAGTGCTTCAAATGTTCTTTCATTGCGTTGCTCCCATTCGTTAATCATTATTGCCCAAAGGTTTTCAATCGGATTCAAATCAGGAGAACGTGGTGGCAGAATTAGATTAATAATCTCTGGGTGATCTTCGTACCACGCTCTCACAACGTTACTCCTATGAATGGGACTGTTATCTTCCATTAAGTAAAATGGTTCCGGTGGTTCCGGTGATGGAACAAGATACGCACGAACACTGGGTAACAGCACCTCTTCCAGTATCTGCCAATATTGCTGTCCAGTAAAGCGTCCATCTACTTGAGTCAATTCTCCGACACCATAGCCATAGCGTTTTCCGTGCTGCCTCCAACAATGCAGGGAACTATGACTATCTGTTGAAAATGTTTTTTCGTCACAGTACACAACTTTTCTCCAGAATTCTCCCTCCTGCGGCAAGTATTGCAAGGCAAATCCCATCCGTGCCTCTTTATGCTCAATCGTCAATGCAGGTTTTATAGCTGGACGGCGAGAAAAATACTCTGCCTCGTGAAGTCTGTTGTTCACTGTATTTGCGCTACAACGAAGGTTCAGGTGTCTGTAAATATGCGTCGCTGGAACAAACGGATGCTCTCTGGCATGATTAACAATCGCAGCATCTTCGTCTTGAGATGTTGAACGCGGAGGACCAGACCTCGGCAAAGTAGCGATTGAGTTTTCTGCTTCATACCGATGAATCCACCGTTCCACAGTGCTTCGATGAAAGTCTAGTCATCTTGATATTTCTCTTATTGGCACACCATATTCATGCAATGTCACCATTGTTCCCCGCATTGCCTGGGTCGTCTCGTGGTGCACAGACGGCATTTCCATCTTTGTGTAAATGGCTTATGTGAAACGTGCTGGGACGATAAAGGAAATGAGGATACTATGCACCCCTTCTGAAAGTGATTTCGGTTGTGAAGGGTACCAACCCTTCGAATGGTAATAATAATCAACCAATTTCCTATTTTGTTGAACATATGCATAAAAAATTCGTCTTAAAAGCCAAGGATCCAAAGATTGTCAGCAATAGTTTACATCCCAACTGAATATAGTCAGCCATCAACACTATAATCATATTTTATTTCCATAACTACTCATGACTACTCTGTCATAGTAAATAACCTTATTATGACTTAGGTAGTAGTGGTAATTCTGAGTGGCGGCCTCTAGCCACATACGTTAAACCTATCAGTGCGTCTAAGACCAGACTCTTCTGTTTCTGTCAATTCATTGTTAGTTTAAGGTATTTTGCTCTTTGTCTTTCTAGGTCTAGGGCATTAAAATAAATATTTGAGTTTGTGTTTAGCATTTCCTCCTCCCTTCGTAATTCTCCACCCAACCTCGTTTCCTTCGACATAGCAACGCGTACCTCCATCCTCATTCCACTTCCTTCATTAAACCTATTATCGCTTTTACTGTCCCTTCCTTCCGTCCTTCAATGCCAGCGTTCTTAAACCTAGCACATAAATTATATAATATTGGATCTAACACCTTAGATCTCTACGCATTCATGTTACTTGAAGACGCCTGTGTCTTAGGGGAATCTAAGTGTTGAGAGTGGGCTTGAGGGGTAGTGTATAGATTATTACAGATGACCTTGAACGCTCCAACTATTTAAAAATGATTATTTATTACGCACATCATATGGCATAATACACACATGAATTTAAGTATCTCTTACACCGTTAGAGCAATTATGTGCACCAATCCGAACACACCTCCGCTGCCATAAGGACCGCCCATTTTATACCTAACAGACTAGCTTGGGATGAGACAGAGGCGCGAGACTTCTTGTAAGCACTGTACAATGCTATTTATTACTTGCCACGCCCCATCTTAAAAGGTTACCTCTTGTGCGGAATAGTACATCGAAATAGTTTGTCTAAAATAGTTTGTCTAAAAATAATTTGTCTAAAATACAATTTGACTAATAACTGAAGATAACTAGAAATGCATTTGTCTGCTTGATAAATTTGGAGTGAGGATGAAAAGATTGAAAATGGGTTGATTTTATTTCATAATATATATAATATACCTAACCTAACCTAACCTAACCGGGTTATGGGTTCCGGGATAACTGATTTCGATGTACTATTCCGCACAAGAGGTAACCTTTTAAGATGGGGCGTGGCAAGTAATAAATAGCATTGTACATCAGGCAACAATTTGTATGCCATATTATATTAAATTGTTTGTTTAGACAAATTGTATTTTAGACAAATTATTTTTAGACAAATTGTATTTTAGACAAATTGTTATTAGACAAATTGTTATTAGACAAATTGTTATTAGACAAATTGATTTTAGACAAACTGTTTTAGACAAATTGATTTAGACAAATTGTATTTCAGACGAATTGTTTTAGACAAACTCGCCTGATTCGGTTTCTTTTAGGTTGCATAAGATTAGCGATTTTTGTTTCCTTTCCCGCCTACCATCAGCTCCTTTTACAGAAACATAGTCTTTCAACCCTGGCATTTGTCTACTCACATTTGGCGAATGATAGAAGTCAATTACTTTGGCAGCAGTTTCACTATTCAGGCGTTTCCCCAAACGCGGATTAGGAGTTGAAAGCATTCCCTTCTCCCTCACCAAACTCTTTGCTTGCCTAGCCATGTAATCTGAGCACTTAAATTCTTCTCTGATCTTTTTGGTAGGATAGTAAGAATTGTCAGTTTTTCACTTTGACTTGTCACTTGATTAAATTTCTCTTTTAGTTGTTGAAGAATCTCCAGTTCTGTATTATCTGAGTCACTGCATGAAATTGGTTGTTTAATTGCAAGTTCAAGCTTTCTTTTCACAACTCCTCCTACTTTCTTCAACTTTCTCTTTACGTAACCAGCGCTGTCAGAGAGTTTACATGGTTTTATTGGGGTCTCATCAAGTGTGGGCCAATGAAGCATTGAATTTACTAAGCTCATACTGCATTTCAAGTGGTTCACATTCAGGCATTGGGGATGGACGATTTGCTAGTATATTTCGACAGGTTGCACATGCCTTATGATTATTTGTTAGTTTCAGTTCAGGATTTTGATCAATCAAATTTTTAGTCAATGCACGAATGCCTTTTTTCACTTTTCCTTTGTTTTTTAAATGGGTCACAACAGAACCTGCCCATATTCAAACTGCTGAAATCCATGTTTATCTAAAAAGAGAAAAAACCATATGTAGTTTAAAAGCCAGGGTTGGGTTCAATTACACAAAATGGAAACAATTACAATTTTTTTTATTTTTCTTCAAATTAATTACAGTTAGTACTGTACTTCACAATTTCAAGATCAATTGCAATTACAATTAATTTTGTCTGAATCACTTACAATTACACAAATATAACTACCTATTCTATATATCTAAATATATATCTATAAAAATATATATCTATATCTAATTATAACTAAATAAACTATCAAAGGTTCATTTTCATTGGATCTAGAGGTATAATTTTTAACAATTGACATTAATTGATCAATTACATCAGTTATAGCTCAAAAATCAATTACAATTACCTTTATTTTAATTTTATTTTGAATCAATTACAATTAATGGAAATTAGGATCAATTAATTAAAAATACAATTATAACACAGGTCAACAAAAAAACATTTTTTTTTCGTTGCCAAGGAAATTCGTACGAATTTAGGGTATTTTGGGGTTGCTGAATTCCAAACTGAAAGTAGTTTTTCCGATTTGGCTCTAGTTCTTGAGATAATGAATACCCTCAATTAATAGGAAACGTAACCATAACGCGTGCATATGGGAAACTACCGGAACATTCTAGATGGTGAGACCGAATAAAATGCCATTATGTATTTCATGTGTTTACTTTTGTATGATTTGAGACATTTTCAATGCGATTTGTAAGTAGGCTCCGCCTGAACATTAATTTTTTTGCATTTTTACGTGTTTCAATGGGGTACCAATTATCTCATAAATTAGAGCCAATCTAGCAAAACCGATGTCATATTCGGAATCAGCACCACAAAGTTACCCCAAAATCACTCTATGATTGGCAATAAAATGAGTGTTGACCAGTGTAATTATTCATTGTATCCAACCCTGTTAAAAGCTATTTTTGCTTAGATGGCACCAATAAAATTTGGGACCTACTGATCTTGTTTCAGAGGTCTACAACAAGAAAAAATGTGCAGTTTGATTTACAGATTGGAATAAATACACATGCCAAAAAAATCCTTGCTCCAAGGTTTAAATAAGCTTATTTTCACATGAGTACATACTGTTGTACACAATGAATAAATACACAAAGTTAAGTAATTCTATTAAAACTCGTCTAACTCTTAAAACTGAACTTATTCTATAGGGTAGTACCTACAGCCTAGTAAGGGGTTTCAAAAAACCTTAGCTCCCCCATTTGCAGCTTACATGTTTACTTATATCGAAATAGTTTTTAGTGATTATAAAAATATATAAAAGTCTTTATTTATTGCAGGTATTAAAATTACTCTAGCTGATAAAGTGATAATATAATGGCTTCTCAATTAATTGGTGATTCGGAGAGGCAACGTGTGATAGATCGCATACGAGCAATAACATTTCGGGAAGCTCGTGATGCTGGAGCCACCTTTATAACACGTTCATGGGTTGCCAAAAAGTTGCGAAGAAGTGAGGACTTCGTCAAAAGAAATTGGAATAAAACTTTGGATGAATGTGAAATGGATACATCCAAATCTGGGCGCCCAAATTTGCCACTCTCTCAGGAAACAAAAGACATCATTGAAAGTGGTACGCGTAAGCGGAAAAACAGCTGTGCTAAACTTTCTAGAGAGATCGAAGTGTTGAGAGGAAAGATCGTTAGTGGTGAGATCATTCGACTGTACCGTCATAGGCAAGGTTTAAAGCCTTGGCATGAACTTCCAAGCCAAGAAAAACTCAACTTAACATCGATGACAGAATGTGGTTTGCCCATTATCTTGAAGATTGGGATGTGGATGATTTCATGCATTTAGCTGTCTCCGATGAATTTTTTTTTTACGTAACACGTCGGCCTAACTACCAAAATGATCGAGTGTGGGCCACAACACCAGATGAAATCGATGACAGTGAACATTATCACGAATTATTAAAAAGTCCAGACTGTGTTGTGTGTTTGTTTTTGTTCACTGCAAAGAAGCTCATGTGGGTGCTGAAGCCAAATGGTCAGAGTTGGGATGGACAGTATTTTCGTGATATTCTATCCCAGCATGTCATTCCTTTTCTAAGAAACCCAAACAATGTTATGGATGTCGATCAGGTCACGCTTCTGCACGATAAGGCCCCCTGCTTTAAGGCATTAGCTACTCAACAGTTGTTGCGGAACCATGACATCGATTTCTTTGGAAATGAAGAATGGCCAGGAAATTCTCCTGACCTGAACGTCTGTGAACACATTGGATTAGTTATAAAGGACAAGGTTGAATGTCTCTCGTTTCAAGAACCTGCAGCAAATCGATTTTCGAAGGATACAATGACGCAACACATTGGAACTGTTTTAGCAAATTTGCGTAACGATCAAGATCTATTCACGTCACTTTTGGCAAGCTACTCAAAGCGAATTCAGGCTGTCTTGGAAGCCAATGGCGGGAACACCAAGTTTTAATTGTTTCTCATTAAATGCAGGATTAAATTCTCTTTTGTAAGGTATGTTTAGTTTACTGTACCTCTAATGGTTTAGGCCATGGACGGGGGGGGGGGGGCTAAGGTTTATTGGAGCCCCGTATAAGGTACTTATATACGTACATAGCTTTACCTTTAAACAGGATAGCAGGTTTGAAGTTCTTCACACTTTTGAATGTCCATATAAATTAATTATGTAATTTAAATTACCTATATTATATAATTCTCTGAAATATACAAAAAAAATAATTTAATAATAGGGCCGGATACTTATTCGACCAAATAACTGGGTTAGGTTAGGTTAGATAATTACCGATTTTTTTTAAAATTAGCAGACATTATATATCTCAGTAAGAAAAATCTAATGGTATTTTTCTCAACACTCTAGCTCAAACAGTTCCAAAGATACGGTGCTCCAAAGTTTGGTGGAAAAAGGTACTTGGTCAAAATGGAGGTGGGTATGGTCCACTGAAATGGCTGGAGCGTCTATACTAACTTAATCAACACTAAAAATCTTATTTTAGGTTAAGGTAGACATGTGTACCCAAAATTGGGTGAAAGGAGAAAAAAATAGGTTGTGACATCAAATGACCTACACAAGGTCAAAGGTAAAAAATAAGATCAACTTTTTTTTTTACCACTGAGGTAAAATATGAATAGAAACAAAGTTGTAGATCTGCTTAAAAGCTTTAAAAATAGTGTCCACTGAAATGGCTGGAGCGTCTATACTAACTTAATCAACACTAAAAATCTTATTTTAGGTTAAGGTAGACATGTGTACCCAAAATTGGGTGAAAGGAGAAAAAAATAGGTTGTGACATCAAATGACCTACACAAGGTCAAAGGTAAAAAATAAGATCAACTTTTTTTTTTACCACTGAGGTAAAATATGAATAGAAACAAAGTTGTAGATCTGCTTAAAAGCTTTAAAAATAGTGTTTAAATGGTCTCTGTAAGTGCAATAGGAGCCGATATATTTCGTGTTGAAATATGGTATGACCTTGGAAATTGACCTTTTGTTACAAAATTCGAAGGGCCATATCTCCGGAACCATATGACCTAGAGTGTTCAAACAAGCGTCGTTTTGTTTTTCTCACGGAGATCTATAAGTGTGCCAATTTTCAAAAAAATCGGTGTTGGTCACGTTTTTTAATGACCCATATATATATATATATATATATATATCGTAAAGAACGACGCTTTGTATAGGAGAATTATCCGCGCAAGATGAGAGCGAAAGAACGAAACAAATGAAAAAATGAGTATGTAGAGGAATTACGACATTTGTTTGAGTGAGGCCCGTGGTGTAATGTTTATCATATCTGACCGGCAATCGGAAGATCCCGGGTTCGATTCCCGGGTGGTTACCTCATTTTTTCATTTGTTTCGTTCTTTCGCTCTCATCTTGCGCGGATAATTCTCCTATACAAAGCGTCGTTCTTTACGTTAATTATACTGCGTGTTTGCAGTTATAATGTATATAATGTTACGGCATGCGGGAGGTGCCCCTTTGGGGCATTGGTTTCTGCGCGTATGTAGAGGAATTACGACATTTGTTTGAGTGAGGCCCGTGGTGTAATGTTATCATATCTGACCGGCAATCTGCGTGTTTGCAGTTATAATGTATATATATATATATATTAGCCAAAATTTTTGAAGGTTTCTTTTTTGTTAAAGCTTAGTACAAACCAGTAAAAAAAATATATATATATATATATATATAGTTATCGAAATGTACTCTTATTATGCATACATATTTTTCGTACATGTTGTTAGTGTCTTTGAGCTCTGTATAGTTTGGAAGGAATAATTATTACTGTCACATAAGAAATGTATCGCATGCAGAACCACAACTGTATTTAGTGAATAAATAGTTTGCTAGAGCACACAGGCTGCAACTAACATATATAGTGATGATATTTTTCGATATATATATAATGATTTAATCATTTATATATACTGTGTAATATAATGATTTAAATCATTGCTAAAATTGAAATTCGAAATGCGTTTGATAAAACAAATTAACAAAACATTGATGTAACATCAATAGCTTCTTCATGTCTTCTTCGATAAAGACATTGACGCACATTCCAATAAAGTAAATTTTCAATAATAAAAACCTAAAATACAAGTAAATAATGGATAGTTAGGTAACAAATGGTCTCTCGTGAAAATGTACTGAATTCAGGAAAAAGAAGAAATTCAGTTAATTCGTGGTGAGAGAGAACGAGACACTCGTCTTATTTCTTCCTGTACTTAATCTGACGCGTTTTCCTTATCTCATTCGCCAGTCCCGGAGACAAAATAAGTGGAGGCTGTTTGTGACTGCGGTCAATCGGTTGATATTATTCAGTTGGCATTATATAAATAAGGAATTGCACGCACGGAGGCAGGCAGGCGGACGGGAACATCTTATTGCTGTGTAATTTTCGGATATATAGTGTATATACAGTATGTATATATATATATATATATATATATATATATATATATATATATATATAGGCGTGCCATATCAGTGGGTACAGTCTTGCGCTGTTTATACTGTAGTTGGCTCTGTAAATATACTTCTTGGAAAAAACCTGAATCTTTTTTCCTGGAATACGAATGTTATATGAACTTAAATGTTTTTTTATATTTAGTTATTGAAATTTTTGTATTGTGATTGAAATGACCGTCATTTTAAGGGTTCACCACACACACACGTGTGTATATATATATATAACTTATATATATATATATATATATATGCTGCAAACCCACAAGGAAAAAGAAAAACGATTCCAAGGCCTTTCGTGTATTCAAAGCTACACCTCGTCAGGGAATGAAGTTAAAAGGCGAGAAGCCCATATATATATACAACGTACAGGAAAAACAAAACAATTAGCACATACTTAACAAGGGTTAATGAGAGGCAAAAGAAATTTTAACATGATATCGTCAATTTTATAAGTCCCCGAGCTGTTATTGAAATTGTTTTTAAAATGAATAAATGCACATTCTAGAATATTTCGTTCTATTATATCTCTGTTTTTAACAAGCGCTTTAGAACTATCCCACTTGATGCTATGGTTACATCTATACATATGGTTAAATAAAGCATTGGAAGTACTAGCTGTTCTACAAGCATATTTATGCTGTTTTACCCTAATATCTAACGTTTTACCGGTTTGGCCTATATATACTGAGTTACATCGTGTACATCCGATCGAATACACACAACCAACAACATTATCAGGGCTATTCTTTATTAGGCGTGATTTAACAGTATTATTATACTTAAAGATTACATTAATGCCAATTGCTTTAAGTACAGTTGGAAGGTATTGAAAATTAACATGGTAAGGTAGGCTAAGGATATTTTTACGCTGAAATTCCTTTACAATTACATTATTATAATACCTATTCTTGGCTTTCTTAAGACAGTTATCTAAAAATGAAATAGGATAACATAATTTAGTACCAATATTCATGATATTGCATAACTCGGAATCTAAAAATTCAGGACTGACAACTCTCAATGCTCGAAGAAACATAGCAGAGAAAATAGAGGATTTAATCGAAGGATGATGGTCAGAATAAAAATGCACGTAAGAGTTATTATTAGTAGGCTTACGGTAGACTTCATATTTGAACTGATTAGAGCATCTCCAAATTTTTAGATCAAGAAAAGGTAGGCTTCCCTCATTTTCTTTTTCAACTGTAAACTTAATAGATGGGGCTAAATTGTTGAGCCTACCAAGAAATAAGTCCACATCCAAATTATTAGGCCAAAGGCATAAAATATCATCTATATACCTGTACCAAACCAGGTTAAAATTAACAATCGTAGGCAAAATTCTACTTTCAAAAAATTCCATATATAAATTAGCTAGTACAGGTGAAAGGGGATTTCCCATAGCCAATCCAAACGACATAACATAAAACTTATTTTCAAACTGAAATTTACAATCTTTGACACACAGCTTAATTAACTCAATAAGAGTGTTGTGTTGAACAGGGAAAGAATATTCAGAAATCTTATCTTTTAAGAAATCAAGTAGGTCATCAACAGGACTTTTGTGAATAGCGAGCATACATCGAAGCTTACCAATTTGAAATTAGGGTCATTAGGGAACTTCAGTTTGTCAATAAGATCCATGCTATTTACAATATGTGACTCAGAAACAGAGCCAACTAATGGTGTTAATAAACTAACTAACCATTTCGATAGCTTATAGGTTACGGAGCCCACTAAGCTAACAATAGGCCTCATGGGATTATTAACTTTGTGTGTTTTTACTAAGCATTCATTCATTTCACGTGTTTTATTGTGAAATTCATCCCATATATATATATATATATAATGTAAAGAACGACGCTTGTGTAGAAGAGCGTTTCGCACAAGATAAGGAGGTAGAACGAGCAAATGAAAAATGAGGTGCCTCCCATTTTTCATTTGCTCGTTCTCCCTCTTCATCTTGTGCGGAACGCTCTTCTGCGCAAGCGTCGTTCTTTACATTAATTATACTGTGTTGATTGCAGTTAAGATATATATATATATATATATGATGAATAAAACCACGAAGGAAAAGAAACACAGAATGTTGCTCAAGCGCTTTCGTCTAATGACATCCTCAGGAACACTGAAGTACATAAAGAGTTACAGCCTATATATACGTTACAGAAAAAAAAAATATATATATATATATATACAATAAAGGAGAAATAAAAATAAAAATTAAACATTAGAGGATTGTGGGAGGAGCATACAAATTTGTAACGAAAAACTACCGATTTTTAGCAGTTTTGCTCGAATCCAACACAAGATCAAATAAATTGTTTCCAACCAATGTTATAGTTAATTAAAAAAATAATAAATTTAAAAATAAAAATAAAACGCATTCTCAAAGATCATAAGGACTTAATTCCGCTTTTCATGTCCACTTAACCTTCTCTGCCCTACCTTTACGGTCTTATTAAAACCCACAAACCTGGCAACCCTATGCGCCCTATTATTAGCTCGATGGGTTCTATTACTTATAAACTCTCCAAATGGCTTGTCAAAGTCTTGTCCCCCATTCTCAGAACTATCTCTGATTCACATGTAAAAAATTCCATGGATCTTACTGAAAAACTGAATAATGCACGTACTGAAACCAATGGTAGATTGATCAGTTTTGACGTTTGTTTATTATTTACAAAAGTGCTGATTGACGATATGCTTGACTTTCTCTCCCGAGAATTACATAAGTATGACCTGCCACTACTTGCGCGCATTGTTTCGGAACTTATTGAGCTTTGCATCAAAGACTGTAAATTCACTTTCAATAACGAGTATTATCAACAAGTTTTTGGGATGGCCAGGGGCATTGGGGCAACCCCTTGTCGCCCTTCCTCTCCAATATTTATATGGAGTTTTTCGAAATTACTTACACTACGAGAATCCTGGGGGTTGGCATCCCATGGTTGCGGTACGTCGACGATATTTTGTGTATCTGGCCCATGAATCGTGACCTGGATGACTTCCTCCTTCCGTTAAATGATCAAGTCCCCTCCATTAAGTTTACTTTAGAAGTGGAACAAGGCAACTCAATCCCGTTTTTGGATGTGCATGTACATAGGGAAAGCCCAGGTTTTAAGTTTAGTATCTATCGGAAAAAAAAAACAATTTGTCCTACGTACACTTTTACTCGGGACATGACACCCCCACTAAGAAGGCCATTTTTTTCTTCAATGTTTCTCCGCGCCCTTAAGATCGCCAGTCCGGAATACATCGATGCCGAATTGGAAAAAATCAACGGTATTGGAAGTGATCTGTGTTATCCATCTGCGTTTATGGAATCTTGTCTCAACAAGGCAAAATGAACTTTCTATCGTGTGAATAATAACACTCGTACTTTGTCAAAGAATATTTTAGTACTTCAACTTTTCCAGGCCTTTTTAGGCATTGCTAATGTACTTAAACTTTTGGATATTAATGTAGTATTTCCATAATATTGTGAAAAATATCATAGTAAAAAATAGCCCTACCAATAATTCAGGCATTATCTATAAAATTGGTTGCAAACAATGTAATTCCTTTTACATTGGTCAGACGGGAAAGGATTTGCACACGCGTGTAAAACGGCATCAATATTCCGTTAGAACAGGACAGTCGTCCAGTGCCCTTTTTGTCCATTTGTCAGAGTTATCCCATTGTATTGATTGGAATAATGCTTCAGTTTTGTTTCACTCTAGCAACATTGTCAATAGAAATATTCTTGAGTCTGCTATTATTCAACTTACAAATAACTTTAACATGAGCAAAGGTCTTTTTCAACTCGATCCCGTTGTTTTGAATTCGTTCAGAACAGATTTAGACAAGAAGGGCAGAGTGCTAAAACTTTGGTAATTTTTCCTTATAAATTTGTATGCTCCTCTTACAATTTTTATTTTTCAATTTCTTTTTTTTCTTTTTTGTGACATATATATTATTCAGGCATTATCTATAAAATTGGTTGTAAACAATCCATTTGATCTTGTTTTGAATTCGGGCAAAGTGCTAAAATTAGTAGTTTTCCTTACAAATTTGTATGCTCTTCCCACAATTTTTATTTCTCTATATATATATATATATATATGAGGGATTGAGGGGTCGCGCGTCTTAGGGTACCTAAGCGCCACCACAGGCGAAAACCTGTTTTTGATGGATATCACTATTTTCACCCTTCCTCTATCGCGTGGTTTGGGTTATAATGACCTTACGACACTAGAAGTATGGTTGAAAACCTTATGAAGCGAACTACTTTTTTCGCCTCTATCGCCAGCCAAAAGTTCATCCAAAGTTCGGCATAATAAGAAAATTAAAAAATTAAAAAATATATATATATATAAAATATAAAATATGAAAATCTATTCCAAAAACTCATCAACATCTTCATTAGCATACTTAGAACTCTAATTTAGCAAAAAATAAACGTTCTAGCTCAATTAATAACAGATACTATTGCCAGAATATTGCTGAATTTTGGAGGCGATTTCTGACGAATTTTAATTTTGGCGCTTAGGTACCGTAAGACGCGGGACCCCTCAATTTATATTTTTTTTGTAATCTATATATAGTCTTGAACTCTTTATTTACTTCAGTGTTCCTGAGGATGTCATTAGACGAAAGCGCTTGAGCACCACTCTGTTTCCTTTCCTTCGTGGTTTTATTCATCATATATATATATACCTTACCTTACAACCTTACAAAGGTTCCACGTGATGATTTCTCATTTCCCGAAGGTCAAGCGTGTCGCCCCTCCTCTCGAGTTGGCCTGGTGAAGTAGTGAGTTGGATTCTTGCGCTCTCCACCTCACATAGCCAGGTACGCCCGGCTCATCGGGGATTGTTCTGAGCCAGGCGTCAAGTCTTCTTTTGAAGATTTCCACTGCAACTCCCTTCGTGTTTCTTAGGTCTTTGGGCAGCTGATTAAATAGTTTTGGTCCTCTCACTACAAAACTATTTTCTTTCAGGGTTAATGATGTTCCCTGTCTCGCCTTCAATTTGGGAATACGACACAGTCTACCGTTTCTACCTTCCACCGTTGTTTGGGGAGTTATGGATTCAGAGTAAGATTAGGGACTAGTTTCTCCATTATTTTCCAAGTGTAAATAATGGTGTATCTCTCTCTTCTCCTTTCCAGTGAATATAGGTTTAGTTCTCGTAACCTTTCCCAGTAATTTAGTTCTTTGCACCCATTGATCTTGGCTGTGAAACTTCTTTGAATCCCCTCCAGCTGTCTAATGTCTTCTTTTTTATATGGGGATGTTAGGACCGAGCAGTATTCCAGTTTTTCCAGTATATTCCAGTATTTCCAGCATATATATATATATATATATATATATATATATATATATATATATATATATATATATATATATGTATGTATGTATGTATGTATTATATATATATATATATATATATATATATGTATGTATGTATATATATATATATATATATATATAGGGTGGCGCAAAAGTCAGGAACCATAGGCACATTTTAATAATTTGTTTTAATGTGCTTTGCTGTTGAACATATGGCACAGAAATTGACAATAGATGAATGGGTGGAGATAGTTTTAATGTGTGCAAGGCGTGGTAACACACCGATCAGTTGCTACTGCTTTTAATGACAAACACCCTGAGAGGCCGCCAGTTGTTTAGGCATCATTTGGAAAACTGCTCACTCGCTTCAAAGAAACGGGAAGTGTTCATGATCGGTGGCGTAGTGGCCGGCCAAAAAGTTCAACCGATGTTGCAACATCACTAACGGTACTCAATCACCTCGAAAACAGCCCACGTAAGTCCTTAAGAAAGTTATCCCAGGAAAGTGGGGTCTCCATTCAACGAATTCTTACAACAAATCGTTTCCACCCCTACAAAGTCCAACTCGTTCAGGAACTACACGGTGACGACACAGACCGTCGTGTAGAGTTCTGCCAGTGGTTTCTACAATATCGACAGCTTCAACGAAGGATCATATTCAGCGACGAAGCGATATTTCACCTCAGCGGTGGTGTCAATAGGCATAATGCTCGCTATTGGGCCACTGAGAACCCGCACTGGATGGGGGAAGGACATGTGCAATTCGATTCACTAATTATGGTGTATGTTGCGCTCTTGGGGGATCGGCTAATTGGTCTGTACTTTTTCGACGGCATTGTAACAGGTGAAACATATCTGCATATGCTGCAAACACTTCTAATGCCCATACTGGACGACATTCCATTGGCAGAACGGGCAGAGATGTGGTTTCAGCAGGATGGCGCACCACCACATTTCGCAACCATCGTCCGGAGCTCTTTAGATGAAACATTCCCAAACAAGTGAATCGGACGGCGAGGGCCCGTCGAATGGCCACCTAGGTCTCCAGACCTCACGCCTCTTGACTTTTTCTTTTGGGGCCATCTCAAATCGGTAGTCTATGCTGATCGACCCAGAACCATACGTTCTCTAAAGGATAAAATCACATCTGAGTGTGCCAAAATCAGTACCACTGTGTTAAGGAATGTTCAAACATCATGCCTTCAACGCGTCAGAAAGTGTCTCCAAGTGGAAGGCCACCAATTTGAACATTTATTATAATTTAATAACATGTGCCTTGTGCCTATGGTTCCTGACTTTTGCGCCACCCTGTATATACACAGTGGCACTCGTAAGTATTCGTATAGAGAGAGATTTCAGTTATATTCGTTCTTATCTTTTGTACTATGCACAGGATAGTTATGAAAAGATAACCGTTCGTTTGGAAAATTTTAACAAATAAGAAAATTAGTTAAACTTCAACATGTAATTCTTAAACATCAGAGAATTTGAGGAAAATAAAAAAACTTAAAATGCAAGTTTTCGTACATTTACTTACAAGATTATTTAATACTTTGTGTCCACCTTTTATTTGAATGACTTCATTGATTCGTTTTGAGTATTTTTCTACAAGGTTTCGACCATCTCTCAGTTAAAACTTTAGCCCATTCTTCTAAAGGAATTATTGCAATTCATTCAGATTCGAACGGTTTCGCTTACCGACAGCTTTTTTTTCAAATCAAACCATAAATTCTCGATTAAATTGAGATCTGTGCTTTGACTCGGGTACTCTGGAAGTTTGAAATTCTCTGTTTAAGCCATTTCATAATGCTCTTAATTTTATGTTTTGGATCATTATCTTGCAGTACCCAGTTGCTGCGACCCATTCGCAACTCTCTAACTGAAGGCAATGCATCATCTGAAATTTCGGAATATTTCTTCGAATTCAAGATTCCATTGATGACAAGTTTTCCTGGACCAGAAGCACTAAAACATTGCCAAAGAAGCAAACTATTACCACAATGTTTAACCGTAGAAAGGATGTTTTTACCTCGAATGCAGTATTTGATTTTTGCCAAACATACGTTGTTCGTTGTTCCTGAATAATTTAATTTTGGTCTCGTCCGTCCAGAGAACTTTCTTCCAGAATGTAAATTCATCATTTTCATGATCCTTGGTGTACTTTAAACGAGGTTCTTTTTACGTCTTTTGTAGCAGATGTTTTCTTCGTGCAACTTTTCCATTCAAACCATTCGTTCTCAATATACGACATTCAGTCGAGGAATGGACATCGATCGTAGTCTTAAAGTCTTAAAGTTTGACAAATATCACCTGCAGTCGTGAATTCGTAGAGTTTTGATTGTTCCAAAGCCTTTCCATTTCTTTATAACTGCAGCAACCGTCGTAAATGAAATTCGAACTACTACTACTACTACTACTACTACTCCTCCTATCTTCCTTTAACTCTTTTCCAGACTCGTTGCAGCACTAACAAATCTCTTAATATCTGTAGACATTTCTGTACCACGACGACGACGACGACCCATTGCTTACTAATGGTTTGTACAGTCATCCGTCTTCCATGAAGATTCACAGAAAATTCAGAATTCAGAACTGTCAACAGTCTCTAATCAATAAACAACCAACTACTAATAAACATTTTAAATTCTTTCGGCCTAAGATGGACGCAAATTTTTTTAAATAATGTTGTCAATAAATGTACGAAAACTTTTGAATTTTAACTTTTTTTTATTTTGCTCAAATTCTTTAATGTTTTACATTC
>JAJOZX010003392.1:165000-357500 GCA_023014485.1 Bathynomus jamesi | reverse complement strand
ATTTTCCTAGAAGAGTTCCTTGTTCCATGCACGGTCTGTGTGTATCATAAAAAAAAATCAGGGAACCATTCTGAGTTCATTCCCATATATATATCGTATAAGTGTGTGTGTGTGTGTGTGTAGTATAGGATTAAATTAATAGGCTTAAATGAAACTCTTACTGAGTTACAAAACACCCTGTTACCTCCTCTCTTGTGGTATCTTTTTTACCAGTTAACTGCTGATTTTTGTAGGTGTTGTTCTGGGTAAAATATAAGTCACTGCTCGTACACTTTATTATGTCAAAATTAGTTAATGTAACATTGCATCCAGGTTAATTTAGGTCAGGTTATATGGGTTAAGTTTGGCACTGTTACAGCATGTTGAAATTAACGCAGTAGGTTACACTTACACACACCACTCAGTGGATAAGTCGGGTAATATTTATTTGGTAACGACTTGCCAGAGATCATGATATATATATACAGGGTGATCCGAAAGTCCCTATCTATTTTGCTGAAATAATAGTATTTTAGGATAAAAATGTAGTAACAAAATTAGATGTATATTTATTTATCAAGCTTAGGTCTAAAATTCGACGTGAGCACCATTAGTGTCTGCAAATCTCAAATCTGTCCACTGCATTGCAGAACACATTTTCAAGTATCTCTGGGGTTATTTTACCGACTGCCGCGAGAATGCGGGTTCGCAGATCCTGTAGGTCTGTAACCCTTGTTTTGTAAACCTCAGACTTTATAAAGCCCCACGCATAGAAGTCTAATGGTGTTAAATCCGGAGATCATGCTGCCCAGGGCCTGTTTCCACCACGTCCAATCCAGTGATTTAGGCAGCACGATCTCCGGCTTTAATACCATTAGACTTCGTTGCGTGGAGCTTTATAAAGTCTGAGGTTTACAAAACAAGAGTTACAGACCTGCAGGATCTGCGAACCCGCATTCTCGCGACAGTCGCTAAAATAACCCCAGAGATGCTTGAGAATGTGTTCCGCAATGCAGTGAACAGATTTGAGATTTGCAGAGACACTGATGGTGCTCACGTCCAATCTCAGACCTAAGCTTGATGAATAAATATACATATAATTTGTTACTACATTTTTATCCTAAAATACTATTGTTTCAGCAAAATAGATGGGGACTTTCGGACCACCCTGTATATATATGTAATGGAATAGCATGCATTAGCACGTACAATTTTTTATTACGAAAAATTCGTCCCTACCAGGGTAAAACGTGAGGACGCTAGGCACTACACTGCGACGGGATAAAAATTAGCATACTGAAGAAACGCATAACACTTTCACGTCCAGAAGCATTGCACATGTAAACCCTCTCACACTCGAGGTAATGACGAGCATTTCATCATGAAAAATCGTGCCTGTTCATGGGTGATATTCCATTATGGAACCCCAGCCTTGCACCAGATAGTTTGAATAAAATGTTGGTCATTACCTCGAGTGGGGGAGGTTCAACAAGTAAAATGCCCCTGGACGCAAAAGCGTCGTTTCCTACGTTGTTTAAATACATAACAGCTTGTGTTAACTTTTATTCCGTCGGAGCGTCTTCACCTCAACAGGTGCTGGGTTTAATCCCTCGTGGGGGCGAATTTTTCATATATATATATATATATATATATATATATATATATATATATATATATATATATATATATAATCATGCGGATTGCTTCTACAGAGCTTCAATTTAATATTTAGGAGAAATCCAATGACAAGGAGAAATGTAAATGCCATGAAAAGTCTTCTTTAATGCGCAACGTTTCGAGCAATACGCTCATCTTCAGGCTGTTTAATAACAATGTGAAATTAAAATCAATATTGAATGAAAAACAAAACAGAAAATTTCTATAACCTATTCGTAAAGACAAATTTTAAAAGACTGAGAAAAGAGGGTTAAATTCTAAGTTATACAGATTTACATATAAAAATTAAGAAGCTATTTTTAAATACATATAGTAAATGTGAAATTAATACACTGGAAAAATTAACAATAGTACACTGGAATAATGGAACTAGCTACCTTACACTGCAGTTTCCGAGGCTGACTAATTTGAGCAGAGACAAGAACGGAAACACAAGAGATGGCGAGGGCGATTGGGGAAGGAGGGATTATAAGGAATTGGGGAAGGAGGAGGGATCATAGCAAATTGAGGGGGACGGCAGATGAGTCAACATTCAGACTAGGGGACAATGCTTTAATGAAAAGCGATTCTAAAATTCTTAGTGAGTTGGGACAAGTATTACAACCAAGAATTTTAAAATTGTCTAAAGTGACATCAATTTTACATTTAATGCTGTGTTCGCGAATACTCGAGGCTTCTTTAGTTTTTAAAATTTTACCTGTTCGGCCACTTATTCCCATATGCGAATAAAATCTAGCCCTGAGAGAGCGAACAGTGCTGCCAATGTAATTCCCAAGGAGACACCTAGGGCAGGTAAATAAATATACAACACCGCTACGCAACGAGTCAGGGGTTCGATCCTTCGCTGAGAAAAAGCTACCTAAAGACGTTTTATTAATAAATATGATGCGGAAATCAGTATGATAAAAAAATTTCCTTAACAATTTTGTAAATTTAAGCTTAAATTCCTTATTCAAAGGACCCATTTCAGGTACCAAGAAATATTTTATATCCTTCGGCACTGTAATACATGGAAGTTGAGGGCTATAAACATTATTTAAGAAGGATCTAATTAGTTTGTCTACATATTGAACAGGAAAACTATTATTAGTAAAGTATGATCTTAGATTATTAAATTCATCATTAAGTAAGGTAAAATTAGATGTCAAATTATATCCTCTGAACAGGAGAGTTTTAATACAAGACATCTTATAGTTGAAATCAGTAAAACTAAAAAAATTCATGCCCAAACCAGTGAAAGTGGGTTTCCTCTAAACTGATGTAGTAATAGAATCACCGTTTTTCGAAATTAAAAGATCTAAGAAGGGGAGGGAGCCATTTTGCTCAGTTTCCATTGTATACGTTATATTGGGGTGCAAAGAATTTAGGAAGTTAAAGAATTGTTGCGCTTGTACCGCATTATCAAAGACTGCTATCGAATCATCAACGAAGCGTCGATAGAAAATTGGCTTGAGATGAGTGGGAGATTGTCTAAAAATTACACTTTCTAAATGAGTCATAAAAAAGTCAGCTGCTAACGGTCCGACTGGTGATCCCATCCCTACCCCATCAATTTGTTGGTAAACCTTATTGTTGAAAGTGAAATAGCATTGTTTGAAGACCAATTCTAAAAGTTCCTTAAAATGAGACAATGAAAAACCATGAAAATTATCAACTGAGCTAAAAACCCTATCTAAAATAATGGCAATAGTTTCAGATACAGGTACATTTGTGAAAAGTGACTTTACATCAAAACTGACAAAAAACTTTTTTGAATCGAAGTTTTTACCAAGGAGGTCTTTTTGGAATTCAAACGAGTTATTTATAGTGTAAGCATTTTTCGCAAAGGGGGACAGGAGACGAACAACAAATTTTGCCAATTGAAAGGTGGGTAAGTTATACGAAGCTAAAATAGGACGGAGAGGTGTTCCAGCTTTATGGATTTTAGGCAGACAGTATAATTGAGCAAGATTAGCACCAGGTTAATAGATTTCTGTCACGACTAAAGTCCTTAAAGATAATAAAAAAAATTTTTATCATACTGATTTCCGCATCATATTTATTAATAAAACGTCTTTAGGTAGTTTTCTCAGCGAAGGATCGAACCCCTGACTCGTTGCGTAGCGGTGTTGTATATTTATTTACCTGCCCCAGGTGTCTCCTTGGGAATTACATCGGCAGCACTGTTCGCTCTCTCAGGGCTAGATTTTATTCGCATATGGGAATAAGTGGCCGAACAGGTAAAACTTTAAAAACTAAAGAAGCCTCGAGTATTCGCGAACACAGCATTAAATGTAAAATTGATGTCACTTTAGACAATTTTAAAATTCTTGGTTGTAATACTTGTCCCAACTCACTAAGAATTTTAGAATCGCTTTTCATTAAAGCATTGTCCCCTAGTCTGAATGTTGACTCATCTGCCGTCCCCCTCAATTTGCTATGATCCCTCCTCCTTCCCCAATTCCTTATAATCCCTCCTTCCCCAATCGCCCTCGCCATCTCTTGTGTTTCCCGTTCTTGTCTCTGCTCAAATTAGTCAGCCTCGGAAACTGCAGTGTAAGGTAGCTAGTTCCATTATTCCAGTGTACTATTGTTAATTTTTCCAGTGTATTAATTTCACATTTACTATATGTATTTAAAAATAGCTTCTTAATTTTTATATGTAAATCTGTATAACTTAGAATTTAACCCTTTTTCTCAGTCTTTTAAAATTTGTCTTTACGAATAGGTTATAGAAATTTTCTGTTTTGTTTTTCATTCAATATTGATTTTAATTTCACATTGTTATTAAACAGCCTGAAGATGAGCGTATTGCTCGAAACGTTGCGCATTAAAGAAGACTTTTCATGGCATTTACATTTCTCCTTGTCATTGGATTTCTCCTAATATATATATATATATATATATATATACACACCTTGGTTTAGTTTTCGCCGAATTGTTCCTTCTGACGAAGGTCAAGCTTGTCACTTCACCTTAGACCTACAGTTTAACGTGGAATCCGAACCACGCCCCACCAGCAGCTCATCGTCGTAACCACTAGGCTACCCATTTAGCTACTAGTGATGGGACGATTAATCGGAATCGAGAATCGGAAGAATCGAGCATTTTTCAGGAATCGTAATCGGAATCGAGAGAATTGTACCATGATTTCCGATTCTTAAAACGATTCTTTAACTTTTAATAACAAAATTAATGAATTTATTATCTTTTCAAAAGAGAGGTGGCGGTAGCGAAAGTGATACGAAAGGAAAGCGGAAGGTGTGTGGGGGTTTTCGTTTAACGGTTCTCTTGAAGCCACCCTGGTGCTAAACTGGGAAAGGGGGGCCGTTGGATGAAAAAAAAATATCTTTTTAGGTAATAACTAATAAGTGATTACGATTACGAGCGAAAGATGACAACTTAAGTAACACTTAAGTAAACTTTTAATTGAACCAGTTTTGCAATGTAAACTTTAAAATTTAAATGAAAGAGGATAACAAATTTTATTTTTATTGTATTGTAGCTATACATTAAAACATGTAGAGCCATGATGTGTAATCAAGAAGATTAAAATGAATTGTTACAACTTACAGTTGATTTTTATTTTTAAACCAATCTATTATAATTTATAATTTATATTACCATACTCATAATGTAAATAGTTAATCTTACCAGAGTAAAATATGACAATTTCCAGAAAAACAAGTTTAGAATTATATTTAAAAATATTGAGAATCGGAATCGGAATCGAGAATCGTATCGGAATCGAGACTTTTTAGTGGTATCGGAATCGTTAAAAATTTTGGTATCGTCCCATCACTATTAGCTACCAACCAATTTTTATTGTATGGAAGGATGAACAGCTGTGTTTTGCTGCGCGCCGCCTGCCGTCACCGGGGTCTCGATCCCGGGGCCGATGGATTTGTAGTCAGCGACGATAACCACTACACCACCGAGACGCATATACTGTATATCAGGGCTGGCAATTAAAAAGCCCACCCAAGAAAAACCCAAAAGTTGAAAAACCCACATCTGAGTAGGTTTTATTGGGTTTTTTAAATGTTTACTTTGTCAGAATATTTTTCATTAGACATGTATTTATTAGAAGTGTACTTTAAATACTCCTCTATGTACCTACCTACTTTTGCCAATAATCATTGCAAGGGTCGCATATTTTTCTTAAAATGTATATTAAATAATTATACTGTATACATTGAGGTATTTAGTTACTTAGTAGAGTAGACTAGTGGAAAATAACAAAAAATTATCTACCAAATTAAACTGAAATTAATTATTTCTTGGTGATTAAAAAATTAAGTTTAGCAAATTATATTTATTTGAAAAATCATACACCTTTTATGGTCTTGACAAAATAGAAATTGGACAAAAAGAAACTAAACATGGAAAAAATATTAATAATAAGCTCATAAAAAAGTAACTCGAAAGCTTATTGAAAACTCTTTAAACTTAAAAAGACTAGAAAATCAAAAGATCATTCTGAGGGCAGGTTGTTTTTCTCGGGTAACGTAAGTTACAAAAATCATTATAGCTAGCTATTATATCATATACGTACAGTATAAAATTTTAATACTAGCTATTAACTATTCATAATTCTTTAAAACCATAGTGTATGAAATAATAGAATTACTAATCCATTATGAATATTATTTATATTGAAAAATGTATAAATAAACAACCCCCCCCCCCCCCCCCCCCCCCCAAAAAAAAAACAAGTGGGGGGTTGTTGGTTTTTTTTTAAACCCTGGATTTTTCCAGCCCTGATATATATATATATATATATATACACAGGGTGGGCCGAAAGTCTGGATCCATAGGAAAATATTTATTTTAATACATAAATTACAACAAATGGTAAATACTTAAAATGAATATCAACTTTAACTCGTAAATGCGTATTCGTGATACTGTACAGTGGTTCGTACTCCAGTATAAAACAACAAATTATAACAAATGCTCAAATTGGCGGCCTCTGACATCGAGACACTTAGGGATGGAATTTGTGATTTGTAATAATTCTTCGAATTGACGTTCTCGAGATGCGTGTTTCATTTGATAACCTTCTTGTTGACTTTACTGGACTATTCGTTAAAGTTTCACATACCATTGCAGAGGTATTTTCATCAGTTGCAGTTTTTGGACGACCAGAACGCCGTCGATCATGTACACTTCCTGTTTCTTTGAAACGTTTAAACAACTTGCCAACAGTCGCATGTGTTACTGGATGCTTATCAGGATGATTTCTATTGAATTCGGTAGCAACTTCTCTGTATGTAGCGCCCTGTCTTGCGTACATGAGCACAAGTTCTACCAGGTCTTCTGTTGTTAGATTCGAAGCCATTTCTGGGCTGAAATAAAAAAAGTATTTGAGTATTTATACTGGAGTACGAACTACTGTACAGTATCACGGATACGCATTTACGAGTTAAAGTTGATATTCATTTTAAGTATTTACCATTTGTTGTAATTTATGTATTAAAATAAATATTTTCCTATGGATCCAGACTTTCGGCCCACCCTGTATATATATCTTTGGTTAGCTTCCGCCCGAATTGTTCATTCTGGCGAAGGTCAAGCTTTTCACTCCACCTTAGACCTATAGTTTAACGTGGAATCCGAACCACGCCCCACCAGCAGCCCAGCGTCTTAAACACTAGGCCACCCAGGGTACCCATATATCTACCAACCACTTTCTTTATTGTGTGGAAGGATGAACAGCTGTGGTTTGCTGCGCGCCGGCTGCTGTCACCGGGTCTCGACTCCGCGGCCGATGGATTTGTAGTCAGCGACGCTAACCACTACACCACCGAAGCGCAAATATATATATATATATATATACTGTATATATATCGCGCAGGTTACACATGCATATTGCATATTTCACTTGTGATCAGTGGGTATAAAGTAATTGGAATTGTGGTTCATATTAGAGTTCAGTATGTTTCGTTCATAAAAACGTTCTGGGTTTGTGCATGTGTGGGAATATTTAGATTAACGAATTCATCGTTTCTCGTTAGAATCGAATTTCAATCCTTTTAATTCAGTCATGAGGATGAGTCGATTCAGAACCACTGTTTCCGTTTCATTTATTTTAATAAGTTCGTCATTCGCTCGTTTTCCCTCGCCACCTCCGCCTCGTTACCACCCACTTTATATACAGGGTGTTCCGTAAGTCCGGTCTCGTAGGAAAATTTATTTAAAATTAAATTTACGAAAGTAATACATTAGAACTAAAAAAAATGTTTTCCTCGGGAGTGTAATTCGCTTCCATATTAACCATTGCGTGTTATTGTACCCGCAACAAAAAAAGGTCCCAAACCAACGCATCAATTTGAACATTTATTTTAGTTCTAATGTATTACTTTTGTAAATTTAAATACATTTTTCTACAATACCACACTTATGTGAGTCTCTCTCTCCTCTCTCTCTTCTCTCTCTCTCTCTCTCTCTCTCTCTCTCTCTCTCTCTCTCTCTCTCTCTTCTCATATATATATATATATATATATGTTCACTTGTTCATCGTAGCACTTATTAATGTGTCAGTTTTATGAACTGCTTTGAGAGCATATATCGTTCCCTCATTTGATTACAAGGAAACGGCGAAAGCACAGGAGAAACTCGCTCCATATTTCCTACTTTTCTCAATAATTTTTCGCGTTATGTAAGTACAGATATTTCGTTCCTGAAGTTAATTTCAGTGTAAGACCTTATCACCATCTCCTATTCCGTTGTTTATAGGGGTAACTAAAGAATCGAGCGATCACCGTTATTTGTATGGAATGTTTTATACTCGCATTTCCCCACCGTATTTACCAAAAATAACCAGTGAATGTAACCATGGAATGACATTTGCATTTGTAACCATACACACAACCGGGTTTTACGTCCATAAAAATAATTCCAAAATAGCCGATAAAAATGCTACGAGGCTCTCTCATTATTCTTGCATTATGGAACCGTGTAAATTGGTTGTGTGGAAAGTTTCTTTTAACTTCTTGGGAAGCCATTTTAGAGTTTTTGTAACTGAATGACCGTATATATATAAGTTTTTTAGAAAAGTGCTCAATTTTAACTTTTTATTGAGTTCGATTTCTTAAATTACTTAATTAGTAAGTTTGGTGTATAGAATGCAAGTATAATTAGTTACTTGTATATCTATTCGTTTAGTTTGTATAGGCAGTTGTTATGAAATAATGTTATAGCAAATAACACACACACACACACACACACACACACACACGAGTGTATGTGGAATATGTATTAGGAAAATGGAGTGTAGGTGCGAGACTCTGTTTGGAGACTCTGTGACCTACTTGGCTACTCGTCTTGCGCCATTGGCGTAATGAGGTTCGTGTAAGTGCCACCCTCTCCGAGCACTGAGGGCATATGATTACCGCCTTATGCAGAGGAAGGAAGAGAGAGAGAGAGAGAGAGAGAGTCGTGCCTGCGCGTTTGACCTGGCATTAAGGCCGTAAGAAGATTGGGTAATCCGTCTCTTGGAGGATTTGCCTGGGTCGTCAATCCTGTGGAAGCGGATCGCAGTGGATCGAGGCGGACTTGAGGCGAGCGAGAGAGGCTTCCCGCACGGACCAAACCCGCTTTGCAGCTCTAAACTTCTTTACTCAAATTTAATGCTGTTTCAGTCGCTCCAAATCTCGGATCATGGTAGTCTTATTAAAATTTATCTGCTCAAGGATTTTTGGGGGTGTGGAGAGGATGGCTAGCGAAGGGCTGCAGGGTTTCGAAGCAAAGGCAGAAGTGCGAAGGGCGGCGATGGGAGTGGACGCTGTAGTGGAACCTCCTGAAGGCGCTGCCGAAGAAGAAGTATCGGTAGTGACCCTCGAACCCTTATAAGTGAAGCCCCGGCGGCGGCGGCGGCGGCGGCGGCGGCGGCACTTCCTCCATCGCGAGCGAGGTCGCCGCCAACCATTATTTTATTTTCGTGTCTGGAAGCGTTCATTAAAAGTGCTTAAGGTCGGCTCTAAAGGTACCTTTAAAGGCACCTTTAAAGGCGTGTCGTCTTCTCAGATCGTAATAAAAATGTCTCGCGACTCCATTTTCATCCTAAAGATATAATACTCATAATAAAAGGGAGTAATAAAATTGTGTAGCGCCATCGTATCATGTGTGCAAAAGTGCCTCTTAAAAACTACCATTCCATCGCGTTGAAAGCCAATGAAAGCGAGGAGGAGGAGGGGCTTCCAAATTACACCTCTCTGAGGCAGGTGAGTGGAAAGCTCAGCCAGGCGTCGAAGAGGAAGGTTCGCAGGGTGGAAAATGTTCCTGCGGGAATAAATGGGACTCGAACTGTTATTATCATTTCGAAGCTTTTTTCACTTTTCTTACGTTTTAGCTCCTTCTAGTCCGGTATACGACTCCTCTTCATTTGATTCTTTCTCTGTCCACGAATCATACTCGTTTTTAAATGATTCATTTTGACTCGTATAATTTGAATCGGGATTCTCGTTTCGAATCGTTTCCTTCTCTGGTATCTTTCTCGCTTTACGCTTGAACCATGATTCTTATTTCAAATGTCTATCATTCTTCCTTGTTAACGACTTCTTTGTTGAATCATGATTCTTGTGTCAAACTTTTTCATTGTTTGTCATTTCTTTGTTATTTCTACATGGATTATAGTTCTCATTTCGGATTCATTTATTCTTTTCCATCTCATTCTCTAATTCTCTTCGCTCGAATCATGATTCTCACTCTGAGTGACTTCTGTGTACTCCTCCTCCTCCTCCTCTCGTTCTTTTCAGTGTAGTTCTAGAGTAGCCTTTTTTTCATCTGAATTATTCATATAGTCTCGACGTAACACACACACACACACACACACACACTCTCTCTCTCTCTCTCTCTCTCTCTCTCTCTCTCTCTCTCTCTCGTCATTTGGGTTCGTATCATCACTAACTACCGGTTTTTCGTGTGTTTGGGGGAATATTTTCCTCTTATTTTTACACACACACACACACACACACACTAAAACCATTTTGTTACAGATTTACGTTTTTTTTTGTCGCATGCAACTTTGTGCATGCTTAAATCCTTTCTATATTTCTAAATGAAATTGCTGGCCCAATATATATATATATATATATATATATATATATATATATATATATATATATATATATATATATATATATATATATATATGTGTGTGTGTGTGTGTGTGTGTGTGTATATATATATATATATGTCGGTACCAGAAACATATGTTTACACTTTGGCATGTACCAAAATATGCTTGTCTGCAGGTAGTTTTATATTGACGAATGGACGAGTGATCCCAGTAAAAATAGGACTCTTAGTAAACATCATAAACGTTTATTAAACGCCAATAAAACGTTTATGACGTTAAGTGAACGTTAAACGTCCGTTCTTGTTGGACTCGTATTCCTATACAAGTCGTTAAGTAAGGTTAGGTTAGGTCAGGAACTGTTATTTTTTTTAAGTTAAGGGAAGTTAAGTTAGTTTCTTTTAGCTTTGATATAGTTAGTATACCCAACAAGTAATTTATTATATATATATTATATATATATATATATTACAGATAATCTGTGTAACTAGGGATTTCATGTAAGGTTAAGTCGTGATATTTTCATTAGTTTTAACGAAAATATCACGACTTAACCTAACCAATCGTCAAGGGCGTACAGTTGACCTAACTGGGCATTCAATTAATCTAATCTGGCATTCGATAATTTTCCCGTATGTTTAACGAAAATATCACGACATAACCTTAAGTGAAATCCCTGAAAATTTTAGGGATTTCATGAAATCCCTAGTTACACAGATTCCCTGTAACATATATAATTATATATATAATGCTTCATTAATTAATATTAAAATAGAAATATAAGTCAACTTGTTTTTATGGATTTTAAATTCGAGAAAATAAATAATTTATATTAAATTTCTCGAAGTTATTTAGTTATTTATTTTTTGTTTCGAAGTTAAAGTAAAATTGCAGATTACGAACAGAAAATGCATGCAAACGTGTTCCTCTTGTAACTCCTTAGTTTTACCTGCTGTGTATACTATATAGGCGTTCGGATACAAGTTAAGTCCTAGTAATTTACCTCTTTCAGATAATAAATCGAAATGTTTAAATTCTTTATATATTATATATAATATATATATATATATATAATATATATATATATATATAAATATATATTATATGCTGCAAACCCACAAGGAAAAAGAAAAATGATTCCAAGGTCTTTCGTGTATTCAGAGCTACACCTTGTCAGAAAATCCTGACGAGGTGTAGCTCTGAATACACGAAAGGCCTTGGAATCGTTTTTCTTTTTCCTTGTGGGTTTGCAGCATTCATTCATTTCACGTGTTTAATTGTGAAATTCATCCCATATATATATATATAACCTTACCTTACAACCTTACAAAGGTTCCGCGCGATGATTTCTCATTTCGCGAAGGTCAAGCTTGTCGCCCCTCCTCTCGAGTTGGCCTGGTGAAGTAGTGAGTTGGATTCTTGCGCTCTCCACCTCACATAGCCAGGTACGCCCGGCTCATCGGGGATTGTTCTGAGCCAGGCGTCTAGTTTTCTTTTGAAGATTTCCACTGCAACTCCCTTCGTGTTTCTTAGGTCTTTGGGCAACTGATTAAACAGTTTTGGTCCTCTCACTACAAAACTATTTTCTTTCAGGGTTAAGGATGTTCCCTGTCTCGCCTTCAATTTGGGAATACGACACAGTCTACCGCTTCTACTTTCCATCGTTGTTTGGGGAGTTATGGGATTCAGAGTAAGATTAGGGACTAGTTTCTCCATTATTTTCCAAGTGTAAATAATGGTGTATCTCTCTCTTCTTTCCAGTGAATATAGGTCTAGTTCTCGTAACCTTTCCCAGTAATTTAGTTCTTTGCACCCATTGATCTTGGCTGTGAAGCTTCTTTGGATCCCCTCCAGCTGTATAATGTCTTCTTTTTTATATGGGGAAGTTAGGACCGAGCAGTATTCTAATTTGGGTATTATCAGGGTTTTCAGTAGAGGAATCATTACATTCCTATCCCTTCGTTTAAAGGTTCTCAATATCTGACCCGTTATTCTCTTTGCTCTGTTTACTGCAATCTTATTTTGTGTTTCAAATTTCGCATCATCTGTCATTACAACCCCTAAATCTTTTGCTCTGGAATTTCTCTGAATTTCCTGTCCATTTGGGGTATAATATTCCATGCACTTTAGGTCTTCTCTTTTTCCGTACCGTAATAGCTGAAATTTCTCGGTGTTAAACTTCATATTGTTGTCTTCAGTCCACTTGTAGATTTTGTTTATGTCGGTTTGTAAAGATCCTATGTCTTCTGGGGTTCTTATTTTTCTACTGATCTTTGTGTCATCCGCAAAGGATGTTACTGTGCTGTCTCTGGTAACGTCCTCATCTATGTCAGTTAGCATGATTATGAAGAGTAGTGGAGCTAATACTGTTCCTTGTGGTACTGAGCTGAGGACCTCTGATTCTGATGAAGATACCTTGTACTGTAACGACTTGCCTCCGCTCACTAAGGAAATTATATATCCATTTCCCTACTTTTCCTGTTATTCCCATATTTCAGTTTATGTATTATGATTCCGTGGTCACACTTGTCGAACGCTTTAGCAAAGTCTGTGTATAGTACATCATAGTTTTCATTACTTTCAAGTGAATCAATAATGTTGTTGTAGTGTTCCATTAGTTGTGATAGGCATGATCTGCCTGATCGAAACCCGTGTTGGTTATCATTGAATTTTTTCTGAGTTTCCCAAAAGTCATAGATTTTCTGTCTAACTATTCTTTCAAATATTTTATTTTATATATATATATATATATATATATATATATATATATATATATATATATATACACCTGTCTATTCTTTCCTAGACAAAAATTTTAAGTTTTATATTTTATTTTTTGTCTCGTGTATACTTTTGTTACCCTATCTCCCTTTAATCATTACAATATATACCTTTTTCCCCTTTTTTCCCTCATGCGGTGTGATTTTCCCCTCTTTCCATCGTGCGATGCCCGAGGCCCACCTGCAACATCTTGCCAAATTCACAGCGTTTCAAGCTCACTTCTCCGCCTGCAAATCAATAATGCTTATTTGGCCGCTCTCGACTAAGCCTCTTTCTCTGCTTCCTCATGTTCGCTTCTTTTTGCTGTACACTTTTTTACGCTCGTTTTCCTTCTTCCCTCTTTCGTTTACGATTTGGGGGATGTGTGATATATATATATTATATATATATATATATATTATATATATATATATATATATATATATATATATTCACAGGGTGCTTAAAAAGTTGTTACCACTTATATAGCGCTAATATGTCATTGCTTACCACTTATAGTTTGTTTGTTTTTTTGTTTTTGTTTATGCAAATGTTTGTGTTTATTTGCTTATTTTTAAAAATAGTTTTTTTTTTTCAGGGATTTTTTGAGTGATTAATGAATGAACCCCATTCAAGGTTTAAATTAGAGCAACGCAGATTTCTGCGTTTCTCTAATGTAAACCTTGTAACCATTTCCATTGAATGAGGCTCACTCATTAATCACTCGTACAATCCCTGAAAAAAACATTATTAAAAATCAAGCAAATAAATACACAAATACTTAATAATCCAAAAAAAAACACGAACTATAAGTGGTAAGCAATAACATATTAGCAATAACATGTTAGTGGTAACATTTTTTTTGAAGCACCCTGTGTATATATATATATATGAAGATAGCATGATGGATGTTTATGAAATAAGGCGGTATGAAGAAAATGTGCCTGCAAGAGCATATGGGGGCACGAATCTAACACACTGGACCACTCACGCTACTGATTATCTAGTCCAGGGGTTCTCAACCCACTTGCTTCCATTACCCACCTGAAGCATTGTCGCTCACCCCGTTACCCCTAATGACGCGTAAATTAAGCAAAAGTTAAAGAAGTAATTTATAATCATACAATTGTCTTTAAACACCACTCTTAAATATAATATGTATGGCTTCCATTACCCCCTGGATATCCAAAATTACCCCTTTGGAGGTAATAACCCACCGGTTGAGAACCCCTAGTCTAGTCATTAGCAAAAATTTGATTGGCTGAAAGGTTTTGTTAGCCTTCAGATCCAAAAGGAATGTGGGAAATAATGATGAGCAGAATTTGTATTGATTATACGAAGTTCGGTAATAGTGATATTAAAAATACCATTACTCCAAGAATAGAAAAGTTAAAACCTTTTAAATAGTATTAAATGTAATTTCAAATAACTGTAACCGGTTTTCTTTTTTAAGCTCACTTGATTGTCTTCCCTTTCAGTTTCTGATTTGAGTGTGTGAGGAAGATTCCTCTTTCACTCGTTGTGTGAATTGCATGGATTCCAGAAACCATACAAATAACCTCACTCTTTGACCCGATCGATATATATGTATCCTGTACGCGTTAATTGTAGTATATATATATATATATATTTTTTTTTTTAAGTTCGGGAAGAACCGATTCGCCTCTATTTAAAAGGGCATATCTCGGCGGAAAAACAAAGAAAAAGTGAGAGGAAAGACAGAGGAAAAAGAAAGGGTGGAGGGAACAGTCGAAGTGGAAAAAGACCAAGGATGACAAGGACTGCAGGGTCGAGCCCCATCATCCTTGGGTGCTAGGGCCGGGAGGGCGCACGTGAAACCTCCAGGAACAAGCACGTACAAACGAGCACAAAGAGCACTCAAGAGCACGAGCTTAGAACCCCCTTGCGGGGATATATATATATATATATATATATACATATATATATATATATATACATATATATATATATATATATATATATATTATATTATATATATAACCTACTTTACATGAGTTCCATATGGTGATTCTTCAGAGATGAGGCTCGTTGTCCCTTTGTCGAGTTGGCTTGGCGAATAAGAGAATTGTTGTAGAGCTCCCATTTCGCATAGCTAGGTACACCCAGCTCATCTGGAGTTGCCCTGAGCCGGGTGTCCAGTCTCTTTTGAAGACTTTCACGACAGTACCATTTGCGTTCCTAAGTTCCTTGGACAGTTGGTTGGATAGTCTTGCCCCTCTGACAACAAAGTTATTTTCCCTCGGAGTTGAGAATGTTCCCGGTCTAGCCTCTAGTTTGGGAATACCACATTCTTCCTTTCCTATTTTTCACTGTTGTTTGAATGTTCATAGGGTTCAGTTGGAGAATAGAAACTAGTTTCTCTATTATTTTTCATGCGTAATTAATGGTGTACCTCTCTCTGTCTTCTTTCCACCGAGTATAAATTTAATTCACGTAACTTTTCCCAGTAATTTAGTTCTTCGCATCCATTAATTGATCTTGGATGCGAAGTTTCTCTGAACCCCTTCTAGTTTGTATGGGGCTGTTAAGATTGAGCAGTACTACTCCTTCGGTATGATCAGTGCTTTCAACAGGACAATCATTATATTTCGCTCCCTTCTTTTAAAGGGTCTCCATATTCGTTGTTATTTTATTTTTTTATTTTTTTACTGTTAACTCATTTTGTCTCAAACTTAGCATTGTCTATCATTATAACTCTTAAATCTTTTGCTTTAGAGTTTCTCCGAGTTTCCTCTTCATTTGAGACATGGTATTCTATCGATTTCTCTTCCTCACTTATTCCATATCTTAATAGTTAAATTTCATATTATTGCCTTCTGTTTTGTGCCCATTCTTCCTACATAATAATATACATATGAAAATTATTTCACGAAAGTAACATGTGAACAATATTTGATGACATCCTCAGGAACACAGAGTGTTCCTGGGAATATCATTAGACGAAAGCGCTTGAGCACTCTTTCGTGTTTCAATTTTCCTTCTTGATTATTTTCACTATACTGTACCTCGTTAACTTCGTTGATTTTCCGTGTGTTGGTCTCTCTTCACACGAAGGTCAAGCTGGTGGCCCCGCCTCTAGACCTGGCTTGGTGGAGGAGATAGTTGTTTCCTTGCGCGCGCGCACACACACACACACACATAATTGTGTGTGTGTGTGTGTGTACAAAATGCAGATATGTACGAGTATAGTTTCAGAAAAAAAAGTTCGCCAAGAAAGAGAATTTTTAAAAAGCATAGAAAAAAATACTAATTATCATAGTAATAATCGAGTTCTGTTTTTGAAATGTTTTTAGTGTCACCAGAATTAGAAAGAACAAAATAGCCAAAGAAAAGCAAAATGTTATCTATCAGTAATTTTACATGCTTTCCAGCAACGTATGTAGGTGAACTTTTTTCCGCAACTGTACACGAGCAATGGGCATTTTTGTTTCGGTTTGTGTATAACACGTTTCAGACTAGAAGAATGTTTTTATGATTATAGAAAAATAAAAACAAGTACGTACGTATATACTGAAATCTAGGTGGTCCGTTTTGCTCCTGATGAATCACGCACCCGGGCCTTGTACGTCTCATTTGAATACTGATATTCAGTGCCAAGTGCTACAGATAATTTGAAGAGGTAAATTTTAAGGAAAATATTGATGAAAATGAAATCTTTCTTTATCCAATACTTTAAATAATAATAATAATAATAAATATTTTAAGAATTAAAGTTAAACTTTATCACTTTATTTTAAAATTAAACTTTTCCTTACACACACACACACACACCACACACATATATATATATATATATATATATATATACCTTCTTTAAATATGTTTTTGCTACTTTTCACTTTGATGTCCCGCTCTCGTCCCTCCTTCGTCAGTAGAGAGTCGCTTGGAGGTTACGCATGTTCCCCCTTCAGTAATCCTCTGTCGAAGGTCGAATTACTCTCTAAGTCGACAGCTCGACGTGCTTCTCTCGTTTCCGGTCGACGAGAAGCGAATTGCGTCGATGAATTAATGGTCGACGCTTTTGTTCGTCCGTGTGTGACGCTCCGCATTAACATGCGGCAAGATGCTCTGTCGTATCAAGATTCTCGTCTCTCTCCTCGTCTCGTTCGCTCGCTCAATTTTGGGCTCTTTATTCACCAGTTATGATAAATACCGGCTGATTACAAATGATCTTCCCGATTTTTTATTACAAAAAACTAACAAAGCTACAGCGAAAAGCAAGATATTGACAAATAAAGAATATTTCAGGGAATTTTTATTTGTAATATTGAACACGTCAGAGATAGCCTTAAAGTTAACGTGTTTTGTGCTTTTACCGCTGAGAAAGTGTACTCTCCATTCTTCTTTGCTGAAGTATTATTTACTTCGATATGCTACAATTGTGGCTGATGCCCCAGCTACTTGAGGACAAAGCTGATGTGTGGTTTCATCAGGATGGTGCGCCACCCCATTTCCACAATGAGGTTACAACATTCCTGAATGAGCAATTGCCTGATCGTTGGATCGGGCATGGGGGGGGCCCATTCTTTGGCCCCGCTCGTTCGCCCGATCTAACCCCCTTCACTTCTTCCTCTGGGGCTATGTCAAAAATGAAGTATTTGTTCCACCACTGACAACAACTTTGGGACATATGAAGGAAAGGATACGTGAGGCTGTTAGAAAAGTTCAGTATGGTATGCTACAAAATGTATGAAGGGAAACAGAATACCGCTTTGAAGTCTGCAGAGCCACAAAAAGAGCTCATATTGAACTTCAATAGCTTGTAAATAAAACTTTTTGAGTTCTTTATTTGTATATCATGCTTTTCGATGTAGCTTTGTTAAGTTTTCATAATCAATGTTTAAAATCGGGAAGATCATATGTAATAACTGGATTTGCTGCGCGCCGACTGCCATCACCGGGAGTCGGACCCGCGGCAGTGGATTCGTAGTCAGCGATGCTTACCACTACACCACCGAGGCGCATTTATATATAATTATTTTTAATTTTTTTGGAATAAGAGATGTTAGTCCTAGTTGGTTAGGTTAAGTTGAGCTAGGTTTGGTAAATTAAAATTTAAGTTTGGTTAACTCGCACTTTACTATTTAGGGACTTGATAGAAAACACGCTTCGTCCTGCAATTGCGTTCGGAACACTTATTACGCCTTTCTCGGTCCCATGGCACCGAGGTTAAGTTAGGTTAATTACTTTTTAGATACGGAGATGTCCTTCGCTTTCGCGAGATGTACACAGTTGCATGGGGCGGTTCCATATCTGTCTTACGTGTGTCTGTAGTTCCTCTTATTACTCGTACGTTACTCATGGCTCTGTTTTTACTCTTCTTCAAAGACAACTTTCTTAAAATGCGAACTTAGTCGATTTTTTAGTTAAGTATTCAAAAAATGTTCTTTTCGCTCAATTTTGAGAAAGTTATTAAAATTTTTATTGCATTTTATTCTTTACCTTCAACTTCGTTAGGTTTGTATTTATTATGACGAAGTTGGATGTGTCATTAGGATTAGGATAAGAAAAACTGTACTTGATTCGATGTATGAAAGAAAGAAGTTATTTCGTTTTTATGTCGGATTCGGAGATAGATTTCAGTCCTGGCTTCTTTGTACTTTATACAAAGATTATATATATATAATATATATATATTAGGGTAGCTATTAGCATTTGGAGACGAAAATTATTTTTTTTAACTTTAGAGTTCGGAAGGTCGAATTTTGTTCTTTATCATGAGAAAACTTAGTATGCCATTTTTTTAAGCAATCAAATCATATTTAAGGGTGGCGCACGGCAGTATAAAAATGTAGAGTAATGTACTTTTAATCATTATTAAAATGTTCATATGAAATATTCATATGTTTTCAGATATATAGTTGTATTTGTGATATAATATCAATATATATATAACTACTACTTGTGACTTTTGGCATCTGAAAAACTGGCAAGGAGCAAGCTGCAACTCAAATCCTCAGTTAACTACATGCTGAGGAAGTGCGTATGTGGTAGTAATTCGTGCTCCATTTATTTCACGGTTAGGAGTTTCACGCCCTAAAATTTTCAATTTTTTTGCAATCATGGCTAGTACTAGTTATAGTACTCGTTCTAAAACAGATATATGGATCCTTGATCCAACTTTACCAAAATTATTGGGCGACAAACTCCCTTCTCAGCAGCAAGTTTTGGAACATTTTTTTTTTACCATCATTCAGAGATGAAGCTCCCTTTGAAAGATAGTGCTAAGAACACTTTGATCAGTGTTATGGGTTCTGGAAGAAAGCCAGTATTCCAAATGCGCATGAACATGATCTTATTAAGCGGTTGCTCAAACTTCATTCTGAATGAAAAGCATTACAAAAAAGTAAGTCCCGTCGATCTCAAAAGCAAATTTCCAATGAAGCACACTTCACATCACGACTCAATGAACTATTTGACACTGCACACGAGAATGCTCTGTCTGTGATAAAGAATAGAAGATAAGAAATTTCTTATTGCTCAGCGCAGTGGAAGGAAAAGTCACATAGCTGACATTGATAAAGTGACAACAATCAAGGAAAGAAATAAAATAATTAGAGAGAAAAATTTTATTAGCCGCAAGAGAAAACATGAAAAAGAAATACAACAACTAAGCAAAGTACCAGTAGTGATAACGAGTCAATCCATTTGGAAAATAGTACACCTCAAAAATTAAAACGTTTTTCTCAGGGTGACACCCAACCACAATTGAAGAAAGGAAGACCTCAAAACATAATGACTCCCGAATTGGCGCAAGCTCTTGACCGTACAAAGACCAGCAACCGAGCAGCAGCTTATATCGTTGTTGCTACGGCAAAAAGTTTAGGATATGATGTAGAGTCACTATTGATCAAAAAAGATTCTATTCGCACTAAAAGGATGAAAATTAGAAAAGAAACTTCAGCCAATATCATTGAACAGTTTGCTCCAGAAACCCCCCTAGTAGTTCACTTGGATGGGAAAAAGCTATCTGATATCACAGGAAAAACGTCTGTCGGTCATTTGCCTGTGGTAGTGACTGGTAGAGATATCGGCAAGCTTCTTGCAGTCCCTAAACTTACATCTGAAAGTGCAAAAGCAATTGCAAAGGCTGTTGTTGAGACTGTAAACGAATGGAATTTAACCAACCAGATCAAAGCTATGTCGTTTGATACCACGGCACGTAATACAGGAAAGAGAGGAGGTGCCTGCATCCTGATTGAACAAATGTTGGACAAAAATCGTCTGCACCTAGCCTGTCGTCATCATATCCATGAGATTATAGTTGGAAATGTATTTGGCGTCCTATCAGGACCTAATATTGCTTTATTTAAGCGATTACAGCTAGAATGGAGTAACATTGATAAGAGTAAGCTTGAACCAGTGATTGGTGATAAAGAAGTGACCTTAGACATATCTGAATGGAAGGAAATAATTGAATTCTGTAAAACTAACCTAGAAGAACATCAACCAAGAGATGATTACCGAGAAACCTTAGAATTAACATTGTTGTTTCTGGGAGAAGTATCCCCACGAGGAAGAAGACTGATGCAACCAGGTGCTCTACATCGTGCACGTTGGCTAGAAAACGTAACTTATTCTGTAAAGATTTATCTCCTCCGTTCACAGGTTCGTCTAACATCAAGAGAAATATAATCTTTAAGAAGATTCAATTTATTCACTATAAAGATTTACGTAAAAGCATGGTTCCAATGACCCCAAGCAACTTTAGCTCCTGCAAATGACCTTGAGCTCCTTCAGCAATTACAAACTTACCCAGACACTGTCGTCTCCAAATCTGCAGGCAAGGCATTCGGTAATCACTTGTGGTATTTAAGTGAACGTCTGATTGGTCTCTCTTTCTTTGATGATCGTGTACCTTTAAAAATGAAGAGATTGATGGTCGCAACTCTAAAAAATGAAGGAAATAAATGGTTAAATGCCCTCCAAATAGAATTTGTCCAACGATTGCTGAAGGAAAAGATCTTTCATCATTTGTCACAGCAAACTCTCGACAACTGTTCTCAATTTGCAAACTGACTTTCTAACTTCTGTAGATCCAGCTCATTTGGGAACAGATTCCAGATTATCAAAACGCTTCCAAGATTCTTAAAAGCATGAACGTTTTCAGTGATATAGCAGAAAGGAGAGTAGCATTGATAAAAGACTTTAACGCCTCTGTAACGAGAAATGAGGAACAGACAGTTTTTGCGTCAGGTCGTTAAAGAACATCGTAAAACATTCCCAGATGCAAGAAAGAAAACATTAGTTGAAGGTCTCCAAAGTTCAACCAGGCGACAATGAGTTGTTACCATCAACGAAACCCCCTCCATTGAGAGGATAATACTCACCATTATAGGTGAAGGGGACCTGGAGCTGAACTCAAAAAAGACTAAGTTAAAATCTTCTGGACTCTTGCGGCACCTCTAAAACATTTCCGATTTGTATACAAATTGGCATTCTGAGTTTTTTAGGGAATAAGAACAATATTATGGGTTCCGAACTTAACTTTTTGAAGATTGCTTATACAGCCACCCTAATATATATATATATATTATAGTGGTGGACCGGATGTCAGTTTTAAAACATATGCGGATGCGGATCTTTAATTTCAATATCCACGGATGCGGATATTTAGTTAATCTATCAATGTAATATAGAATTATGAATATATGACAATTTTTCAAATTTCGTGATATTACTATTATGGCAGGCAATGCATAAGAATTAAAATTATATTAATGTTTTCATTATGATAAAAATAATAACTTTCTCAAGAGTTTCAGCCACAGAAAATTCAATGAAACAAGTTTCATTCAATTTTCTGTTACCAGATATTTATATTTTGAGGTTTATATATTTGTTTGTTCATTAATAATAATTAATACTTTACATGAAATGTGTATGACTGGGCCTTATAAGCTACTTTATAAGCTAATTTAATTGTAAATTGCATAATTTATTTGAGGTAATATTCGCATAACATCCGCAGTCAAGTGCGGATGCAGATGTTAAAATGATGCGGATGCGGATATCCGGTCCACCACTAATATATATATATACACTGTGTGTGTGTATAACCTCGTTGCTGTTCCGTGCGTTGGTCTCTCTTCACACGAAGATCAAGCTGGTGGCCCCGCCTCTACGTCTGGCTTGGTGGAGGAGCGAGTTGCTCTCTTGCGCTCTCCGCTGTCCATACCCAGGTACACCCGGCTCATCTGGTACCGTCCTGAGCCAGGCATCTAGTCTTCTCTTGAAGACTTCAACTTTGACCCCTGTAACGTTTCTGAGGTCCTTTGGAAGCTGGTTAAAAAGTCTTGGCCCCCTGACAACCAAGCTATTTTCCTTCAGTGTTGAGGAGATCCCTTGTCGGGCCTTTAATTTGAAAACACTACACATTCTGCCTTTCCTATTTCCCAGTGTTGTTTGAATGGTAATTGGGTTTAGTTTAGGTTTGGTACCAGTTTTTCGATCATTTTCCATATGTAGATTATGGTGTACCTCTCTTCTTCTTCTTTCCAGGGAGTACAGATTTAGTTTACGTAGTCTTTCCCAGTAGTTGAGTTCTTTGCAGCCATCAATCTTCACTGCGAAATGTGTCTGCGTTTCTTCTAGTTTATTAGTTTCTTCCTTTTTATATGGGGACGTCAAAACTGAGCAGTATTCAAGTTTTGGTATAATCAGTGTTTTTAGCAGGGGAATCATTACTATCCTGTCCCTTCTTTTGAACATTCTTAGTACCTGTCCCACGACTCTTTTTGCTTTATTTATCGCTATCTGATTTTGTGTTTCGAATTTCGCATCATCGGTCATTATTACCCCCAGATCGATCGCTTTCGTGGTTCTCTGAATTTTCTGTCTATCTGGAGCATAATATGCAGTCTGTTTAAGTTCCTCCTTTCTACCATATCTCAAGAGCTGAAATTTCTCGGTGTTAAATGTCATGTTGTTGTCTTCTGACCATTTGTATATTTTGTTTGTGCCCCTCTGCAAGGCCTCCACTTTATTTACATCGCTGATTTTTCTGCTGATCTTTGTATCGTCTGCAAAGGATGTTACTATGCTGTTGCTGTTTACTCCGCTGTCTATGTCTGTTAGCATGGTAATGAACAGGAGTGGGGCCAGTACTGTCCCTTGTGGTACTTCCGATTCTGATGATGAGATACCTTGAATTTTGACGACCTGTAGACGTTCTCTGAGGAAGTTGTAGATCCATTTTCCCACTTTGCCTGTTATTCCCATATATTTCATTTTCTGTACTATTATACCGTGATCACATTTGTCGAAAGCTTCAGCTGCATCTAGGATATTGTTGTAGTGTTCTATTAGTTGTGATAGGCATGATCTACCTGCTCGGAATCCGTGCTGATTTTTGTTGAATCTTTCCAGTCTCCAAGAAATCATAGATTTTCTCTCTATTTTTTTCAAATACTTTGGTGAGGTGGAACGTCAATGACCACTGGTCTATAGTTCTTTGCTTGAGATCTGTCCCCTCCTTTATATATATAGGGACAATGTGTATATATTTATATATAGGGACAATATATATCCCGGGTTCGATTCCCGAGTGGTTGCCTCATTTTTCATTTGTTCGTTCTCCCTCCTCATCTTGTGCGGAACGTTCTTCTATACAAGCGTCGTTCTTTACATTAATTATACTGTGTGTTGTTTGCAGTTAAAATGTATATATGTGCGGCATACGGGAGGTGCCCCCTCAGGGCATTGGTTTCTGCTCGTATGTAGGAGAATTACGACTTCTGATTAATCGGGGCCCATGGTGTAGTGGTTAGCATATCTGACCGGCAATCAGAAGATCCCGGGTGGTTGCCTCATTTTTCATTTGTTCGTTCTCCCTCCTCATCTTGTGCGGAACGTTCTTCTATACAAGCGTCGTTCTTTACATTAATTATACTGTGTGTCGTTTGCAGTTAAAATGTATATATGTGCGGCATGCGGGAGGTGCCCCCTCAGGGCATTGGTTTCTGCTCGTATGTAGGAGAATTACGACTTCTGATTAATCGGGGCCCATGGTGTAGTGGTTAGCATATCTGACCGGCAATCGGAAGATCCCGGGTGGTTGCCTCATTTTTCATTTGTTCGTTAATGAAAAATGAGGCAACCACCCGGGATCTTCCGATTGCCGGTCAGATATGCTAACCACTACACCATGGGCCCCGATTAATCAGAAGTCGTAATTCTCCTACATAGTATTCTATTAGTTGTGATAGGCATGATCTACCTGCTCGGAATCCGTGCTGATTTTTGTTGAATCTTGTTTGCGTCGTTCTTAATCCCGGGTTCGATTCCCGAGTGGTTGCCTCATTTTTCATTTGTTCGTTCTCCCTCCTCATCTTGTGCGGAACGTTCTTCTATACAAGCGTCGTTCTTTACATTAATTATACTGTGTGTTGTTTGCAGTTAAAATGTATATATGTGCGGCATACGGGAGGTGCCCCCTCAGGGCATTGGTTTCTGCTCGTATGTAGGAGAATTACGACTTCTGATTAATCGGGGCCCATGGTGTAGTGGTTAGCATATCTGACCGGCAATCGGAAGATCCCGGGTGGTTGCCTCATTTTTCATTTGTTCGTTCTCCCTCCTCATCTTGTGCGGAACGTTCTTCTATACAAGCGTCGTTCTTTACATTAATTATACTGTGTGTCGTTTGCAGTTAAAATGTATATATGTGCGGCATGCGGGAGGTGCCCCCTCAGGGCATTGGTTTCTGCTCGTATGTAGGAGAATTATGACTTCTGATTAATCGGGGCCCATGGTGTAGTGGTTAGCATATCTGACCGGCAATCGGAAGATCCCGGGTGGTTGCCTCATTTTTCATTTGTTCGTTCTCCCTCCTCATCTTGTGCGGAACGTTCTTCTATACAAGCGTCGTTCTTTACATTAATTATACTGTGTGTTGTTTGCGTCGTTCTTAATCCCGGGTTCGATTCCCGAGTGGTTGCCTCATTTTTCATTTGTTCGTTCTCCCTCCTCATCTTGTGCGGAACGTTCTTCTATACAAGCGTCGTTCTTTACATTAATTATACTGTGTGTTGTTTGCAGTTAAAATGTATATATGTGCGGCATACGGGAGGTGCCCCCTCAGGGCATTGGTTTCTGCTCGTATGTAGGAGAATTACGACTTCTGATTAATCGGGGCCCATGGTGTAGTGGTTAGCATATCTGACCGGCAATCGGAAGATCCCGGGTGGTTGCCTCATTTTCATTTGTTCGTTCTCCCTCCTCATCTTGTGCGGAACGTTCTTCTATACAAGCGTCGTTCTTTACATTAATTATACTGTGTGTCGTTTGCAGTTAAAATGTATATATGTGCGGCATGCGGGAGGTGCCCCCTCAGGGCATTGGTTTCTGCTCGTATGTAGGAGAATTACGACTTCTGATTAATCGGGGCCCATGGTGTAGTGGTTAGCATATCTGACCAGCAATCGGAAGATCCCGGGTGGTTGCCTCATTTTTCATTTGTTCGTTCTCCCTCCTCATCTTGTGCGGAACGTTCTTCTATACAAGCGTCGTTCTTTACATATATATATATATATATATATAGAGAGAGAGAGAGAGAGAGAGAGATGAAAAGAACAAACACAACAGCAAACATTTTCGTTTATTTTTTGTACTTCAGACGTTTCAACAAATCTCATCATCATTGAAGTATAAGTCTTAAAACCTTAAAACAAAAATAAGAATAATGACAATTACATCAATACAAAAGAAAATTAAAATCATTAAAATTACATCAATACAAAAGAAAATTCAAATTATTAAAATTAAATTAAATTAAAATTAACTCAACTGGTAAATACACAATGTTTACGTCAAACTCCATATTTGGCAGAAACAGAGAAAACTGTGTGGTCAGTTAATTGGAAGGTATGATATGTCTATGAAAGTTGGTTGGTTGGTTAGTTAGAAGGACTGTAATTTGTAAGATGAACTATTGTTGTTAATGGAGGGTTAGTTCCTATAGATGTAAAAAGATTCTAAAATTCGGAGTTCTGTAAGGTTATTGGATCTAGTTAGAATTTCGAACCGAGTTTTGTGAAGGGGATGGTTGTTTTCATTACTATGGTTTCTAATTGCAGATTGTGGTGGGCTACTGAGGGGACGGTTGGTACGGACTGATAAGCCCAAATGTTGAGAAAGGCGTACCTCCAGTTAGAGTTGAGTACTGCCAATATACGCAGCCTTACAGCTGTCGCACGTGTATTTATAAACAACATTAGGCCATACAGTTTTGGGGAATTTGTCTTAGAACTTTAAAAAATTTGATAATTTAAGTGGGTTAACGAGGGCGAATCTAAAATTTATTTGGGGATAACTAGACTTCAGCAGTTTGGACACGTCACCTCGAATACGCGATGATAAATAACCATAAAAAGGTAATTTAATATATCTGGTTTCTTTTTGTACTGTAGTTATGGAGAGTTTAGTATTAAAAGTGTTGTTTATCAAATTTTTTAAAGTTCAAAGACAAATTCCTCAAAACTGTATGTCTTACTGTTGTTTATAAATACACGTGCGACAGCTGTAAGGCTGCGTATATTGGCAGTACTCAACTCCAACTGGAGGTACGCCTTTCTCAACATTTGGGCTTATCAGTCCGTACCAACCGTCCCCTCAGTAGCCCACCACAATCCGCAATTAGAAACTATAGTAATGAAAACAACCATCCCCTTCACAAAACTCAGTTCGAAATTCTAACTAAGTTCCTCCTTTCTACCATATCTCAAGAGCTGAAATTTCTCGGTGTTAAATGTCATGTTGTTGTCTTCTGACCATTTGTATATTTTGTTTGTGCCCCTCTGCAAGGCCTCCACTTTATTTACATCGCTGATTTTTCTGCTGATCTTTGTATCGTCTGCAAAGGATGTTACTATGCTGTTGCTGTTTACTCCGCTGTCTATGTCTGTTAGCATGGTAATGAACAGGAGTGGGGCCAGTACTGTCCCTTGTGGTACTTCCGATTCTGATGATGAGATACCTTGAATTTTGACGACCTGTAGACGTTCTCTGAGGAAGTTGTAGATCCATTTTCCCACTTTGCCTGTTATTCCCATATATTTCATTTTCTGTACTATTATACCGTGATCACATTTGTCGAAAGCTTCAGCTGCATCTAGGATATTGTTGTAGTGTTCTATTAGTTGTGATAGGCATGATCTACCTGCTCGGAATCCGTGCTGATTTTTGTTGAATCTTTCCAGTCTCCAAGAAATCATAGAACTCGGAATTTTAGAATCTTTTTACATCTATAGAAACAAACCCTCCATTAACAACAATAGTTCATCTTACAAATTACAGCTCTTCTAACTAACCAACCAACTTTCATAGACATGTCATACCTTCCAATTAACTGACCATACAGTTTTCTCTGTTTCTGCCAAGTATGGAGGTTGACGTAAACATTGTGTATTTACCAGTTGAGGTAATTTTAATTTAATTTAATTTTAATAATTTTAATTTTCTTTTGTATTGATGTAATTTTAATGATTTTAATTTTCTTTTTGTATTGATGTAATTTTCATTATTCTTATTTTTGTTTTAAGGTTTTAAGACTTATAATTCACTGATGATGACAAAAGATTTGTCGAAACGTCTGAAGTATAAAAAATAAACGGAAATGTTTGCTGTTGTGTTGGTCCTTCTTTCCATCTGTAAGCTCCATTTCCCTAGGGAGAAGTCAATAGCTTTGATATATATATATATATATATATATATATATATATATATATATATATATATATATATATATATATGCGCGCGCGTCCGTCCGTGCGTGCGTGTGTGTGTGCATAAAAATCTTTTTATAATGTTTGTGAGGTGAGAAAAGAGGTTTATTTTGGTGCCTTCGGAGGACGGCACCGCACGAGAGATTGTCACCTTTCGTCATCCTCTTCCCGGATCGAGGCAACGTTTCGTCCGCGCCTCTTTTAACGAAGTTAAAAAATCCGCTTTGGATTTCTCCTTCGTTTATATTTAATGGCTTTTAACCTGCTTTTAATGGGAAGGAGAGCGGGAGGACGTGGAGGGAGAATATGTCCTCCCTTCCCCCTTTCCGCCGAATGGATATTTAATTTCCTCCTCTCTAAACACTGATTCCGTTTTTCCCCTCGACCGACCTCCTCTCTCTCGTCTCCCCTCGTTGCCCTCTCTCCCCTGGGGAAATGGACTCCCCGGGGCGGCCCTTTCCACTAATTAATTGTTTATAAATAGGTCCCCGTGGGGAGGCTGTACATGGTGGCCACTTCATTAGGTTTCATCCATTCACGAGTTTCCGTTCCGGTGGTCGACAACCGGTGATGGATCGCCGCTTCACCGGTTTGGTAAATAACCGGTTCGGTTGATACATATACGTATCGCTGGGCCGAGGACGATTCGGTTCATACTCACCGGGTGATTTTTTTTCATTTTAAGTGGTGTTTATAGAAAGAGGTTGCTGGGTTGTCTGTTGTTGTCTAGCGATAGATGGTCTCATGGTCCCACAGGAGAAAATGGAAAATTATATATATATATATATATATATATTCATAAACTGTTAAATTCCTCCTATTTTCGTCAGTGGTCATTGAAGTTATATTAGCTCGTACAGGTGTTGTCATTTATTTTTCCATATTTTTAATCACTTATGCTTGCGTTAAGGTAGGGGGTGTTTCATTAAAAAGTGTATGGAATGCGCTTTTTTACTGTATATAATGATTATTTTTTCGAATTTCACTCGCGTTAGGATTTTAATTAAAAAGCTCGAAATCAAATTACCACTGCTTTATGCTACCATACCCATTTTTTTGTTTCAGGTTAGGTTAACTTATCTTAACATAACTTCGATTATGCGGAGATGACCATATTGTGTGTGTGTGTGTGTGTGTGTGTGCGTGTGTGTGTGTGCGCGCGCGCGCGCGCGAGTGCCAATTTAGTGCGAAAGGTGGATGGAGATGAAATGTGATGCGTACACCAAAAAGGGATTTTAGTTACCTACGTGCAGTAATGTGAAAGAAATTTTAACAGGTAAAAGTGTTTGCGTACTCGCGAACGACAACTGAGGGTAAGCGAGGTTGAGTGTATGGTAATTCACTGGTGTATGGAGGGTTTTGTGAGAGAGAGAGAGAGAGAGAGAGAGAGAGAATTTTTGCATTTTCATTGATATCGTCCTTATTTATTAATGTGAAGAGAGAGAATCATTTATTTAATTAATCCCTTCATTCCTTCGCACAAAATATGTAATAAAGTCCATATTGTTGCTATGATGCGCCAAGTAAGTCAGAGGACTGAAGTGGTTAAAATTATTTACACCAAATTTGACGAAGTTCAAATTTTACACACGTTGAACCTTACTCTTCTGTGTATATTCATTGCGGGATTCCTCTATGATCTGAAACTCTTTTTCCAAAATAATTGGTCGCTCACAGGGCTTAAGACCGCTTTAGCGAAACTACACAGTAAAGACCAACCAATAACACCAGTGACCAACACCCTTTACCGAATGGATTATGATTTTTTTCTCGCAATCCACAATCCGTGTATAGTACCTTAATAAAAATTAAGCGTGATTCGAATGAACTTTAGTTTGGCTTAAAACGTGTCGTGTTTCCCGAAAATCTTGAGTGTTATGTTGCAAATTTATTTACGGCTCGAATTAAATTAAAGTTGGTTGCGTAGCGTTATAAACTATAGCATTCCCATTTCCCTCCTCCATCAGACTGGCAGAAGACGGAGGCCCAGCGCTTAAGGGAGAAGCTCCTCCTCGAAGAACTCGTCACCATCGTCAATAAACGCGATGAACTCGTCCATCATCTCGACTCCCAAGAGAAGGCGTAAGTTTTTGTTATTTGGTGTTACTTGTATTTCTGTCACAGTTGCTAAGTGTACTCGTTTCCTTTTATTGTTATTTCTGAAGCCGAGCAAGTTATGCTTTTTTTGTGTTGAGGTTTTTGCAATTTATTTTGAGTATTGTTCTTATGGTATTATTTTGCGGTTTTAGTAATGTTGTATTATTTCCATTTTTTTGAATTGAATTTTTTTGAATTGAATAACCTTTATTAATAATAAAATAAATACAGTAGTCTTTTTACAATTTACAATTTTTACAATGACATGAATAATTGTGAAGCTCGACTATTTATTTTTATTTAATTTGGCCCTTAAGCTTTAGGCTTTACTGGGCTCTTATTAAAAATAAGCAGCTAGTTTGTATAAATTAATAATAATAAATGAATAAGTAAATAAGTATTATTAATAGTTAAAACCTGTATTACAATATTAAACAATATTAATGGACAATATTAAACATTATTAGTGGACATTAATCCAAGATTTTTGTTAGTATCCTATTACTAATCGGGATTTCAACTTGGTTTTAAACATATTTACATTCGCAATATTTTTTATATCGGCATGCAAGTCATTCCATAGTTTCAATCCAATGAAAATGGGTAGTTATTATGAAACGACAGAATCGAAGCGAATTATCCGTTAGGTTTTTTGATGTCCTGTCGTTCTTCTTGTTATTGTCGTTGTTGTGAAGTTTTCCCCGAGTCGACTATATCAAATACAGGGTGTTCAAAAAGAAACGCAACCCATTGTATATATCATTGTAACCTAACCCTTTTCTTTCAGTTTCGAGTTTCTTTTTTTTAACACCCTGTGCTTCATCAACTATTCCTATTATTGTATTTGCTGAGTGATTATTTGATTATATGTAACTACATTATTTAAAAACTCGAAGGCTGCGTATTTTTCGCATATTTAAGCTTTCCATAATACTAATAGCTCGCATTTGGGAACTTGATTCCACTAGGGGCACTCAATATACTTTGCCCCACCCTTTTTTCTTAGCTTAATAGGCCATGGGGCTGAAATGTCTTTTGGGCCTTAAGTTTGAATTTTCTGCGCTTCACATAACCGTATTTTTCCAGTTTGAACCTCCCCTCCTTGTATAAAACCGCTTTTAAACGTCCTTATATAAAACCGCTTTTAAACGCCCTTGTATAAAACCGATGGTTAACGCTGTTTCGAAAATGGCGTCTGACAGTGATGTGCGTCGTAAACAGAGAGCTGTTATCGAGTTCTTAACGGCAGAGAAGGAAACAGTTGGGAATATTCACAAACGTCTACAAAACGTTTACGAAGATGATGATGTTGATCGAAGCACAGTTGGAAGCTGGTCTAAACGTGTGAGATCATCGGAGAGAGGGAGAGCCAGCCTCGATGATGAGCCACGCAGCGGTCGCCCGGCATCGGCTGTGACATCTCACACTGTGCAACGTGCTAACAGCATCATTCGATCAAATTGGCGCGTCACATACAAGGAGCCATCACTGGAACTAGGACTTATTGAAGGAAGTGTGAATACGATAATTCAGCAACTGGGATACTAAAAAATGTGTTCACGGTTTGTTCCTCGCGAACTGACCGAAGTTCACAAAGCCCAAAGAAAAGAAATTGCTTCTCAGTCGTTGGTTCAATACGAGACAGAAGGGGATGACTTCCTTTCACGAATTGTGACTGGGGATGGGACTTGGGTACACCACTTTGAACCTGAAACAAAACGCCAATCCATGGACTGGCATCACGCAGACTTCCCACGCAAGCAAAAGTTCAAAATGGCTCCCTCTGCACGAAAGGTTATGGCCACCATCTTCTGGGACATGAAAGGGGTGATTCTGGTGGACATTATGAAGAAAGGACAAACAATCAACTCAGAGGCATATATTGCTACCCTACAGAGACTCCAGAGACGTATAAAGCGAGTTCGACCGGAGAGAAAACTGGCGGACGTCCTTCTTTTGTACGATAACGCAAGACCACACAACGGTTTGCAAACAAGAGAGGTTATCACAAAAATGCGCTTGACTGTGTTACCACACCTTCCATACAGCCCGGATCTGGCACCTTCAGACTTTCATTTGTTTGGGCCAATGAAGGATGCTATTCGTGGAAGAAAGTTTCAGAATGACGATGAGGTTGTGAGGAGGTTACGATGTGGCCCTAGCGGAACCCAGCGGACTTTTACCAGCAAGGAATAAAGGCCCTTGTTTCGAGGTGGAGGAAAGCCGTAGAAAAGGATGGAGACTATGGAAAAATAAAAACTTTTAAAAAAAGGTATGTAACTACTTGTGTGCAAAATTTCTGGAACTTACAAGGAAACTTGGGAAAAAAAAAAAAAGGTGGGGCAAAATATATTGAGTGGCCCTCTTAGTATTGTTGGTCAAGAGGGAAATATCCCAAAATATTAGCCTACTTTTTTTTATTGGAATGAATGGCTTTTCACATACATGAATTTTTCGTTGTTGGGATGCGCACAGTGAAGCATACCTTGGTTTTGCTAACGTCTAAATTGTTTATTTTGACGAAGAACAAATTCTTCTCCCCACCTTGAACCTACATTTTACGAAGTCCTGTCCCGGACTCGATCTCACGACCTCCCTATCAGCAGCCCATGCAGCGTCTAAACCAATAGGCTACCCATGGCGCATATTAAAGGAGTAACATACCATTCTGATTTTCTGATGTCTTTTTTTTATATAGTCGCTCCCAAGTTGGTATTTCCCCGCTAATTTTTAAATTTACTAACAGAGAACCCGCCCTTCGTGCGGATAGCAAAAATATCTCCGCCAACTGGCGAAATAGTTTTGGTAGTTCCTGCTGAAGGGTGTTATTACCCTTCGTGTAATACAGAGTTACAATACAGTAAAAAATAATAGACAGTATATATACCTTTCAACTTTTCAAATGTTCCGCGCGATGATTCCTCATTTCATGAAGGTCGAACTTGTCACCCCTCCTCTCGAGTTGGCCTAGTGAAGTAGAGAGTTGGCTTCTTGTACTCTCCAACTCACATAGCCAGGTACGCCTGCTCAACTGGGATTGTTCTGAGCCAGGCGTCTAATCTTCTTTTGAAAATATCCACCACAACTCCACTCGTGTTCTTTAGTTCCTTGGGCAGCTGGCTAAACAGTCTTGATCCTCTCCCAACAGAACTATTTTCCTTCACGGTGGAGGATGTTCCCTGTCTGCCTTTAATTTGGGAACACGACACATTCTTCCTTTTCTACTTTCCTCTGTTGTTTGGGGGATTATAGGGTTCAGGGTAAGATTAGGGGCTAGTTTCTCTATTATTTTCCAAGTGTAGATAAGGGTGTACAGTACACCTCTCTTTTTTCCAGTGAATACTGTTTAATTCACGTAACCTTTCCCAGTAATTTAGTTCTTTGCACCCATTGATCTTGGCTGTGAAGCTTCTCTGAATCTCTTCTAGCTGACTAATGTCTTCTTTTTCATATGGGGATGGTAGGACCGAGCAGTATTCCAATTTGGGTATGATCACTGTTTTCAATAGAGGAATGATTATCTCTCTTTCCTCTTTGTTGCATTTTTGGGATGTCTTTCCACAATTTCCAGCGTCTTCTCAAAGGTCATTAGCATCTCTTCCGTTGTCTTGGCTTTGGTCTTGGCCTTTTTTTTTAGCATTAAAATTAACCAACTGGTTAGGTTAATTGAATGCAGGGTCAGGTCAACTGAATGCCCGATTAAGTTAATTGAATGACCGGTTATGTCAACTGTACGTCCTTAACGATTGGTTAGGTTGTCGTGATATTTTCATTAGTTTAACGAAAATATCACGACTTAACCTAACCAATCGTCAAGGGTGTACAGTTGACCTAACCAGGCGTTCAATTAACCGGGCCTAATATCTAATAATTTTTTTCTTTCTCGGATCTGTTTCCGTGTTTTAGGGTGGAACAGACAGACAGAGAGACAGCATATATATAGATTTTTAAAAATTCAAATTTTTGTCTAATTAAAAAAATTATAATTTTGTTTGCTGAATCGTAAATGCATAGTGAAAAGCATGCGCTAGATCTCCGCCCATTTTATGACGTGTCTGTAATGTCACTATCTTTCAACCAATACGGACGGAGAGGACTCCCTTTTTATAGTGTTGCTGAGAACACATTATATTGTAAAATATTACGCTCCAAACATTTACAGTATATATCAAGACAGCAAAGCCACACGTCACATTTTTGTACCCTGGCAACCAATTATATCAAGGTGCGTGCTAATATATGTAAGTAAATTACGGAAGGCAGAACATATATAAATTGGGGGGTGGTTTCAGAAAAAAGTTAGTGACAAAATTAGCGTTAGCGTTAAAGGGCGACGCTAAATTTTATGGTATGGCGCTAACTTACTATAACACAAGTACTTCAGTACTTAAACACACACACTCACACACACACACACGAGGTAAGTTTTATAAGTCAGATGTAAATTCGAAATAAAACTACTTTTATTTACTGCCATTTATTTAAAATCGTTTACAAATTTTTATTGTGAAAACGGTTTTGTGTGTGTATATATATATATATATATATATATATATATATAATATATATATATATATATGTTAACCCCTCCGTTATGGCCTGGGTTGGTTCGAAGTCGACGGGGTTTCTGGTTAGGAGGCAGCAACTGATCTGTTACTTGCAGTAATTTCTTCTATAACATTCTATTTTTTTTTCTCGCTATAGGGTCGGCAGTTGTTAATTCTTCTCTTTCTATAATACTCTCCGAGTTCTGTAGTGGTTCGGCGGATTCCGTGAAAACTTATTAAATTATCTAAAGATTCCCTGATGTTTCTTATAACGTATCGGAAAATAAATTTTCTCTAATTTATTGACTGAGTTCTCGGACGAGAGCACGGCTCGAAGGAAAAGATAAAAAAAATTTCCTTCACTGTAATTTGCTTCTAAAACTGTACAGGTAGTGCTCTGAATTTACAGGGGTAGAGGTTCGACCTCTCGACCATGGCTCAGGCCGGAATCTAAAAAAATTAAGGAGGTAAGGGGCCTATGCCCCCTCCTCGCTGAGAGGCTGCTAATAAGGGAGTGATTGAATTTACAGTACAAGAATTAAATAAGTAAATTTTTTTTGGGAGTGCAGTTTGAAGGTTAAGTTTCCCCCTTTAAACACATGATCAGATTTTTGAAAGATTCCAAATAAAAATTTAAAAAATAAAAAATAATCGTATTTTCGCCGAGTATACATTTCTAAAGGGCGACATAATTACATTGAGTACAATCTAAGTACATCACTGACTACACTGTAATTTTGGTCTACAACAACTATGATTACAATTACGGATTAATTTACATTCACTTATTATCGTCAATTACAGTTTCATTAAAGTACATTACTTCAATTACATTATTAAGTACATTAGTCACTTCCAATTCTTACCGTGTTTTTATATTTATATATTGTTATTAGTACAACACAAAGTACATGGGCACATACGGTATATATATATAACATAACTATTCTATAAATTCGAATCAGAGGGAGAGGAGGTTTTACTTTTTCAGATGTTCAATTTATGCTGATCATCGAATTGTGTACACTTGCATAAACATTTGTGAATATCTTGCGAGGAGTGAACGCACTTAAAAGAAAAAAGAAAAAAAAATAATACATGCGAACGTATTTGCACGACTTTGAACGAACAGGTACGGATGCATAAAGTTTTGTACACATTTCATAGACACACGAGTAAAATGAATATTTAATAAAATTGATATAGGATAATGGTCAAGATAAGATATGGACGTATGGGTGAATATGGTCGAGTAATAGTTATATTGCATCATACCAGACAGACCATAACATAAATAATGACGTATAGAGTGTACAGTTTTTATTATGATGTTAAAGAATTTCCATACATTGTATACTAGAGATATGATGAAGGGAAATTAATGACGAGAAAATGTGAAGGGAATTAAGCTACTTTATGACGTCATAGTTATTTAATTTGTACGTACAGTACAAGTCATTATTGGGAGAATTTAGAAAAAGATGAATTAGAGGAATACAGTAATGAATAAAGAAGTACAAACAAGGGTTTCAATCATGCCATATGCAGTGTGTATGCATAATCTAATAAAATTTAGGGATGTGGGTTAGATGCAAGACAACCATAATTAATTACAACAAATTCTCTAACAAATTAAAAATGGAAATATGGATACGGTCGCATGGTTGTGACACTGAAAAAAAATAGAAAGCAAAAATCGAAATTCTATCCAAAATCGCTCAGGCGATTTTCGTTTCTCATGTTAAAATGAATATTGATTATTCATTGTTAATTTTTACAGGGCTCTCCTCTCTAAAATGATATTGATACAATACAATAACAAGAAGATAACATCCTAACGAATTCTAATTAGATGATGACGAATTTTTCTTTACAATACAAATTTTATACAGAACAAGTGAGTTCGGGTGGTTGATTTATAATGCACAGTAATCAAATCTTTAACATGACACTTGCTTAGAGAGTTATTATAAAATATAAAAATTTTTACAGGGCTCTCCTCTCTAAAATGATGTTAATACAATACAATGACAAGAAGATAACATCCTAACGAATTCTAATTAGATGATGACGAATTTTTCTTTACAATACAAATTTTATACAGAACAAGTGAGTTCGGGTGGTTGATTTACAATGCACAGTAATCAAATCTTTAACATGACACTTGCTTAGAGAGTTATTATAAAATATAAAAATTCAAAGATTAATACTTTAATTTTATATAAATAGAGTAAAATGATTAATACGTTAATTTAGACAAACAATGATATTATTAAATTTTACAAATATTTAGTTATCATGATCGTACACTTAATAAACTAATTTTATTGACTAGTGTAGATGAAAATCGAATTACGTAATGGATGATGTATAGACCTGTGGTCAAGTGTGTATATAATTTTGAGGGACAGATTAGCTTAGAGGGTTGTTAAATTAGCTGAATAAATGCATGAGCAAAAATTTATATATAGTAAGCAAAAATGATTAAGATTAAATAGCATAGTTAGCACTTACACGCAATGAAATAGTTTATTGTGATATCCAATGATTTTAGCATAAGGTTTGTGTATATATATACAGTATATATAGTGTACATACATTTTGTGTGTGTGTGTACAGGGATTCGGAAGGTTTTTGAATTAACAAAGTTTAAAAATAATGTATAATAATTTAAAATGGGGGTACGATTATAAAATCCTTTACGTTTAAGTGAATTATTATTTAATTCTAATACAGGTAGTATTAATGATGATGTATGCGTATGAGTTTTAATGTAAAAGTGACTTGAAGTACGGAAGGAAAATTAATTCGAATGTCAAGAGTAATAAAATTCAATTAGGATTATAGATTTTACGTAATTAAATCAGTTGCACGTATTAAGGTAATTAAAAAAAACGCACTTAGAGGCTCTTAGAAGTAATGAAAGTAAATCTCACGGTATTAAAAATTAAATTTTAACATGGAATTAAATTCGACCAGTAACATTCCTAGCCATATATTAGTGTGTTAAATTGACTATAATTTTCGTTTGATACCTTACAAATGGTACAATAACAATGTAAGGACAATTACGATTAATTTGAACAAAGAAAGTGAAAAATACAAATTAAAAATCGAAATCAATTATGCATTTTAATGAACTAAACATAATATTCTTAAAAATAAAAAAACAACTTAAATTTAGGGTATGTGCGGTCATACGGGTAAATTTCACGACCGTACAGAGCAAGATAAATTAGGTACATGATCGATTAATTATTACACAACTATTATCATCACATATACATTACAATAATTATAAAAATAATTACAAACAATTTTAAATCTGTTTTTGTTACAACAAGAAAGTATATAATTTCACCTATATATTTATATACGTAACAACTACATGGAAAAAGGAAACAAATAGGTCAATTTCCTCCTTACAACAAAAAAAAAGAAGGTTGAATTAAAGACACAAACCGGTCAATTCAGGTTGAATTTAATTTTCTCTTACAACAAAAAGAAAGGTTGAATTAAATTCTATTAAATTAAATTCTCTTAAACAACAAAAAAGTTGAATTCAATTGACTGCATTGAAATGACTTGGCACTTGAAAACTGACTTTGCACTTGGAAACTGACTTGGCACTTGGAAACTGACTTGGCACTTGGAAACTGACTTGGCACTTGGAAACTGACTTTGGACTTGAAACTAACTTCAAAACCGACTTCAAATAAGACAAACTGACTGAAACTGACTTCAAAACTGACTGACTGACTGCCTTGAAACTTGAAGCTGACTGAAACTTGAAACTGACTGAGACTTGGAACTCAAACTGACTTGAAACTGAAACTGTCTGACTTGAACTCTATCAAGTATCTTGAAACTTAAACTCTGTGACTTGAACTCTATCAAGTATCTTGAAACTGAATTGACTGAAATTGACTGCACTTGAACTCTATCAAGTGGAGTCTATTATTCTCTGGGTTTGATTGTCCCTCTTGGAAGCAACCAACTAACTGAAATGGACTGCACTGAACTGCTATCAGCAGGGCCGTTTCTAGCCATTAGGGGGCCCTAAGCACTATACCCATTTGAGTCCCCACCCCTCCATCCACCAACTCACGCCTTACTACATCACCTCAGCACACACATACAAAAAGTGGCTGTGTTAAAAAACAATTATGAAACAATTTTAATGAAACATTTATGTCCAAAACAACAAATATGTACTTTCAGAAGACAAACAGAAAAAATACTCTTCATGAAAGTCCTGAAAATTAGCTTATACATTATTTAGAATAAATGACACAGAACTATGTATAAAAAAATAATGCAATTATCAACTACCAAACAATTACTAACTCTACGATACAATCGTGTAATAGCTAACAGTTATACAGAACAGTTTGTATCTTCAAAATTTTTGCCTCATAGATTTTTTCTGGGCGAAATCATCAATAACATCATCATATGAAATCTCCCTGCCAACGTCCTGGTTGATGCTTATGATGCCAAGGCCACTGAGGCGATCCTGCCCCATCGATGATCTGAGGTAGTTCTTGATTAGCTTCATCTTAGAGAAGCTCCTCTCGGCTGACGCTACTGTTACAGGTAGAGTGCAGGCAATTCTTAGTGCAACCCAGAGATTGGGGTGTAGTTCCTCCAGTTGCTTCTGATGAATGAAGGAGAGAAGCTCCAATGCAGTTATGTTGTGTGAAGGTAAAGTCGGCAAGTTCTTAATTTCGAGGGCCAGTTCTCTTCCATCAATGTCAGAGTCAGCTCCAGAGCTCAGTATCTTAGATTGCTTTTCACACTTGCAGGACAAGTCTTCCTTGTTCATTGTGGTGAAGTTTAGGAAAACCCCAAATATGTCCCTCACATCATCTAATGTTTTGAATATCTCATTTATTGACCCGATGGCACAATCCACCACCACATTGAAAACTTTGACTTACAGCCTCTTTAAGGCTTCTGTAAATGGTTCGTCAGGAGCTTCGTAAGCAAAGTGCTTTTTTGTGGATCTGAGCCTCTTCTCCTTCAGCACAGCCTCCACATTCATTTCCTTACATATTTCCCTAGCTACACTTGTGCTGCAAGAAAACCTGTGTTTATGTAGCTGGTGAGTGAGTCTTGTTTTTGTGAGGAGGTTGACTGCCACATCAAACTGCATTGTGGGAGACTGCAGAAGTTTGCTCACATGGTTAACTGCATGAAGAATGTCATACCATACTACTATGCAAATCTGAAAGCGATAAGACCCTACCTCTTCTGCAAGTGCTTGTGCTTCAGTCTGGCTATGGCATCTGATGTTGTGGCTCTGGTATCGCACAGCCTGAATGCTCTTAAGCCGGCTCTCCCACCTGGTTTCACTCCAAGACTTGAGTGTTATGTTCACGTGCTTCTTTAGGATTGTCCATCTCTGTGTAGCTGCTGCAAAAAGGTTGTACAATTTTTGTACGTTGCCAAAGAAGCTGATGGCATCTGTGGAAGCTTTAGCTGCATCAGCCACTACAAGATTCAGAGTGTGAGCCCCACATGGAACATAGAGTGCACGACAGTTCTTCTCTAATAACCTTGCCTGAACACCTTTGTTCTTGCCCTTCATGTTCGCTCCGTTGTCATATGACTCATATGACTGTCCTCTGCAGTCATCAAAGTGAATATTCAGTTCATCTAGTCTCTTCAGAATCTGAACTGATAAACCCAGGCCTGTACTTTCCGAAGCCTCAAGAAAGCCCAAGAATTATTCTTTTATTTCTGGTACTTCACCCATTTTAACAGTTCTGATAATAATCGACATCTGTTCTTGGTGGCTTATGTCTGGAGTGCAGTCTAAAATGAGTGAGTAATATTTAGCTTGTTTTATTTCTGCAACAATGGCATCCAAGATCTTCCCACTAATGGGCCCAATGAGCTCATTTTGAAGGATGTTTCCTAGGTAACTTGAATGACTATATTGGCCACTTTCGACTCTGTTGAAGTGTTGTTTCATCACTGGATCAACTTTGGCAAGCAGCTCAACCTCCTTTAAGAAGTTGCCATTGTCTCGATTGTACAATGTAGAGGAAGACCCCCTGAAAGCAAGGTTTCTCTCCGCCAGTGATTGGATTATACTTACAAGACGTGTGAGAACATCTCGCCAGCGTCTTCGCTCTACCTCCATTAATGACATTTCAGTTTGGTCAATGGTCCTCCCAGTTTTTAGCCGCAGTTCCAGATCCTTCCAAGTTGCCATGTTATCTGCATGGTCTGAACTATTTTCATGGCCTTTCAGAAGCGAACAACGTTTATCTAGTCTGAAAGTCCATCCGTAATTAGTTTGTACGACTTCCTTGAAAACAACTTGCAGCAGAAGCAGTAAAGAGCATCATTCCTTCTAGAGTACATCAGCCAGCTTCGCTTTATTTTTTCCCCATTAATTAATGTTCTGTACATGTAATGGTGATGAGCGCTTCTACCGTCCTCACTTTTAGGGAATGTGAAATCTGGACTGATTTGAAATGGTCCTCGAGACACCAGATCTGTCTTCAATGCATCTGACAGGACAACTGGCCAGTCATACGGATCAAGCGGTGGAGCAGATCTTGGTTCTTGTTCAGTAGAAATGCCTGTGTGTGGTGTTTAAAGCTGAACAGAAGATGGGCCACTTGTTGGTTCATCAGGCTCTACTTCTACTGGTGTTTCAGGTTACATAGAGGATGGTCCTGCTGTTGGCTCATGATACTCATCAGACTTTGCTGAGGATGGCTTTTCCAAATATTTCAGTAGTGCTCCTGAGAAGAACATAACATTACATATTCTGTTAATTTTTGCTAAAATACTCTTTCTTATCTTGTTTGATAATTGATCTGTGTGAACAGAATTTGAGGTGATGTGATCCATTAAATTTCACATTTCGAAATATTATAAATGTTACAGAGACTAGCTTACTCTACACGATTCCTGAGCACTTACCTAGCTTGATGGTCTACCTAACCTAGTTGCCTGAACTGTAATCATAAGAATATACAAGTGGCACATCTCACCTGTGCTACTGGAAAGCTTCTCCTCCTCTATTTTCTTCTTTTTCCGTTTTTCATCTCCTGATTGATAATGTCGTTTCATTTTCCAAGATGCACGAAGTCACATCTAGTTAACCACAACTAATCTGCTAAATAATAATAATCATGATAATGATGATGATGATAATAATAATAATAATAATAATTGTTATAATTGTAACGTTAATCAAATACATTAAAATAATCAGACCATTTAGGTTTTAACCAACAAAATTCACATTATCTGAAAAAGACGAGAAAAGAATTAATAAACTTGAAAACATAACGAAAATAATCCTAGGTTTTAAAGTGTTACAAAATCTCTTAATAATTAGTAAATTAGTGAAATAATGTTTTACAATACTAGAAAAATTAAGCATTTAGGAAAGTATAAGCATATAGTAAGAATAAAGTTAAATAATATAGAAATAAGATCTCACAATAGTTATTTACACACAACGACCAAAACGTTTCGTTTGTCTCCGTTTTATCACATTTGTCTCATACAAAAACTTTAATTAATACGACAATAATAATAATAATAACAATAATATTAATAACCAGCTATATTCCCATTCTTGCCCACTGAGCTATGACCTGGGAGCCTTTCTAGGGGCCCCCTAGTAGCAGCGGGGCCCTAAGCGGCCGCTTAGTCTGCTTATGCCAGGAAACGGCCCTGGCTATCAGTGGAGTCTACTGAAACTGACTTGCACTTGAACTGCTATCAAGTGGAGACTATTAATCTCTGGGGTTTGGTTGTCCCTCTTGGATACAACCAACTGAAACTGTCTGAAAACTGATTTGCAACTTAATTGCAACTAAAACTGACTTGGAACTGATTTGCAGCGGATTTGCAACTAAAACTGACTCGAAATTACTTCAAGTATCTTTATAAATCTCTGGGGTTTGGTTGTCCCTCTTGGATGCAACCAACTGGAACTTGAAACTGCTTCAAGTATCTCTATAACTCTATAAACTCTCTTTCTTAATTTGTAAGTCAATTCAATTCAATAATTTGAAAAAAAATTTAAACAAAAATACGAAATGTAAACACATTTCACTCGAATGTACGCGAAGGTACAGTAATATTATGTTTGGTACATAAAATAAAATTATTCTATACTATAGTAGTGAAAATAACTGTGACAATTAACTTCTGCGACAATTAACTTCTGCGACAATTAACTTCTTCGACAATTAACTTCTGCGACAATTAACTTCTGCGACAATTAACTTCTGCGACAATTAACTTCTGCGAAAATTAACTTCTGCGAAAATTAACTTCTATGAAAATAACTGTTTCAGTAAAAAAAATGTATCACTGGTGTCTGAAATGTTCACTGTTTCTTGTAAATTCTGGCTTGATACTCATTATTAACTGTTAATAATACTGACTTTTCAAATGTTTACAAATTACTTTAAAAAAAAAGAACCTCTCTACTTAACAAAATTTCTACGGCGAAATCCTTAGAGACGTGTCCTGAAGACGTCTTGCTGGCTACTTCTAGATGAGACGAGACGTGGATAACTTGGAGTCATTACACACCGGTTCAAGGGTAGATGTTACGAACTGGAAGTCGTGACACGCCGGCCAAATGGTGGGTCTTATTATCTTGGTAGTAGGGTCGCTACAATTTTTTATCCTGATGCAGGGTAATTTCTATCCTGGCCAAAGGGTGGCCACTTGTTAAAATCCGGGCTATAGGGTCGCCACTTTGTTAAAATCCTCCTCTATAGCCTGGGTTGGTTTGAAGTCGACGGGGGTTCTGGTTAGGAAGAAGCAACGGATCTGTTACTTGCAGGAGTTTCTTCTATAACATTCTATTTTTTTTTTCTCGCTATAGGGTCGACAGTTGTTAATTCTTCCCTTTCTATAATACTCTTCTGTAGTGGTTCGGAGGATTCCGTGAAAACTTACTAAATTCTCTGAAGATTTCCTGATGCTTCTTATAATGTATCGGGAAATTATTTTTCTCTAATTTATTGACTGAGTTCTCGGACGAGAGCACGGCTCGAAAGAAAAGATTAAAAAAACTTTCTTTCACTGTAATTTACTTCTAAAAATGTACAGGTAGTGCTCTGAATTTACAGGGGTAGAGGTTCGACCTCTTTCGACCATGGCTCAGGCCGGAATCTAAAAAAATTAAGGACGCAATGGGCCTATGCCCCCTCCTCGCTGAGAGGCTGCTAACAAGGAACAAGGGAGTGATTGAATTTACAATACAAGAATTAAATAAGTAAATTTTTGGGGGAGTGCAGTTTGAAGGTTAAGTTTCCCCTTTTAAACACATGATCAGATTTTTGGAAGATTCCAAATAAAAATTTAAAAAATAATAAAAAATAATCGTATTTTCCCCGAGTATACATTTCTAAAGGGCGACATAATTACATTGAGTACAATCTAAGTACATCACTGACTACACTGTAATTTTGGTCTACAACAACTATGATTACAATTACGGATTAATTTACATTCACTTATTATCGTCAATTACAGTTTCATTAAAGTACATTACATCAATTACATTATTAAGTACATTAATCACTTACAATTCTTAGTGTTTTTATATTTATATATGGTTATTAGTACAACACAAAGTACATGGGCACATACAGTATATATATATATATATATATATATATATATATATATATATATATACCTTAGGAACCTTATGTTGTTTCGTGCGTTGGTCTCATCACACGGAGGTCAAGCTGGTGGCCCCGCCACATAACACAATAATAATCTATAAATTCGAATCAGAGGGAGAGGAGGTTTTACGTTTTCAGATGTTCAATTTATGCTGTGATCATCGAATTGTGTACACTTGCATAAACATTTATGAATATCTTGCGAGGAGTGAACGCACTTAAAAGAAAAAACAAAAAAAATAATACATGCGAACGTATTTGCATGGCTTTGAACGAACAGGTACGGATGCATAAAGTTTTGTACACATTTCATAGACTGACACGAGTAAAATGAATATTTAATAAAATTGATATAGGATAATTGTCAAGATATGGACGTATGGGTGAATATGGTCGAATAATAGTTATATTGCATCATACCAGACAGGCTATAACATACAAATAATGACGTATAGAGTGTACAGTTTTTATTATTATGTTAAAGAATTTCCATACATTGTATACTAGAGATATGAAGAAGGGAAAATGTAAAGGGAATTAAGCTACTTTATGACGTCATAGTTATTTAATTTGTACGTACAATACAAGTCATTATTCGGAGAATTTAGAAAAAGATGAATTAGAAGAATACAGTAATGAATAAAGAAGTACAAACAAGGGTTCCAATCATGCCATATGCAGTGTGTATGCATAACACTGCTCAATAAAAAAAAATTGTTTTGCTGGTGATTTAATTCTAAGACCTGTTTCTGGATAATATTGATGTGCTGATTTCAAAAATCACCTTAGATTTTGTCCATCACATCAGGTTTTCGTGCAATGTGCAATGCAATATGCCTATTTTGGGTGATCCATGAAGGGCACTTATCAAAATTGATGATTTTTGAGACCTGTTAACAGCTGTTTTGCTGTTAAAATTTTATCTGTGGAATACGCAAATCTGTGCATTAAATCTAATGGTCATGTACAACATATTAAAATCTTGGGTATCTGTGATTTCCCCAGGTGTGAGCGTGACGTCATGATCATGGATTCATTTTTTGCTTATTTAAACACTTTTAATCACTTTGTGTCAATATTACCATTGTATATTAAAGTTCACTCCCTGCACAATTGCTTACTTTTCCATGCTGATTCTGAGTTTGCAAAAACTTATTTTTTAAAAAGAAAAAAAATTGGGCATAACCCTGCCAAAATGCGATATCTCCGTATTTGATTGCTCGAAAACCTGACGTGATAGGCAAAAACTAAGGTGATTTTTTAAATCAGCACACCAAAGTTACCTAAAAACAGGTGTTAGAATTAAATCAGCAAAATTGGTGTTGGGCAGTGTAATCTAATAAAATTTAGGGATGAGGGTTAGATGCAAGACAACCATAATTAATTATAATAAATTCTCTAACAAATTAAAAATGGAAATATGGATACGACTAAACCATAGAAATGTTATGTTGCATGGTTGTGACACTGAAAAAAAATAGAAAGCAAAAATCGAAATTCTATCTAAACTCGCTCAGGCGATTTTGGTTTCTCATGTAAAAATGAATATTGATTATTCATTGTTTATTTTCACACACACACACACACACACACACACACACACACACACACACACATATATATATATATATATATGTGTGTATATATATGTATATATATATATATATATATATGTGTGTGTGTGTGTATATATATATGTGTGTGTGTGTGTATATATATATATATATATATATTATATATATATATATATATATATATATGTGTGTGTGTGTGTATATATGTATGTATACGAGGAGTGATCAAAAATTATCGATAATTTTATTGCTATGGACAAATGAATGCAAGTAAGAAATAACCGTTCACATATGTGAGTCTTTCTGCCCTCTGGCGTCTGCAGTCTGAAGCAAAATCTGCCACCATGAGTAAGTAGTTGGTTGGAGCGCTTAAAAGGAGGGTGTTTTAATCATTTCGTTCGTCTCCGAACGCGCGTTGTTTCCTTTCCGAGATTTATACGTACTGCAAAAAAACACCACCCTTTTAAGCTCTCCAACCAACTACTGACTCATCGTAGCAGATTTTGCTTCAGACTGCAGACGCCAGAGGGCAGGAAGACTCACATATGTGAACGGTTATTTCTTATTTGCATTCATTTGTCCATAGCAATAAAATTATCGATATTTTCTTATCACTCCTCATATATCAGTGGCGTTCGGTCCATGGAAGGATTGCTTCTCCACTTAAATGATTAGAAGTGCTGTTAAACAATTTTAATGACGATAAAATTATAAATTATCACTAGGCTGTACTCCTTTCAAATATTTTTTTAATACAAAAAACTCGAAATCCAAATCAGTGCATCGGAAAAGGAGGGGGAGAGCAATAATTTTGTTGCGTTGAGAATTGCTTCTTTTGTTTGACTTACTATATTCGTATTTATGAAAATTGTATCAATTCACCGATAATTTCACTGCTTAAACGATAGTGAAAATGTAATAAATGATATACAATAAAATTATTGATCGCTATACTTGGGGATGAATTAATATTGTCTTAAAAGAATAAAAAAAATATTCACCGACGGAAACAGACCCATAACGCATTCATTTCTTTAGGCAAAACGTGGATCGTGGAAGCAACTTAGAGAGTTGCTTATTCCTGTTATTATGCTAACGGAATCCTTTTAAAGCGCTTAATTAATGAGCTTATAGCATTAAATGACTAAATAACTGGCAATTATTACCAAATATTTTTAGAAGAAGAAATACAAGTGAATTGTAATTAGAGTTTGCTTAATTGCGAGTAAATCAAAGTGAAGTTGTTATATTGAGGTTAATGTCGTTCGTCAACTGCCCATCCCCTTCCTCCCCCGCCCTCCGCGGGGATGGAGGATACAGTTGGTGTATAAATAAGAGAAGTTGGTGTTATACTATATATATATAGTGGCGTTCTAAAGTCTGCTGTCCACCTCAGTTTTAGACAATTTCTAGAAAATAATACAACTCTGAGAAAGTAAGTCCGCTATATTAACGTATGTTCTTTTACAAGAAATGGTATTTTATATATTCTACTACATGTGTAAGCAATGTAGCTTTTTTTTCATAAGGAGACATTAGTGAAAATGATCCTTTTTGGTCCTTTTACCTTTTTTTCTTCGCAGTATAATAACACCGATTTTAATCCAAGTATTGGTGACAGACCACAGCCAAATGTTATTAATCCTCAAAATAGTGTATTCATATAGTAATTTTAACAACTGGTCTATTATAACTGATAAAACCAATTAGTCAATGACATTGTAGCAATTTCATTAAAAAATAATTATTCTCTATTTTCTCTTTACAGACCGTAATTGAAATATCTAAAGAACTAAGTTTATCCCAGGGAGGACAAGTAATCGCCCTTTCAAGAGTGGAAATGTCCCCACGCCAAATCTCTGCAAAAATTAACGTTTCAAAAGGGGCCGTCCAAAGAACTATAAGCAGATATAAAGAATCTGGATCGTGCTCTTCAAAGACAAGATCTGGCAAACCTAAAGTGACTACTGATTCTGAGGATCATTACACATCAAGGTTACATCACTGCCTGACAGAAAAGCCACAGCTACACAGATTCAGGCACAGTTGAATGAACAACGGGACTCTCCAATAAGTACAAGTACTATAAAAAGAAGACTCATAAAAGCTGGTCTCCATGGCAGAGTTGCTGTGTCCAAACCACTACTGAGGAAACAAAATAAGGTTAAAAGATTGGAGTGGGCAAGAGAATATCGAAATTTTACTGTAGACGACTGGAAAAAGGTTCTTTTTACTGATGAATCAAAAGTGGAACTTTTTGGGCCTCATAGAAGAGTGTGTTAGACGTAGAACTAACGAAAAACTGATAGATCCCTGCATAGAACATTCAGTAAAACATGGAGGCAACATTCAAGTTTGGGGTTGTTTCAGTTATTTTGAAGTTGGAGACCTTCACAGAATCACTTACACTCTCACAAAAGAGAAGTATCACTCCATACTAGTGAGACATGCAATACCATCAGGATTGAGGCCTTGTGGTCAAGGATTAATTTTCCAGCAGCGTAGTAGCATGTGCGCAAAAAGGGAGAGTGCAAGCTGCAATGTTGATCAATGTTTGCAAGGTGCCAAACACCCTATTCCCCCTTGTTGCAAGATGCCAACCCCCATCCTCCCAGGGTGCCAAAAAAAAGGAAGCAAAGGGGATTCCCCCCAGCTGCCACAAGCTGGGTTAATCCACCTGAGAGAGAGAGAGAGAGAGAGACCATCCTTCGCCTGGACCGCCAGACGCATAATAAAGCTCTTGGTCTTTGCACTTGGCTTAGAAGGTTTTAATCACCCAATTGGCTTAGAAGGCTTAATCTGGCTTAAAAGACGTAAATGGCTTGTTTAGGTATATATATATTATTATTATTATTATTAACTTTTGAGTGTCAGATTGTGCTATTTATTTAATTAATGCAGATGTTCTTGACAGCATCAGATGGCTTAGAAATCCGCCAGTTGGTTTAGAAGGCGTAACCAGCCATTTTGTATAGTGTGTATATATATATATATTGTATCAAACTTGCATCATTTATATATATTCACATCACCCCAGTTACTCCTTACTATCGTGTGTGTGTGTATATATATATGTTAACCCCTCGTCTATGGCTTTGGTCGGTTCGAAGTTGACGGGGGTTCTGGTTAGATGGCAACAACGGATTTGTTACTCGCAGTAGTTTCTTCTATACTACTCTCCGAGTTGTTCTTGTTCTGGATCGGAGGATTCTGTGGAGCTCTCTGAAGGTTCCCCGATTCTTCTTATAACGTATCGGAAAATTATTTTCTCTATTTTATAACTAAGTTCTCTAAAGAAAACAAGGCTCAAAGGAGAAGATAAAAAAATTTTTTTTTACTGTAATTTATTGCTAAAATATACAGGTAATGCTCAGCCTCTAAGTTAGATCAGAATCTTACAGGGGGAGTGGTTCGACCTCTTTCGACAATGGCTCAGGCAGGAATTTAAAACGAGGAGGCTCCGACCTCCTCGCTGAAGGGCTAAGACACGAATGATTCAATTTACAATGCAAGAATTAAATAAGTCTAAATTTGGGGGAGTGCAGTTGAAGGTTAAATTCCCCCCTTTAACTGGAAATCTAAACAGTTCTTGGACGTTAAGCATAATTTAAATTCATCAGAATTTTGAAAGATTCCAAAATAAAACGAAAAAATAATAATAATAATAATAATATCGCCGAGTATATATTCCTAAATGGCGACATAATGTCGTAGTAGTACATTGAGTAGAATCCCAAGTACATCACTGAGTACACTGTAATTTTGGTTTATTACAACTATGATTATAATTACCACTTAATTCACATTCATTTATTATTGTTAATTACAGTTTCATTAAAGTACATTAATTACATCATATTTATTACAGTTAATTACAATTAAACAGTTAAGTATAGTTTTACAGTGTTTCATATTTATAGACAATTAGGATGTTAGGAGTATAACGAAGTACATGGGGATATACTGTATATGTATATATAAATTTAGGGTGTGCCTAAAATTGCAACTTCAAAATTTTGTAACGACCAGGATGTAATTTTTTTGTATTCAGTGCAAAAACATAATGTACAAAATCTTATCAAAATTGAACAGTATTTAGGACTTGCTCAAAGATGTTGAACTTTAAATATATTTACCTTTAATTAACATAAACATTTACTTCCAATTAACATAAAAATTTACCTTTAATTAACATAAACATTTACTTTCAATTACATAAAAATTTACCTTTAATTTTATTTACCTTTAATTAACATAAACATTTACTTTCAATTACATAAAAATTTACCTTTAATTTTATTTACCTTTAATTAACATAAACATTTACTTTCAATTACATAAAAATTTACCTTTAATTTTATTTACCTTTAATTAACAAACATTTACTTTCAATTAACAAAAATTTACCTTTAATTTTATTTACCTTTAATTAACAAACATTTACTTTCAATAACATTAACACAGCTTTAATCAACATTTTTGACAGCCTCATCAAACTTCTTTCGATGATACTCAACCACTTGAAGAAGGAACTGTTTCTGTTCCTCGTCACGAGTAAGGCTTTCATTGAAGGATTGCATGAGAGCAACTCCTCGTTCTGCCAAATCATTTGTTACTCTAAGAGATGACACAATTGCTTGAGCTTCATTGTAGGTTGCATCACTGGACCAGTCTGCGGGGTCTTTACCGAGAAAGGTTTCATCAATTCCCAAAATACTAAAGAAGTTTTTAGTTGATTTTGTCACAAAGTCAGCCAATGAACATGAAGAAAATTTTTTTATAGGGGGAATCCTCTTTGGAGGCTCTTCGGAACCTTGTTGCACTCTCATGTTATAAATCATGTTTCTCTTCTCTTCATGGGATACTTTATTGTCAAAAAAACTTAGACCTACTGATATCTCAGATAAATACCACAAATGTCGTGAGAATGCAGTCAAAGCAACAGTTGAAACTTCTTTGTCAGCGTAGTCTTCAAGTGTTTTTAGAAGCACGAGATCGTTTCTTGGAGCATCACAAGATGACGTACATGTAAACCAATATTTAATGTACACAGTTGTGACGAACAGTGACACTCGTAACAAGTGATCTGCTAACATTCTGACATAGGAGAGGCGGGATCCCCTAATTGCAGTTTGACGGTGCTGAACAGAATATTGTTCTTGGAAAAGGCACATTTTTATGGCATAAATTGCTCGTGCCATCCATCGAGCTCGGTGTACTGCTCCAGGTTTACGAAAAGTGATGCCTTGGGAGGGAGTACCTCCAAGGAATATAATGGAGAGTTCTAGGAGCTCTTGATAGTCTCCCCGAAGCTGTTTTGACTGCAACTGCTGAAGAGCAAATGCAATTAGACCTTTTCTCCTTTCTTCTTCTACCATGTTACCAGTATTTATATTAAGTAGAGTTTTATACTGCGTTTTATCAATATGAGGCCAAGATTCACGGAAATGAGAAAAAACTTCAATATTAGGTGACCTACCAGCATCATGCAGAGAAAATACTTTCTCTAACATAATTTCAAATATGTGATGGCGGCATGCAAGACTCAGCAGATCTTTCTCTAATTCTGTTTCAATTTTAAGGCAAACCCCACCTTTCAATCCAGTATTAGTTGGTGCAGTGTCAAAACACTGCAACTATTCTATTTTCTAGTCCCCATTTTCTTATTTCTGTCAGACAAGCATCAGCAATACCAGAAGCATTCCCAGTATTGAACTTTGGAACAGCAAGTAATTTTGTAATATCTTTACCAGACACTAAAATTGGTAAACGCTCTACAGTCTTCTGAACAGCTCCAGTATAATCATCCATAATTTTTCCATCCCAGTGGAGAGTAAGGGGTACTTTTGGATCAAAAGATGCTCGAATTTCTGCTGCTAGAGATTCACGATGTTTGTTTCTGGCTCGATGAATTGTTCTGTGGCTAATCTGTAACTCACTTCTGGGAGCTCTGAGCAAATTAGATGAAGCCATTGCTGAGAAAACGTGAACAGCATTTCTGCTACTTATTTTTGTTCGATCTAGTGCTGCAGCAACTTCTTGCGTAACAACTTGAACACGACCTCTGTTAGAACACCTAGACAAAACAGCCTTATGAGCAATCTCTTGATCAAAATCAGCATGATCACTTTTATCAGATGATTCTCCTGATGATTCTAATTCTATCGATTCATTAATTGTTGCTGCTGATGATGTATATGCTTCCTGCAAATATTTCTGTTTCTCTTTTTGCCTTTCATATGCTAGTGATCGCTCAATTCTGCTAGCTTCTTTCTTTGAAAGTTTCATCTCTACTCCTATCATTGATCCACGACGGCCTTTTTCTCTTTGACCTTGTAAGAATAAGCGATCTTCCTCAATCTTTATCAAACTCATGGCATCCTGGTGTGCAATATCAAATAAATCATCCAGTGAAGCCAAAAATATCACGTTTCTTGCTTTCAGTAGATGTTGATCTATTTATGTTTTTTTTGAGTGACTGCCATTCTTTATGAAGACGTACAACTCTCTCACGCACATGTAATTCAGTTGTTGTAGGTATACGTGCTCTTTCCCAAATCGGCAAAATTAAACGAACAGTTTTCTTAACACTTTCCTTCAGACTCATTTGTTTATCAGTATGAAAATTAAATAACACTTTTAGTACATCACGCCTTGATGGTAACTTTGCAGCACTAAATTTTTCTTCACATTTACCAACTAACCAAATATCACTGTAGCGTCTTGTTTTCATTGCCATTCTTGGTAGACACTAAAAGCAAAAAAACTGAACAATTACTGTATGTGGCTGAGCAGAAAAACACAGTTTAACACAACCCACCAGCAGTGCTTGAGAACAACGACTGACGTGTCATGTGTGCCAACTGGTGCATAGCTGCTTTCCTTGTTTGTTTACGTTTAAACCTGTACAGACGTGTAGAGAATGTGTGACTAACTTGTTCAGTAGCTCTATAACTCCACTTATGTGAAATACTTATATAAGAAAGAATGCTTTATCAAGAAACATAATGTGCAGAACTTGACAAATTACTAAAAACATAGCTAAATACTGTAACATTAAATGCTGTTGAGCAAGTCCTAAATATTGATGCAGCTCCTTCAATTTTTTTGTGTTGCATTTCTACATTAAATTGAACAATAATATACCCTGGTCGTTTAAAAAAAATAAAATTAAAAATTCACTTCTATGGAATTGGCACACCCTAAATTATATATATATATATATATATATATATATATATATATATATGTGTATATACACCTTACCTTACAACCTTACAAAGGTTTCGCGCGATGATTTCTCATTTCGCGAAGGTCAAGCTTGTCGCCCTTCCTCTCGAGTTGGCCTGGTGAAGTAGTGAGTTGGATTCTTGCCCTCTCCACCTCACATAGCCAGGTACGCCCGGCTCATCGGGGATTGTTCTGAGCCAGGCGTCTAGTCTTCTTTTGAAGATTTCCAGTGCAACTCCCTTCGTGTTTCTTAGGTCTTTGGGCAACTGTTTAAACAGTTTTGGTACTCTCACTACAAAACTATTTTCTTTCAGGGTTAAGGATGTTCCCTGTCTCGCCTTCAATTTGGGAATACGACACAGTCTACCGCTTCTACTTTCCACCGTTGTTTGGGGAGTTATAGGATTCAGAGTAAGATTAGGGACTAGTTTGTCCATTATTTTCCAAGTGTAAGTAATGGTGTATCTCTCTCTTCTCCTTTCCAGTGAATATAGGTCTAGTTCGCGTAACCTTTCCCAGTAATTTAGTTCTTTCCACCCATTGATCTTGGCTGTGAAGCTTCTTTGGATCCCCTCCAGCTGTCTGATGTCTTCTTTTTTATATGGGGATGTTAGGACCGAGCAGTATTCCAATTTGGGTATTGAATTAATTATCAGTGTTTTCAGTAGAGGAATCATTACAGTCCTATCCCTTCGTTTAAAGGTTCTCAATATCTAACCCGTTGTTCTATTTGCTCTGTTTACTGCTATCTTATTTTGTGTTTCAAATTCCGCATCATCTGTCATTACAATCCCTAAATCTTTTGCTCTGGAATTTCTCTGAATTTCCTGTCCATTTTGGGTATAATATCCCATGGATTTTAGGTCCTCTTTTTCCGTACCTTCATAGCTGAAATTTCTCGGTGTTAAACTTCATATTGTTGTCTTCCGTCCAATTGTAGATTCTGTTTATGTCGGTTGGTAGAGATCCTATGTCTTCTGGGTTTCTTATTTGTCTACTAATCTTTGTGTCATCCGCAAAGGATGTTAATGTGCTGTCTCTGGTAACGTCCTCATCTATGTCAGTTAGCATGATTATGAAGAGTAGTGGAGCTAATACTGTTCCTTGTGGTACTGAGCTGAGGACCTCTGATTCTGATGAAGATACCCCTTGTACTGTAACGACTTGCTGCCGCTCACTAAAGAAATTATATATCCATTTCCCTACTTTTCCTGTTATTCCCATATATTTCAGTTTATGTATTATGATTCCGTGGTCACACTTGTCGAACGCTTTAGCAAAGTCTGTGTATAGTACATCATAGTTTTCATTACTTTCAAGTGAATCAATAATGTTGTTGTCGTGTTCCATTAGTTGTGATAGACATCATCTGCCTGACCGAAACCCGTGCTTGTTATCATTGAATTTTTTCTGAGTTTCCAAAAAGTCATAGATTTTCTGTCTAACTATTCTTTCAAATATTTTAGTGAGATGGGATGTAAGCGATACTGGCCTATAGTTTTTGGCTTCGGATCGATCTCCTCCTTTACATATTGGGACTATGTTCGCGCTCTTCAGGATGCCCGGTATTTCTCCCGTGTCTCGTGATCGTCTCCATATCTAGTATAGGGGCTCAGCGATTGCATTTTTGCAGTTTTTGATCAGTGTTGCATTCCATTTATCCGGTCCTGCCGCTGAGTGTGTTTTTAGTTTCCCTATGGCTTGTGTAATATCATCCGTCGTAAAGTCGAAATCCGTTATACTTTCCCCTTGTGGTTCTTCAAAGAACGCGTTTCTATCGCATATCAATTTGTCAGTTTTTGGGATACTGAAAGATGATTCGTACTGAGCTCTTAATATTTCAAATACTTCTGTTAGATCATCAGATAAATCACTGTTCTCATTTTTTAAAGGTCCGATAGTCGCATGGTTTTTCGACTTTCTTTTTTCGAAATTATAGGAGTACTTTGAGTTTGCCTTTATCGCTGCTATAGTGTCATCTTTTTCTGTATGCTTCTCGATTAGTTCCTGTATGACGACATCGATACTTTGTAGTTCATCATTTAATATTTTTCTGATGTTATCTTTACAATTACTTACTTTTTCAGTCACTTTTTCTCTTTCGGAACAATGCCCTCTTTTGTCTTTCGAACCTGCTTCTTTTTCCTCTTTGTTGTATCTTTGGGACATGTTTTTCCACAATTTCTAACGTCTCCTCTAACGTCATTAGCATCTCCTCCGTTGTCTTGGCCTCGAAAATGGTTTTCCAATCTATTACTTCCATGCTGGATGTCACATCTTTCCAGTTTATAGCTTTGGAGTGAAAATTAAAAATTTCGAATTTGCTTCTTTCTGTTGTGCGCTTTTTTCCTTTCCTGTTGCCTTTATATTAGTTGTTATTTCAATGATGTTGTGGTCCGATATCTTAGTTGTTTTTTCTTGTGTTTTCTGTTATTTCTTGCGTTAACATAAATTCATCAGCTAAAGCTAATAGCATTTTTACCTGCTCCTGGTCTTCTCGTGTGCCCCCCTTGTCCTGGTGTATACATATAGTTTTTCCTATCCTTTTATATTTCATGAATGGGAAATTAAAATTACCACAGAGAAAAATATTTGGGGTTGGACAGAGTAGATCTTTTACCAAGTTTCTTACCTCTGTAATGGAATCTGAAAATTTTGAGGTTGGCGTGTTTGGGGGTCTGTACATTACAATTAGTACCATATTTAATTTTTTCAATTTTTGCTGCTACACATTCTACGTAGTAGTTTGAGGTATTTATAGCCATTTCTGCTATGTGCCTTTTGCGTGTGTAAATAGCACATCCTCCTTTACGTCTCACTGTTCTGTCGGCTCGGAGGATGTTATAGTTGTCAATTTGTATTTCTTTTTTGTCAATACAAGACACAATTTTCACAGTTCGCCTGGCAGTCTTTTAGATGAGTTTCTGTGAGGCATGCAAAGTCTGCTCCGGCTTCTTGCATGAGTCATTTCAGGTATACAACTTTGTTCGTGGAATGGTTTGATTTAAGGCCCTGTATGTTGGCTAGGATTATTTTTATTTTTTGTTTCTTTTTCGCATACAGGTGGTTCCGATTCGTTTTCCAATGGTGGTTCCGGTTTCGTTGCCTTGTGGTCCTCCGAGAATTTACCTCTTTTTATCTTTGTCGGTACCTGTTGTCCCGATAACGCATGAAGTGCCTTTGTTCGTACCTTCTGTCCGGCTCTCGGATTACTATATTTATATTTGTCAGCTGGTTTTGTAATTGCTGGAGAGTATTTAGCAGCTGAAATGTGTTGGCTGCGTCTAAAAAATTGGCACTCTTCTTTGATGATCGTTTTTTCTGTTCCCTCGTTGCATTCCTTTGAGGGTGGAGGTATCGGCATTTTTTTTCGTATTTGCAACTCCCTTATCTTTCATAAGTGTTGCAGACCGTAAGATGGTGAAACATGCATTTCTTATCAAATTTGCAGTATCCACTTGTGTAATGCGTTTTGCATAATGTGGGATGTGCATATATGCATTGTCCATCCCGATATCTGCAGTTTCGTTTCGCGTAGTATTTACATAGATATTTTCTACACTTCTGCTTTCTTTCTTATTATTTTCAAAGTTCTTAATTTTGGCATTATCATTATTTTTCTTTGGCTGTTGGACCGTTTGTCTACTTCGCAACTTTTACTTATTTCTTTCCTTTCACCTATGTCTTCCTTCCATATTATATTGTTCATATCGTTATTTGTTATTAAATTGTTGTTCGTTATTATGCTGTTATTCGTTATTTCGTCTTCTCTTTCATCCACCCGGTTTTTCGTTGGGACCATTCCGGACCCATGTGTCCCCATTATTTAATTCTTTTTTATAACTTTCGAGTCTGCTATCTCCATTTCTTTAAAGACCGCGAAAGAATTTACGGTCTGTGTACATGCGCCATATAGAAATTTGATCCCCACGACGTGTTTCGCGTTCGAGACAAGTTATTTCCCTGTCATTCCAATTCATGCAGTTAAAGTCGTTTAGTCGTTGGCAGAAATCACATCTAATCGTTAAGTTTTCCGTTGTTACTAGATTGCACAAATTACAGATTAAGTGAGAATTTGAACCCATATCCATGCTATTCCTTAATTAGCGTAAAAAGAAATACCCACACAAATTCTTTATTTATTTTTATTTTTATTTGTTTCTTTCCTTTCGATGGTCGAGGGTATTTCGAGGGTTTTCTGACCTTCGCGTTTTATGACCTTTTCCCGTTTTGTTTCAAACTTTCTCGAATGCAACCGTATTTCGTTTTGAATATACCGGGTGTCCGAGAATTATCTGTACAATTTTTGGCTGTTATTAAAAGTCAACCATGAAGTGTAGAAATTCCAGTGTTGTCCCATTTTACAGAGAAACTCATTAAGTTTTTTCTGATAACAAGTTTTGACAAGTTTTTTCTTTTTTGTACGCGGGTGACAGACATTGATGATTTAAAAGCAAGAATCACAGCTGCTATTGAGCGAATTGATGTGGATATGCTGCAGCGTACATGACAACATTTGGATTATCGATTGGATGTTTTGCGAATCACTGATGGTGCACATATCGAATGTTTGGAACAACGTTACTTTAATAAAAGAAACTTTTGAAAATACAGATTCTAAATAATCTTGTTTAAGAATTTTACGTGTGTTATCAAGAATTTTATTAAAAGATGAAATTGTACAGATAATGTTCGGACACACTGGAATTTCTAAAAAACTTGTCAAAACTTGGTATCAGAAAAAACTTAATGAGATTCTCTGTAAAATGGGACAACACTGGAATTTCTACACTTCATGGTTGACTTTTAATAACAGCCAAAACTTGTACAGATAATTCTCGGACACCCTGTATACGTTAAATTGGTGATAAATTATGTAAACTATTGCTATATATATATATATATATATATATATATATATATATATATATATATATATATATATATATATATCGCTTTTGCCGTCGTCATCAGAATTCGAACATTTGCATAAGCATTTACGAGTCTATTCCGAGAAATTAAATAATTTAAAGAAAAAATAAAAAGTATACATGTGAACGTACTTACATGTAAAGTAACTACGTACGTGATCATGATCATTTGCAAACATGTACAAATGCATAAAGTTTTGTACACATATTGGTAGTCACACAATAGGTTGACAATAGGTAGCTGAATGAATAATTAATAAAATTAACAAAAGATAAAGGTCAAGAAAGGAAATGGACGGATAAATGAACAACATATAAATAATAATAGGTTAAAGAATTTACCATACATTGAATACTAAAGTCATCCAAATTTGCATTATGCGAGTTTGGTCCTTATGTAAAAATAAATATTTAAATATAAAGATTATATAGGAATTATTCATTGTTCATTTATATATATATATATATATATACACACACAGGAAAACATTGGATAATAAAACATAACTACATCATTCTGTTTATTTAGACGAATTATTGGAATTAATTTCATGAAAGATATAGAAAATAAATATACAATCAAAATAGTTCAGAAGAATTCTATACACATTTTAAACGATTATGTATATATATATATATATTAAGTTACTATATAAACATCAGAAATAGTACCGGAGAAATCTATATACACATATTAAATAATAAAATTTTAACAAATATATAGAAAATAAATATACTGCAAAATAATATACATCAAAATACATACACCTTATGTTCTACTGCGCTTAACTAAAATACTAAAGTCGCACGTGATCGAGTCTGCAGTTACATTATTGTTGCTTTGTACTATGTAATAAATACGATTTAACATTAATTCACCGCTTCAGGTATGCGGATGCCTATATTCGATGTAAAGGGCCTTCAATTCGTTCAATACTATTTTTGTGCCCACTTTACATTCGGTTGGCAAGTTATCACTCTCTTTAAACACGGACAAAATGCAATCAAAAGCACGCACAAAGAGGGCATCGTTATCCACAACATCATTATTAAATTCAAATTTATAAACTCCTTTCTAAGTCGTAGCGACAACTGCTCATTATATAAAGAAATAGTTCTTCAGGGTGAACGGTCTAGGTGAGCTTCTACCCTGTACCGCTCAAGTCCTTTGTACCAAAGTTTATGATATTTCGAAGAGTCTAAACCTTTTAAATATGCATCCAGTTCTAGACCATTCTCGCCATGTTCATTCCTACACTCGGTAAACCCGTCGAGCAGAGCGGTGTATGCGTATTCAAGAACCGTGTCAAAATAAAGCATATCCGTAACACGTGCGTTTAATATTGGTTTTAACTTGCGGAAACCGACGATTTCAAACATTCTGTCGAGGATGAAACGGTTTCGCGTAGGGACAAGGGCGTTATTATCAGACACATTCTTCCATATCAGCCGTATATCAATGCATGGCTGGTCGCGATTTATACATAACGTACAAACAATGGCATATGAGGGGACTTCACTAATTTGTTCTCTTGTACCTACACCTGCAGGTATTTTATAACGATCCTCACTCCACTTCTCAACTATCACGAAGACTCTATTCATCTCCTCAACACTTAAATAAATAACATTCCGTTTACCAGAGTTTGTTTGTCAACAAGTCGTTTCAAGTACATAGTTAACAGCACCGGTTTTACGCCTGAACACGCAATGACTTCTTCACGGACACATCGTATACGGCATTGAGAATGCTGCTCAACGGAAGCTCCATCGTATTCTATTGTGAGGAGTGCACGTCCGGTCGGTTGAAGCCCTGAGATGACTATGAGCAGCCGGTGCGCGGTTTGGCACGGAGACAGGTGTGGAGACGAGTCACACCATAAGTTATTGAATCGTGTACGGTGTTCCAATGTGGGCAATACTGGGCAATCGTTTAGAGAATTTTTCCGTCTGCGACACACGAAGTAATATCGGCCTTAATGTTTTATCACTCCCACTCCCCAGAATGCACACCGGACATTTTTGTTCAGGGGGATTTTCACGAACTAAACATTTTATTAACACCGGCGCACTATTTGAGAGAAACATGTGTCCATATTTATCCTTTCTGCTTAGCAAGCGATACTCGTCTCTAAATTCTATTAAATACTCACACAGGCCTTTAGCCATAACCTCACTGCAAACCTCGTCATGATATATATGAATGTAGTGGTAAAAATATTTCAGTGTCCATTATAACACGAGTTACATTCTTAGCCGCAGAGTAAGAGTACTCGGTATGATGCAGCATGACATAATACCGCTTGTCACACCATTCAACAAGATTCACTAACCATACCCGTTGCTTCTCTTCTGCAAGTGTTGTTTCTTTCACTTCAAGGTATATGTAAGCTTTTACACAGTTTAGTACTACATCATAGTCCATTACATCATTTGTGCCACGAAATCCTGCATTGCTCTCGCCAGAATAGCCGTAGAATATTTGAACCTCTTGTTCCTCAAGCTTCGCACGGTTCAATGTAGCCTTAAAAGTATCAAAGGTGGGAGGGCATGGGAGTTTTTCAGTATCCCTCTCATCTGTAAACTTTACCGAATACCACTTCATAAACGTCGAGCACGCAATATCAAAGGTAGCCATCACTATTTTTCGCGTACGTGAGAATTCTTCAAATACACGTCTGAGACCCAGGGCTTGCGGCGGTCAACTGAGCACGCAGGGGTAGAGATTACCTAGGTAATAGCAGGAGTCACGTGACCTTTGATCGGTCATACAGGGGCCGGAGCTTAGAACTTTTCCTGTACACACACACACACACACACACACACACACACACAAAGGAGAAAATGAAACGCTAATTGAAGCACGATTTATTTAATAAACATACCATCGAATTATTCAAGGCATATATATTCAAATGTGTAAAAAGTAAAATAAACATATCGTTAACAAGTAAACAGATACACACACACACACATATATATATATATATATATATATGTATATATATAAAACAATCAAGGGTTATGGTAGCCAAAGGGTACGGTATCATAGGTACCAGGTACCTGGTAACATTTTCTATAGGTGTTACGACACTTTCGTACCCCTAAGTTCCTTCACACCCTGTAGCTTCTGGGCCCGAAAATTGTGGGTCCCTACAGTCAGTTGGGGCGGTTGGTCGCCCTCATCTTCCAAGCACACTAACTCCTTCAACGAATCCAAGTTAACGATTTGTCGGTTCGCCTGGTTAAGCGTGATGCCTTTAGCCTTCATGATATATTTCATCTCCCCCACCCTCACCCGTAACTAGCTCTGTCGGCGTACAGAGAATGTAGTAGACCCCAAAGTTTGATGCGAGCGTATGCGGTTGTGAAGCTGGCTACAAGTATGTAACACGTGAGGTATCTGTGGCCAATTTGGTAATGTACTTTATTATGTACGTATTACCTACATTCACGATCTCCATGACCTCTATCGGAAGCATTGGCATAATCCCACACCTCGTTATAAGGTTCGGCTAGATGAAAGTTCCCCTTGCCTGTATTCTGTGCAAATTTTCCCCAAAGATTATTTAGGCATAACTATGCACTAAAGCGCTTGCCAGGGTTCTTAGCAATTTGCGCCCGGTCAAACTGTATCCCTTCACGGTCGCGGTAGCGCTGAATATACGTCGATTTTTCATCTTCGGTCTCAACTCCTCGCAGATACCCTGATGCTTCTACTTTATCCTTCAAAAAAGTGTTTATATATGGCGTGAAAAGGTTGGTAGCTTCTGGAACGTCCACACCTCATATATCTTCAATTTTCTGTAGCCATGGCGAACGGGTAAGGACAGCTCAGGGCTTGTATATACGCCTCTGACCTTCCGCTGGTTGGTTGTGCGATTACACGTCCCATTGTTCTCCTCTGCGTACTTCACGCACAAGGGAAACATGAGTTTGTGGTCTATAACGACGTGTAAGATCGGCATCCATAAGTCGCGAGGGGGGAGCACGTCTACGAAAGAAAGATATATTGGGTGGGCAAAAAAAAAAAAGACCGAACTTTGGCTGTAAAATCCAAAGTTATGGTCATATTTCAATATTTTCTTCACACCCCACAACTAAGTAAATTTCTTATACGGTGAGCTGATTTCAAATAAAACTAATGAAAATTACGGATTTATTGAACATTTCTTTATGCCACTGGAAATTCTCCATTTACACTACTACTGCATTGTATTTGCAGATAAAAAGTTACAAAGTACTCACATATGGTGCTACCTTGATGCTAAAAAAGCTGCTCAATATGTTTACCACGAACTTCTACAACCTTTTTCAGTCTAGGACAGAACTCATCTGCGGCTTTATTGATTTGTTCTTGTGGTACCTCATCCCATTTTCCAGAAGAAGCTGTCGTAAATGAGTGACATTCCTTATTTTGACCCGATAAATTCTCTCTAACAAATTTTCCCAAACCCTGTAATCGACAGAATTTAAATCAGACTGTTTGGTGGCCAAATTTAATACCGCTACCTACCTGGTATTCTTTTGATATCTCCTGTTTTATCGACTTTGTTGAGAAGCTTGTCCAAACCTCCTGCAGTTGGCTTACAGAGAGGTGTAGTCTTCTGGATGGGATGAACGTCACTTGCAGATAGGCGGATGCGGCTTGCACGGGAAGAATTCACCGACCCCCTCCATTTTTATGTACTGGTCAGAACGTTTTCGATAGTTTTCATTACTAGAACGCTTTATCTTATTCAGTGTATTCGTAGTTAGAAAAAATAAGTTACAATGACTGGACCGCAGAAACTGAAGGCTGAGTGCGCGAGGTGTGGAGTAAACCAGTGGGTGACGAACTTCAAAGAAGTTTGCTTCGAAAAGATCAACCACTCCAGCATGTGCCGCTTTTGCGAACTCATGCAGTTTTACGAGAAGCAGAGGAGAGGGGCCGGCGGCTCGAGTCGTCCAGATGGCTGTTGGAGGCGTGGCGGTCGCTGACGCGGCTGCGCTCTCCACCCCGGAGCTTATTGGTAGGATATCCGCCCTGGAAAGGCGGTCCAGCGGCGGACTGGACAGAGCTCGAGACCATGGAGAAAGGGTAGAGGTGCAACCGGGGGCCGGGCTGCAAAATCAATGTCAGGAATCGCCAGCGACCCACGTGGAATGCGAGGAACCACGACACAAGGTAGAGGGAATGGAGGGAGCAAAGAAGGGGCCGATAGTGAAGGGTGGGAAGGGGTCTACTGATGGTCCGAAGAAACGGAAGGATGTAGCTGCCGGTCGGGGTGGGTCGGGTGCTGTAAGTGCTGCCGAGTCTACGGGTGGCGACGGGTATCGAAAGGTATCGGGCAAGAAGGCTGCGAAACTGAAGCCTGTGACCCCGGTTGCCGCTGTCAAGACCTCCAACCGCTTTAGTCTCCTATGCGCGAAGGAGGAAGACACCGTTCTGATTGGGAACTCACAGATCAGGAGCCAGGAGAAGTACTTTGCTTCTGCAAACTGGGACAGGAGGAAGGTAAGGTGCTTACCCAGGCGGGGAACGGCGCACTTAAGGAAGGAGCTAGAGAAGCTGCGCGTGGTTAGTCGGAGGACTGCCATCGTTGTCCACCTGGTGGCAACGACTTGTTCCTCAAAGGCGATAGGGTAGGTTCGACCGAAGGTATCATCACCGAGATCATGTTTCTTGCGGATGATCTAAAACTTAAGACAGACAGGGGAATGTTGATGGGTATTTTACCGCGGATGAATGCTAGTGACCACGCGCTCAATAAGGTCATTGGCATCAACGAGAGGGTGCAAGACTTGTGCGTCCCACTGGGCGTGAGGTTTGTTGACCCCTTCGACGCGTTTTCTGGTTGGTGGGACCTTTATTAGAGAAATGGTGCCTACCTCAATAACAAGGATAAAGGTGTGCTAGGAGCGCTGCTCGACCGACACCAATACCGTATGGTGAGTTCAAGCATGGGGATTGATGACGGGCCCCCACCTGGTAAATATGATCTCGAGCCGCTGGCGGATGTACCTTCAACTGAGGGTGCGTCCAGGTACAGGTGGGTGACCCTCCTCCTCCGTTGAAGGGGGCTCAGACTCCTGCGGAAGTTGCCCCCTCGTTGGTGAGGGGCTTTTCAACTCCCGACAGCCCTGGCTGTTCGGGAAACGGGTCGTGCTAGGGGGCGGTCAGAATAGGGAAGACTCCCTCCGTGCAGTGCTTTTTAATGCTAGGGCGATTAGGAATACGTTTTGCGAGCTACGGGCGCTCTTAGCATCAGAATACCAGAATATCGTTGCGATCACCGAGTCCTGGATTCATACTGATCGTAGGGACTACGTTAGGGTGTTCGAGATTCCCGGGTATAGAATGTTTCACAAGGACCACACCCGTTGGGAGGGGGGAGGGGTACTAATATACGTCAGGGACACGTTGTGTCCGGTTGACTGCCAGTTCTGGTGGGAACGGAAGCTGCTTGGCGTCGATCTGAACCTGGAAGGGACGAACTGTAGGTTAATCTTGGTGTACAGACTTCCGCATCTCCTCGAGGAGGATATAGCCCTGTACACCGAACTCCGTAGCCTGCTAGGGGAGAGCGTGTGTGTAGTTTTAGGAGACTTCAACTGTCGCGGCATAAAGTGGGAAGAGGACTGCTGATGCCGAAGGGAGGAGGCTAGTTGACTTTGCTGATGAGAACTTCCTGACTCAGTCGGTCAATGGGCCTACACGAGGCGAAAGCGTTCTAGACTTAGTATTCACGACCGAAGACAACCTCGTCACTGGCCTCACCGTTGACGAATCGTTGGGAGGGAGTGATCACGGTCTGATTAGGTTCTGTGTCTGCGTCCCTCGGGTGAAACGTAGTAACTCGAGAGGCAGTAAGTTTGATCTACGGCGGCCAGACTTTGTTGGCCTCCGGAATAGTGTATGTGAGATGGGGTTAGAAGTCGGCGGCGATGTTGAGGGAGTGTGGAGTGTATTCCGGGACCAGTTTATGGTGCTGCAGTCTGCTGCCATACCCTCAGTCACCCCTGCTTCAACGCAGCCTAAGTGGTTCAGTCGGGACATCGCTTCGGCTATCCGAAATAAGAAAGCTACGTATAGAAGGGCGAAGGCCAATTGTTCCCATGACAACACTGAGGCGTATGTCCGCCTGTGCAGGGAAGTCAAGGCGAAAGTTATGCTATCCAGACGTAACGAAGAACTCCGGGTGGCAAGCCTCTGTAAGGCGATCCCTCAGGAATTCTTCAGTTATGTTAATAATAGAAATCCCATTAGAAGCATGATAGGCCCTTTAAAGGACCCCAGCGGCGCCCTGCGGACCTCCGACGAGGACATCGCTAATGTGCTGAATGAGTACTTTGCAGGAGTGTTAACCAGGGAGGACACCCGCGTCATCCCCGAGCCAGGCGTCAGGGACGACGGTGCTCGCTTGGATAGTGTTCGGTGTACCGCAACAGACGTTGCCGATAGAAAAGAAAAACAACGCGTTTAAGGCTCCTGGGCCGGACCAGTTCCTCCCCAAGTCTTGTGGGAAGTTCGCGACCAGGTGGCTCCCCACCTGGCTACAGTCTTCAACGAATTGTTGGAGACGGGCCAGGTGCCTGGTGACAGGGGTCACGTTGGCTTCCCTCCAATCTTTAAGAAAGGGGATCACGAAAGACCAGGAACTGTCGTCCCATTAGTCTCACGTCGGTCGTAGGTAAATTATTAAAAGGGATAATAGCGGATAGGTAGTTGACCATTTGGATTCCTACAAGCAGCTTGGGGACTCCCAACATGGGTTTAGACGGCATAGGTCGTTTCTCACCAACTTGCTCAAGTTTTTCCACGTCATTTGGAGTGAGTACGGTAAGAGTAAGGCGATTGATATACTTTATCTCGATTTTCAGAAAGCCTTTGATAAGATACCTCACCGCCAGCTAATAGCCAATGTCCGCGCGCTGGGTATCGATGGGGAAGTAGCTGGATTGAAAACTGGCTGGAGAATAGGCGGCAGAGGGTTGTAATTAAAGGGGCTAGCTCTGGTTGGGCCTTGGTCACTAGCGGGTTCCTCAGGGCTCCGTTTCGGGACCACTGTTTTTTATCATTTACGTAAATGATATCGACTCTGGCATCGTCAGTAGGATCGCCAAATTCACTGGTGACACCAAGCTTGGGGCCAATGATGTTACGCCCGGAGCGATCGAGCAACTGCGTGCGGACCTACGTAGGATAGGAGAGTGGTCCGAAAACTGGCAAATGCCGTTTAACTTGGGTAAATGGAAGGTCATGCACATTGGCTACGCCAAGCCGAAGTTGGACTACTCCATGTTGGGGTGTAATATCGAAGCCACTGATTCGGAAAAGGACTTGGGTGTGCTAATTAGCAGCGACCTTAATTTTACCAAACAGTGCGTAAATGTTGTTGGGTTATATTGATTTCGGAACAAGGAGATTGTGCTCTCTCTGTACAATTCCCTGGTTCGGCCGCACCTGGAGTACGCTGTGAAGTTTTAGTCGCCCACCTTCAGGAAAGATATTGACAGGCTGGAGCGAGTCCAGGCGAGGGCCACAAAATTAATCCCTTCCGTTAGGCATATGGGCTACAATCAACGCTTACACGCCCTGAATTTGTTTTCGCTGGAAACTCGGAGGCTGCGCGGTCAACACATCGAGGTTTTCAAGCTCTCACACGGGTTCGACGATGTCGATTTTAGAAGCATGTTTAGTTTAAATGATATCTCGCAACAGTGGTTGGAAGTTGGATTTGAAACGGTTTAGCACTAATGTTTGTGGGAATTACTTTACCCATAAGATCTGTGACACGTGGAACAGGCTATCTTCAGAAGTTGTGAACAGTTGCTCTGTGGATCAGTTCAAGAAAAGGTTCGACCGAATCTTGCACGCTATTTGAGGGTGTATAAATTTTTCCCTGGCACCCGTTGCATCGTTGCATTGGTATCTCCTCGGTATTGGCCTCAAGGCCTTTTGAGGTACTTGTCCTTGTAACTCCTTGTAACTCTCTCATATATATACAGTATATATATATATATATATATATATATATATATATATATATATATACAGGGTGTTTCAACCGGTTTAACATACTTTGTGGGGGTGATATCGAGTAAAAAGTCAATACAACATCGGTGCTATTTCCAACCGTTGCGGAGCTACGGACGTTTTATAAGATGCACGGAAAAAATAAACGAAAGTATTAATCTGATGTATTTATTGCTACATTTTATGAGATGCACCTTATAAATGTTCAAAATATCCGTCTCAGTTTTCAATGCACAGCCTTGCTCTTTCCAAACAAGAGTCCACTGCTCATTGAATCATTTCTGGGTGTTCTCGTATGTAAGCAGCGGCATCCATAATCCGACGCAAGAGCTCCTCTCTCGTTTGTACTTTCGTCTTGTAGAATGTAGACCATCTCTTTCATAAGGCCCCATAAAATGAAATCTAACGGGATTAGGCCCGATGATCTCGGGGGCCAAGATATTGGACCAGCACGACCAATCCAACGATTCCCGTACCGCTGATTCAAGTAATCTGTAACATGACAACCAAAATGTGGTGGCGCCCCATCGTGCTGAATGAACATCCTGTGCTTTGTCTTCAAGGGCACGTCCTCCATCATAAACGGCAATTCGTTCGTCAGGAAGTTCAGATAAATATCAGCAGTTAATCGTTGTTCCAAATTGAACGGTCCAATCATTTGATCTCCAATTACACCACACCAAACATTCACCGAGAATCAGTGTTGAAAGTTTCCTTCAACGATACCGTGGGGATTATCGGCGCACCACAAGTGGGAATTTCATCTATTGTTAATTCCATCCCGAATGAATTGTGCAAAATTGAACACGTTTATCGTAAGCATCCGGTTGAAGAGCTTTCACACGTTGCAAATGATAGAGATACAAACCCTCATCATGTATGGTTCGCCATACACGCGATGCAGATTCACCAATTCGTCTAGAAATCCTTCGAACACTGGTAGTTGGGCTACATTGTAGTAGGTCCAGTATGCGCTTCTCCACAGCAACGGGCCGTCGTGCTACATGTTCTTGGTTACGTAGAACAATTGTCCCTGTTTCCCTTAATCTCTGGTGTGTGTGTGTCACTAAATACTTGCCGGTTCGGAAAATGTCTTCGATATTCCTCAACTGGCGTTCTGCTGTTATCATCACAGAATCCATAAATGAAATGGATATCAGCGCATTCAGCGGGTGTGAATTGTTGATTCATTTTCATTGTTCACCTTAGCGCAACACAGTGTCTCGTACCAGAACCAACTGAAAGAAAAAACTGAGGATTAGTAGTAGTAACTTCGTTAACCAAAACTACCACCAGTGCTGCCATCTATCGAATTACACACAAGTAGGGATTTGTTGTTTGTACATCTTAAAACGTCCGTAGCTCCACAGCGGTTGGAAATAGCACCTATGTTGTATTAATATTTTTACTAGATATCACCCCCAAAGTTTGGCAGACTGGTTGTGAAACACCCTGTATATGTACAGTATACACACACACACACACACACACAGTGATGAATAAATGTTTCATAAATCGCAGGGTGTATTCTTGAGACAAAAGTAAGGAAAAAAGACCATAAAAACATAGGTCGAGAAACCCGTACGTTTTGAGCTATAGCACGCGACAGAAAAATAGTTCGATGCTGTGTATCCAGACAGGTGGATACGGCGCGGTGGTCCTATTCCGTGGCTACCTCAGTCACCAGATTTAAATCCTCTTGATTATTACTTGCGGGGTTATTCAAAAAGCCTAGTTTATGTTACAGAAGTCCGAGCACGTGATGAATTGTGGCAACGAGTTCTAGACAATTGCGAAACGATCCGCAATACGCCAGGAATTTTTTAGTGTGTCAGACCAATCACTTGTGCGACGTGCTGAGGCATGCATTCAAGAAGTAGGAAAGAATTTCTAACATTTACTTCAATGAAGCAAATGTATCACACTGTGTATTTGCATAAAATGTAAAATAATCTTTAGTAGTTTCATTTTTCTGTCGCGTGCTATAGCTCGAAACCTACGGGTTTCTCGACCTATATTTATATGGTATTTCTTTACTTTTGTCTCAAGAATACACTGCAATTTACGAAACACATTTATGAATAATATATATATATGGGCTACGTCGTGGCCGATGTCGTAACACCGCTTCCCGGAGTTCAGCGAAGTTAAGCGATATTGGGTCTGAGTAGTAGTTGGATGGGAGACCGTCCTCTGCGCCCAGATTATGTAGCGACCCGTGGTTCGGATCCCACGTAAAGCTGTAGGTCCCCTCCGTCATATGACCTTAGATGTTGCGAAGGAGGTTAAACAACCCCAATTGAAAATATATATATATACACTATATGATCAAAAGTATTCGGACACCGCATGGTTTTGGGAAAAATGGTTTTATTATGGCATTTAGTAACCAGTAGGTCCACCCTTTGCTTTTATTACAGCGTCAACACGTCGAGGCATACTTTCCACCAGTTTTCGGTAAGTCTGTGCAGGAATGGCTCGCCATTCCTCTTGCAGAGCTGATGCAAGAGATGCAAGTGAAGCCGGGCGTGGTGTGCGGTTTCGTATCCGTCGCTCCAGTTCGTCCCACATGCGCTCGATTGGGTTGAGATCGGGGCTCTGAGCAGGCCAGTCTAACAAATCCACCTTATTTTCACGAAACCAGTCCTGCACACGCCTTGCAGTATGGCAGGGAGCTCGATCCTGTTGAAACAAACAATGGCCATCTCCGTAGTATTGCCACAGTGTAGGGAGGGCCGAATTGTCCAGAACGTCGAGATAAACGTCAGCGTTCATGGTAGTGGGTATAACAACCAACGGGCCGAGCCCTAGCCAGGAAAAACAACCCCATACCATGATGGACCCTCCACCGAACTTCACCGTTGGACGTACACAGTCAAGAAGAAGCCGTTCTCCGGGCTGTCGCCACACCCAAACACGCCCATCAGACTGGAAGAGTGAATACCGCGACTCGTCGCTCCAAAGAACAGTTTTCCAGTCCTCCACGGTCCAGGAACGACGGGAGACACACCAGGCCAAACGACGCGTGGCATTAACTTTTGTAATCAGTGGCTTGTGTACAGCTGCTCTACCATAATAACCGAGTCTGTGCATCTCTCTGCGGATAGTTACAGTACTAACGGAGGTACCGGATGCTCTTCCTACCTCCTCAGCGATGGAAGCGGCAGAGGACGTGCGGGACTTCTTGACATGTCGTACCAGACTTCTTCTATCACGTTCCGTCAGTTTGCGTGGTCGTCCGGAACGTTTTTTCGCGTTAGTTACACCGTCGTGCTTCCATCTCATGATAACATCCGCTACAGTCGACTTTGGTATATCCTGTTTGGCTGCAATGTTTCGTATAGAAACGTTACTTAAATAACATCCGATGACGAGTCCACGTTGGAACTCGGAGAGTTCACGTCCGCGCGGCATGGCTTCACAACAGTTACTGATAACTTAACAGAACACCTCAGCATTATAGTTTCGCCACGCTTTTTCCCAGCATACCTTTCGGCGAAGGTGATATTTGCAGAAATGCGGATTTTCCGGGGTGTCCGAATACTTTTGATCATATAATGTATATATATATATATACCGGGTGTCCGAGAATTATCTGTACAAGTTTTGGCTGTTATTAAAAGTCAACCATGAAGTGTAGAAATTCCAGTGTTGTCCCATTTTACAGAGAAACTCATTAAGTTTTTTCTGATAACAAGTTTTGACAAGTTTTTTCTTTTTTGTACGCGGGTGACAGACATTGATGATTTAAAAGCACGAATCACAGCTGCTATTGAGCGAATTGATGTGGATATGCTGCAGCGTACATGGCAACATTTGGATTATCGATTGGATGTTTTGCGAATCACTGATGGTGGACATATCGAATGTTTGTAACAACGTTACTTTACTAAAAGAAACTTTTGAAAATACAGATTCTAAATAATCTTGTTCAAGAATTTTACGTGTGTTATCAAGAATTTTATTAAAAGATGAAATTGTACAGATAATTTTCGGACACACTGGAATTTCTAAAAAACTTGTCAAAATTTGGTATCAGAAAAAACTTAATGAGATTCTCTGTAAAATGGGACAACACTGGAATTTCTACACTTCATGGTTGACTTTTAATAACAGCCAAAACTTGTACAGATAATTCTCGGACACCCGGTATATATATATATGATGAATAAAACCACAAAGGGAAAAGAAACACAAAGTGGTGCTCAAGCGCTTTCGTCTAATGACATCCTCAGGAACACAGGATTCCTGAGGATGTCATTTGACGAAAGCGCTTGAGCACCACTTTGTGTTTCTTTTCCCTTCGTGGTTTTATTCATCATAAATATTTTTCACGTGTCACTTTCGTGAAATAATTTTCATATATATATATATATTTTAGATTATTATTTTTGAGGTCATTCCCAGTCAGAAATGTTCTCTGAAGATGGATCCGATTCGCAACGATTACCGGGCTATGGGTATTCGAAGTTGGAGTGGTTCGCACATAATAATGTTTTACTGAACAAGTGCTAAATTTGTACAGCTCAGTCTACAATAAATGTTCAAAATGGCGCCCTTCAGCTTGAATACACATTCTAACTCGTCGTAACATTGAATGAGTAACCCTACCAACAACGTCAGGGTCGTTGATGAACTGCTTCGTCGAATTATGGATGCTGCAGAACGCATTCAGAACGACCCTGATGTTGTTGGTTGAGCCCAGATAGGACAGAAAAAAATATCCTTAGAAGAGATTCTAATTTCAGACATAATAATGTCAGAGGGGGGGGGAGTAGATGGAGGAACAGCACCGGAATCGTCCAGGGTTGAACTGTAAGCGAAAGTTTGAGCGAAGAGTTCAGCTTTGTCAGGAGAAGAAACGGCAACTGAGCCCAGGGCCGGATTGAGGTCCTCGTAGGCCCTAGGCACTTCTGTTTCGTAAGCCCTTTGGTGGATGCATTTTTATGGGTGTATCGATTTCTATGGGTAGATGGGTGATCAAAATTATCTTGAATAATTTTTTTAATAATAATAATAATAAATAATAATAATAATAATAATTTAAAATCATTTACTCGTATACAATTTTTTTTTTCTCATTTTAGGTGATCCAACCCTCCCCAGTCTTCCAATATGTCAGATGGATATAAAAGAAAATATAATATGAAAGTTAAAATATAATATAAAAGAAATTATAGTTAATATGTTTTAAATGACATGGGCTGGACCTATAAATGAAAATAACTTTTTATGAGGTAGTTTTAGTCGCTTTATTCAAATTTGTCACTCATTTTTTGTGCAAACTATTGTTTAAAATAATAATTATATAAATATACTCGTATATATATTTAGTGTATTTGTAGTCGGGGGTGGTATGACGTCATGTTACTCTGCGACTTAATTAGTTTGTTGGTTTCTGTTCTGGATATTTTTTTCTAATTGGATTCAGTTTGGTGGTGTTTGTGATAGAATTATGACGTGCCGTTCGTGTGGTTTCGACTTTGAGAACTTGATTCGTCATGTGCCCTAGATGATGATACGAAAAGATCAGAAGATATTTACCAATATTAACCTGTTAGGTTAATTGAATGCCCGGTTAGGTCAACTGTACGCCCTTGGTGATTGGTTAGGTTAAGTCGTGATATTTTCGTTAGTTTAAACGAAAATGACGAGAGCAAACTTTTCTGGTTAGTTTTGAGGCGTTTTGCACGTTTCCTGTGGTAATGCGTCGTTTACAAAATTTTGTAACATGAACATGTTAGGTTATGCTTTGTTGTATAAAATGTAGTTAAAAATACATTTATCAAGTGTATTTTGGTGTGCTTTGTTCGAATATGACCTTCATTTCTTGCGCAAATGAACAGAAATATAGTTGTCATTGCATAGCCCAAACACGTATTTCTGTTCATTTGCACAAGAAATGAAGGTTATATTTAAACAGAGCACACCAAAATACACTAGAAAAATTTATTTTTTTTATTTCAACTTCAGGCCATGTCATTTGCGACATAATTACCGAAATTATAAAAGTTCATCTCTGGTGTTAATTTCTTGCACTTTATGAAAAAAAAACCATTGATATGACTCTGCCTCTTTGTATATCCACTGTGCCTATCCTTGCTGTATATATATATATATATATTAGTGGTGGACCGGATATCCGCATTCGCATCATTTTTAACATCCGCATCCGCACTTCTGACTGCGGATGTTATGCGGATATTACCTCTAATAAAGTATGCAATTTACAATTAAATTGGCTTATAAAGTAGCTTATAAGGCCCAGTCATGCACATTTCATGTAAAGTATTAATTATTAATAAATAAACAAATACATAAACCTCAAAATATAAATACCTGGTAACACAAAATTGAATGAAACTTGTTTCATTGAATTTTCTGTGGCTGAAACTCTTGAGAAAGTTATTATTTTTATCATAATGAAAACATTAATATTAATTTTAATTCTTATGCATTGCCTGCCATAATAGTAATATCACGAAATTTGAAAAATTGTCATATATTCATAATTCTATATTGCTAGATTAAATATCCACATCCGCGGATATTGAAATTAAAGATCCGCATCCGCGGATGTTGAAAAACTGACATCCGGTCCACCACTAATATATATATATGTATATATATATATATATATTTATTTATTCAAGAAGAGATCTTTGTTACAGTTTTTATCATACAATTAAAAAAAGATGATAAAAAAAATTTCGTAGGCCTTTTAGTTTTCGTAGGCCCTAGGCACAGTGCCTACTGTGCCTATTGGATAATACCGTCCTGACTGAGCCGTCGGAATGGAAAAGAGGAGGGAAAGAAGAGGAAGTAAAGTTGTTGAAGACATTCTTAGCTAGATGCCAGAAAGAGAGAGAAGAAATAGAATTGGATAGATTTTCACATTTTTGTCGGCTAAAGAAATTTTTGGCGAGTCAAAGAACAGATTTTGCACGATTCCAGGCAGAAATATAAGCCGAGTGAGAGTTAGGTTGGAGACGGTACCTTCTGAAAGCCTCCTCTGTTTCGGATAGCATTAGAACAAGTAAAGTTAGACCAACGTTTTTTTGCATTAGTAGAAGAAATAGAATTATAGAATGTACGCTTCCATGCCTGAGAGAATCACCTCCGTGATGCGCTCAGCACACTCGGAAGGGCCCGGCCACGGAAGCAGTAATCGTTCCATGGGAAATCATAGAAGTACTGCCTAAGGGCCTCCCAATCAAAGGCGCCTCTTGGGAGGATCCGAAGGCTGAATTGGAGCGATAGGACAGGAAACAGATATAAGATTGTGATCGGAGGAGCCCAACGGAGAAAAAAGTTTCACAGAGTAAGAAGAAGGATGAGAGATAAGAAATAAATCCAGAATGTTGAGCCTATCTCCAAAGCGATCGGGGATACGAGTTAGGTGCTATACAATCTGCTCCAGGTCATTTATGATGGAAAAGTTGTAAGCTAGTTCACCAGGGATGTCAGTGAAATGGGAGGAAAGCCAAAGGTGGTGGTGAATATTGAAATCTCCTGAAATGGAGATTTCAGCAAAGGGAGAGCGGGATAAAATGTATTCCACTTTGGAAGCGAGGTGGTCAAAGAATTTTGGATAGTCAGTAGACTTAGGGGAAAGGTAAACAGTGCAGATGTATTTATGATAGTTTGAGATTGGCATGTAAGCCGTAGCCAAAGGGTATAGAATTCAGAAGATTCGAGTTCGGGAATGCGAGAACAAGTTAGGTCATTGCTTACATATACTGTACGCCAGTGTTGGGCACTAAAGCGTTAATCCGATAACAGTTAATTAACGAAGTTAACTTTTTTTAACGGACTATTAACGGAAGTTAATTTCCATTTATCGTTATCGGACCAGTTAACTTCCGATAACTCGATATTTAGTCTGTTAAAGTCCGTTAACACGTTAACTGCGAGGAGTCATTCACGGAAGATCACCGCTCCGCGAATGAATTCAAACCGCCATAACTTCAGTCTGCCAATTCCGTCCTCTGCCGCAGTGGAACGGCTCTTCTCTCTCGGCAAGGACATCCTGAGGCCCAAGAGGTCAAGACTGGCAGTTGGGCCTAACTTTGAGAAGTTGGTCTTTCTGAAGGGCAACCAGCACATTGTGTCATAGTCTTTAATAAATGTGCCTAAAATTTAACTTTACCTTTCAGTTCCCGCCATAATAATTCTCTGGTAAATTAAAATTTAGTTAATGGTTAGTGGTTACAAGGGTTTCAAAACATGTAATCAGTACATTTTTTATTAAAAATAAAAAAAAAAGTTAAGCAAAAAAGTTGCAAAACGATAAAAATACAGTTAAATACCTATTTATTGTTGGATTTTGCATAAATAAACATTTTCTATGGGTTTTAAAGCTTTTTTCCTTGATTTTTTTAAATGTTAGTAAAGAAATAGTTATCGTTAACTTCCGTTAACTTTGTAGTAAAATTATCGGATTATCGTTATCGGAGTTAAAAATTGGGGTTAACAGATTATCGTTATCGAAGTTAACTTTTTGGTTAACGGTGCCCACCACTGCTGTACGCAACATTCACTGTTGGAGTGAAATTGAGTGCAGTATAGAGAAAAGTAAGAGGGTACAGAAAGGAGGTTGCTGTCAGGCGTCTCAGACACCGGAGTTTCAGTAAGGAAAAGATGAGGTTTGAGAGGTGGACAGGTGGTGTTCAACAGATTGAAAATTTGAGAAAAGGCCAGGAATGTTGCAGAAATTTAAGAAAAGTGAATCAGACAGAGGCCCAGAACATCTCGAATGGGCGGCAGCAGATTCAGCCTCGCTGCCAGGGTCTGCGTTCCCGGTATCGGCAGCGGGGGAGCCAGAAGTGGGGAGATTTATGATCCCCTCCCCAGGGAACTCTGAGGTTCTTGAAGTTGATGCCTTTTTTTTTTAATTTTGAAAAGATTATGTAGTATGTAAGACGCATGTATATGTAGTGAGGAATAGGGAGAGAAGTGTGTGTTTGAAATCTTGCTGGACTGCTCACAAGGTAGATGAGACACGGAAGAAGATCAGCTAAGGAGGACAGTGACAGGAGAAACGGGAGTTCCAGCACTCCCTGTCTTCTGTCTAACATCCTCCCCGGAGTACTTCCCTGGTCGATTGGTGTCTACAATTTCCTCCAATATATATATATATTATATATATATATATATATATATATATATATATATGTATATTTCAATAACAGTGCTGGAATGTATAAAATTTACGATATCCTGTTATTGGAATATTTTTTTTTTTCCTTGTGGGTTTGCATTATATATATATATATATATACAGGGGTTGGACAAAATAATATGAACACCTTGATAAATGGCGCTTTTTATTCTTAATATGGAGTTGGTCCTCCTTTAGCGGCAATAACAGCTGCAATGCGTCGGGGAATTGATTCATACAGCTTTTGGACAGTGGCTAGAGGAATCCTGAGCCATTCTTCGAGCAAACCCTGCTCCAGTTCCTCCAAAGACGCCGGCGTGGAATCGGCTTCTGACCTGCTGCTCCAACTGACACCACAGATGCTCGATAATGTTAAGATCCGGGGATTGTGGAGGCCAATCCAAGCGTTCTACTTCACTAACATGCTCTTCAAACCAGTTTTTAACGACCCCAGCGGTGTGGATTGGTGCATTATCATCCTGGAAGACGGCGCCGCCATTGGGAAACAGCGTTTGGACCATGGGATGGACCTGGTCAGCCAATATTGACAGATAGACCTGGGCGTTAACCACATGCAGTACTACAGCTGGGCCAAGAGTATTCCACGATATTGCTGCCCAAACCATCACAGATCCGCCTCCATGCTTAACGGTTGGGATCAGGCAGTCGAGGTCATAAGCATCTTTAGGCTGTCTCCAGACGTAACTCGACCGGAACATGGAAATAGCGTAAAGGAGGATTCGTCGGAGTAGACTACATTCTTCCACCGGTCCATTGACCAATTCTTATGGTCATTACACCATTTTCTGCGCCGCTCAATGTTGATGTGCGAAAGGAAGGGTTTGGCAGTTGCAGCCCTCCCATGGTATCCAGCTCCATGGAGCTCGCGACGTACAGTTCTGGTCGATACCGGGCTTGCAAGATGCTGGTTAAGCTCTGCAGTCACTTTTGGAGCTGTGGTCTTATTGGTTCTTTGTCACAATGCGCTTTAGCACCCGGCGGTCTCGATCACACAGCTTCTTCTTGCGTCCACTATTGCATTTGTCGGTGCTTGTCTTTCCATGGTTTTGGTATGCAGACATGATCATAGAGACAGTTCCTCTGGATACATTGAACATCTGAGCGGTTTTCGTCACCGATGCACCAGCCATCCGCGCTCCGACAATTTGCCCTTTTTGGAAGTCTGACAGGTCTTTCATAACTGCTGATTCATAATTCACTCAGATCTGTAAAAACAACGTGAGGGTTATAACATGACGTATACACTCTCTGTTACGCATTTAAATAAGTTTGCCAGTCATTTGACCGTTTACTTTGTGTCTGAGCAGTCCGTAAAGATAACCGGTGAAATCGGCGGGTGTTCATATTATTTTGTCTAACCCCTATATATATATATATATATATATTTCAACTGCAAACAACACACAGTATAATTAACGTAAAGAACGACGCTTGTATAGAAGAACATTCCGCGCAAGATGAGGAGGGAGAACGAACGATATATATATATATATATGTGTATATATATATATATATAATTATATAGACCCTGGCCAAATTATTAGACTCAGTAGCTGAAAAAATTTTAATGAAACAACCTATATTTTTTCAATTTTATATTTATTTTACATATATTATGAACTTCTAAATTATTTGCTACTTTCTTCTTAGCATAATGTGTGAGTGTCAGTCTTGAGGGGGGGGGACAAAGGGGGAATGTGGTGATAAGGAAATATAGCCTCGCACGTCATCTGTAACGCCTTGTATTGTTTACCATTTATTTCAGTTTCAAAGCACTCTTTACACTGAATGTATGTTTCACAAAGAAGCTTAAATTTGCTTAAATTAATATACTTTTTATGCTCTACAATAGTTTAGTGTGTGAAATTTTAATTGTACCTTGCTACTTTACAGATTTGTAGCGTTTTCTTTGTTCTTTTTGATAATATGTGCCGATTGTGTGATATTACATCACGTAAAAAGGTGTGGATTAGTGGTTTATTGATTGCCGATACTTTTTTCACAAAGAGAGAGAGCGCGTAAACTGAATGTCTCAATCAGGTGTCCGAAGAATCTAGTCAGTCTCGTCAGTGAGTCTAATAATTTGAACAGGGTTTGTATATATGCCGGGTGGGCCAAAAAAACTATTACCCAACTTTTGAAAAAATATTGTGGCTCACCCTGTATATTGATCTTGCTGCTGAGGCCGTATGATGTACCCATGCTTTTACTTTCAAACTCTGGCTTTGACTCTAGATTCAACGCCCCAGGAGTAGGGGTACAAGCTCACAACTGGATGGAGGTATCAGAATATGGTTCTCAATTGAAAGGCTGTCGAAGTCAGCAACTGATACTTTCAGATAACAGTCAGTTTCTCCATAAATATTTAAGTTTCCTAATTTTTACACAAAATAATTATTTCCTTTTTCATTTCAAACCATCATTCTGCTATAGTTGGTGAACAAGTTATAACATAATGATATACTCTTTGGAAGATGAAGCATTGATATTGAACCTCCGTAAGGAGAAACACGGGTGCAAAACGAATGAACAAAGAGTTTCCAAATAAACGATGGACGATACCTGGACTTCAATATCTCAAAGAAAATCGATATCACAGGGTCGACCAAACGTAAAGAAGGCAGCGGAAGGCCAAAAACATCACGTACTGAAGAAACTATTGACACGGTTTCATCCATGATATGCAGTCAAGAAGAACGGCCCAACACCCACAAGTCTGTTAGAGAAATTTAAAAAACTGCTGGTATTTCTCGTTCTAGTGTTCGTCGTATAGTAAAAGATGATCTGGGTTTTAAATGTTTTAAAAGAGTCGAAGTTCATAAGCTCTCTGCATTAAATAAGCAAGCAAGAGTTGAAAAATGTTGTGCTCTGTTAGATCGATTCCCAGAGAGAGAAGTGTCGAAAATATGGTTCAGCGACGATAAGACCTTTACGGTTGCTTCAACAATAAACACAAAATGACCGAGTTTATGGAAGACAGCACACAAAATATCTATCAGTCTAGATCGACTTTGCAGGGAACGTCCGCATTTTTCTCAAAAAGTCATGGTTTCCATCTTTATTTCAAAGTTAGGGAAGTCAGAGATTGTTTTAGTTGATCAAAATGCCAAAATCACTGTTCCTTATTACAAAGAAAAAATCCTTGATGTGGTAGATAAGGGAGAAGTCAAGAATGGCGAGCAAGGTTGCAAGCGTGCATTGATAATGGAGGAGGATACATTCCGGATCAATGAAAGAAAGCCACCCCCAAACGGGTCGGGAGTGGCTTTCTTTCATTGATCTGCAAGTTATTTAGGTAGGTAGTTAGTTATAAGGCTAACTAACGAAAATATCACGACCTAACCTAACCAATCGTCAAGGGCGTACAGTTGACCTAATGATTGGTTAGGTTAGGTCGTGATATTTTCGTTAGTTAGCCTTATAAGGCTAACGGATCAATAAAAGAAAGCCACCCCCAAACGGGTCAGGGTGGTTTTCTTTCATTGACAATTCGGGGGTGGCATTGTTTCCTAGAAACTTTTGGGGGTGGCTTTCTTTCACTGATCCCACATTCCGCATAATCTTGGACTCAATTAGGTAACTGTATAGAAACAAAGCTTTACTACCCGTGTCTGTATAACAACGAATTACAAAATAATGGTTACAGTTAGCAAAAATCCAACTTCACGAGATAGACCATGAAATTCTATACAGGACACATATGTACAAATAACACTTGATAAAGGTAAAATTATATTGTTCAAAATCAGGGTAATAGCTTTTTTGGTCCACCCTGTGTATATATATATATATATATATATATAGGGTGGTTCTTATTTTTCGAAATTGCAAATTTCACCATCTCATCCCCTCAATATATTCCATTTGACAAAAAAATAAAAAATATATGCAAAATCTTAAGTAATTATAAATACTCTTATTGGTCCCGCACAAGGACTCAAATTTAGTTAATTATTGAAACTTAAATATACGAATTTTTTATTAGCGTTCCACTATAAGGGCAAATAACAGCAGTTAAAGAACAGCATAAACTAAAATGGACATTGACTACTGATTAATTAGAAACTGAATTGAACTAAACACTTTAGGACTGAAAGCATAGTAGATTTGGCCTCGTAGGGATGGCTGCTTATGAGGCACCCTTAAATATTGATTGATTTTAATAAAACTTCTTTGGTACACATTTTATATTAATAGGAAAAAAATGCGGGGGTGAAACCCCGAAATTTTATATATTTAATTTTTCTATACGTATAAGAACCACCCAATCAACCAAAATTTGGGGATGTCGTCCCCGCATTTTTTTCCTATTAATATAAAATGTGTACCAAAGAAGTTTTATTAAAATCAATCAATATTTAAGAGTGCCTCAAAAGCAACCATCCCTACTAGGCCAAATCTACTATGCTTTCAGTCCTAAAATATTTAGTTCAATTCAGTTTCTAATGAATCAGTAGTCACTGTCTATTTTAGTTTATGCTGTTCTTTAACTGCTGTTATTTGCCCTTATAGTGGAATGTTAATAAAAAATTCGTATATTTATGTTTCAATAATTAACTAAATTTGAGTCCTTGTGCGGGACCAATAAGAGTATTTATAATTACTTTGCATATTTATTCATTACTGTATTTCTCAAATTCGTCTTTTCTAAATTCTCCCAAGAATGACTTGTACTGTACGTACAAATTAAATAATTATGGCGTATTAATTATGAATTGACGGATGGCATAATTTGAATAACTATGACGTCATGAAGTAGCTTAATTCCATTCACATTTTCCCGTCATTAATTTCCCTTCATCATATCTCTAGTATACAGTATATGGAAATTCTTTAACATAATAATAAAAACTGTACACTCTATACGTCATTATTTATATGTTGTTCATTCATACATCCATGTCCTTTCTTGACCTTTATCTTTTGTTAATTTTTTTAATTATTTATTCAGCTACCTATTGTCTACCATTGTCAACCTGTTGTGTGACCCCATATGTGTACAATACTTTGTACATTTGTACATGCCCCCTGATGATCATGATTACGCACATGTACATACGTTCACATGTATTCTTTTTATTTCTTTTCTTTAAATTAATTAATTTCTCGCGATCTCACAAATGCTTATGCGAGTGTTCGAATTCTGCTAACCACAGTGGAAGCGAGCGTTTCTGAGATGAAAAATCTCTCGCTCTAATTCAAATTTATAAAACATTATCATGTGGTTTATATATATATATATATTATATATATATATATAATATATATATATATATACCGTATATGCCCATGTACTTTGTATTATATTTCTAACATCTTAATTGTCTATAAATATGAAACTGTAAAAACAAAACAAAAAGCTATAGTCAACTGTTTAATTGTAATTAACTGTAATACTTTAATATAATGTAATTGATGCACTTTAATGAAACTATAATTAACGATAATAAGCGAATGTGAATTAATTGGTAATTATAATCATAATTGTAATAAACCAAAATTACAACGTACTCAGTGATGTACTTAGTATTGTGCTCAATGTCCGACCCGACATTATGTCGCCATTTAGGAATGTACACGGCGATATTATTTTTTTATTATTATTTTTTCGTTGGGATAAATTTTGGAGTTGCTTCCTATTTTGCCAAATAATTGTTGGCTTGTTCTTTTTAAAATTTCTTAATAATTTTCTTAGATTTAGCTTAATAATGAATCCTGATTAAAAGTTACTTTCTCTCTTCGTTATAAAAGATGAAGTCATGACTTGCCTAAGCATTTAATTGTAAATCTTAAAACTTTAATTTTTACTCATATGCATATCTTAGTATAAAGATGCATAGTTCAATTTCCGTTTCTAATTAACTCGGCAGACCAGGAAAACATCAGATCTGAAAATACGCTGTTTAACCCTTTAAGCCCTGAATTTTTTGTAGGGTTAAGTTATGAACGCTTGTATTTGAAACGTTAGCAATTTGTACCTTCAGTCCCTAAAGGTTTAAGATAGAAATATGGCTTCCTCTTCCTATATCCTCTTTATCTGTTTAACCATTGTCACAACAAAAAAATTTACTTTATTTTTAATTATTGTGCAAAAATAATACAGCCTCTTCAACATTTAATAATGATGATGATAGTAGAACCGGGGTATATAAACCCCACTAATTTCTTCCATGTGCATTCTGATTCAAACTACGAGACTGAGCATTACCTGTAACATTTAGCAGTAAATTACAGTTAAAAAAGGTCTTTATCTTCTCCTTCGAGCCGTGCTCTCTTCAGAAAACTTAGTCATTAAAATCTCCTGATACGTTACAAGAAGAATCGGGGGGAACCCTCAGAGAATTTAATAAGCCTCTCAGAATCCCCCGAGCCACTAAAGAAGAACTCGGAGAGTAGTATAGAAGAAACTACTGCAAGTAACAGATCCGTTGCTGCCTCCTAACCAGAACCCCCGTCGACTTCGAACCAACCCAGGCCATAGACGGAGATGTTATATATATATATATATATATATATATATATACACACACACAGGGTGTCCCGTAAGTCTGGAACCATAGGGCAAAATGATAAAAACGGCAATAAAAACGCCGAAGAGACTTTTGGGGACTGTTTGTGAAATGAGCGAGGATGGTAGCGGCTGTCTCATCGTCTGTGGATGTCCTCGGAGGTCCACTGCGTGGTTTATCTCCTATGGATCCCGTTTCCCTGAACTTTGCTACAAGTTTGCCGATACAGCTGTGTGTTATCGGCGCGCTGTCCGGATGCAATGTGTTAAATTCCTCAGCGATCTCCCTCTGAATCCGATTTCCTACGAGCAGAATTACCTGGATGCGTTCTTACTTACTCAAAGACATCATGGGCACTTGCATAAATGGAAAAACATGAATTACTTATTTTACGCTATGGTTCCAGATTTATGGGACACCCTCTCTCTCTCTCTCTCTCTCTCTCTCTCTCTCTCTCTCTCTATATATATATATATATATATATATATATATATATAGACAGAGAGAGAGAGAGAAGGAAATCACTTCAAGAAGACGTAAATTTTTATTTCTTAACACCAATACAGTTTCGGCTCCTTGCGAGACCTTGTCATTACCAACGCATCCTCCCTTCTCCCCCCGAAGACCCCTCCCCTCTCCCCCCTTCATTGCATACCCCTTCCCCTTTGCAGAATACCCCTAACCCACATTGCAACATACCCTCACCCCCCTTTGCAACATTGATCATTATTCTGCAACATTCTTGCACGTTCATTTTACGTCCATACGGGGCTCCAATAAACCTTAGCCCCCCCCGAAGAGAAAGGAGAGACGGAGGAGGTCTGGGGGAGAAGGTGGGATGTCCTTAACCCCCAAAGGGAAACCTAACCTAAGTCTTAACTAAGAAGGAAGGAGAGAGAGATCTTTATTCCGCCGAAGTTCGCATCATTATGAACCTTCTGAAGCCAAGCAGCTCTTATATAGAGGAAGGTTGAGTTGCCAGATACCACTTTTTATTTTAATTGTTCAGGTATACATTATTAGGGTGAGTTGCTAGATACCACCACTTATTTTAATTCACACGAGTTACCAAAGCAAGTGAACTTTCTCCTTAAAGAGAATTAATTATTATTGAAACGAAATCCAATATTAATAATAAAAGAAATACACTTAAACTGAAATAAATAAAACATCATTACATCATTCTGTTTATTTAGACAAAATATTGGAAATAAATACTCCTATACATACGATGGATTGATCAAAAATAAAATAAAAAATAATACAGTACGAAACGTATAATCATCAAACAATAGTTCAGGCGAAATATATATATAGACAAACACACACACACGCACACACAATTGTATTTGCCCCACTTTTTCCTTAAAGTGGTTCAGAAAGAGTATTAATTATTTAAACAAAGCCCAATATTAACAATAAAAGAAATACACTAGACAATTAGCTTGGCAAAAAGAAATCGTTCATCTTAATATTCATTATTAAATTTCAGAGAAATTAAAGTAATTGATAAAAGAATTAAATGAGAAGTCTATATAAACTTATATTAAACAATAAATTTTAACAAACTTCCCGTTCTTTGTTCAGTTTCCCAAATTTTAACCAACTCCCCATATGAAAGTATGCAAGCAAGTATTTTTCTTACTATTTGCAACATGAATAAAATAAAAATTTAGTGAAGGATTCCGTATCATGTTACGGATTTCTCGCCTAAACTGTAGGTCTAAGGTGGTTCAAAAACAATGCTACTTGACATCTTGTACTTTAGAACGGCTGCCTTTAGCGTATAGAAGCACACATCAATACAGTGATTTACTCTAAAGGCAAGCCTAAAATATCTATTTACTTTTCTCATTCCTCGGTGTGTATATATATATATATATATATATATATATATATATAATATATATATATATATATATATACATATATATATATACATACATATATATATATATATATATATATATATATATATACATATACATATATATATATACATATATACATATATATATACAAGATGTGGCTTCTCAATTTCGTACATTGTTTTTCGTTCATAATTTACCTATAATTTACCTATAATTCGAAAGACAAGAAAGACGCGTTAAAACAACTTCTCTTTTTATTCGAGGAATGGAAGATCTAACGATATAAACTCGTAACAGTTGAAGCGTAGGTCAAAAAATGTTGACCGCAAAAGGTACCTCGACCCACTTTCACTTAGAAAAACAACGAAGAAACCTCCGTTCACTCCTACAAGTTTGCTCCCTTGCCACCAGTGTATATAAATGTTTTATATTTTATCAACTTCGTTGTTTTTCTTTACGTTTAATTTGCATGGTATCATCGTCATAATTATTGTCTCTGTTATTGAATGAATCAAAAAATGCAAAGAATTGAAAATTACTTTTGCTAGTGAAGGTAAAACTGAATATAAAGTTTTTATATATATATATATATATATATATATATATATATATACAGGGTGGGCCGAAAGTCTGGATCCAAAGGAAAATATTTATTTTAATACATAAATTACAACAAATGGTAAATACTTAAAATGAATATCAACTTTAACTCGTAAATGCGTATCCGTGATACTGTACAGTGGTTCGTACTCCAGTATAAACAACAAATTATAACAAATGCTCAAATTGGCGGCCTCTGACATCGAGACACTTAGGGATGGAATTTATGATTTTTAATAATTCTTCGAATTGACGTTCTCGAGATGCGTGTTTCATTTGATAATCTTCTTGTTGACTTTACTGGACTATTCGTTAAAGTTTCACATACCATTGCAGAGGTATTTTCATCAGTTGCAGTTTTTGGACGACCAGAACGCCGTTGATCATGTACACTTCCTGTTTCTTTGAAACGTTTAAACAACTTGCCAACAGTCGCATGTGTTACTGGATGCTTATCAGGATGATTTCTATTGAATTCGGTAGCAACTTCTCTGTGTGTAGCGCCCTGTCTTGTGTACATGAGCACAAGTTCTACCAGGTCTTCTGTTGTTAGATTCGAAGCCATTTCTAGGCTGAAATAAAAAAGTATTTGAGTATTTATACTGGAGTATGAACTACTGTACAGTATCACAGATACGCATTTACGAGTTAAAGTTGATATTCATTTTAAGTATTTACCATTTGTTGTAATTTATGCATTAAAATAAATATTTTCCTATGGATCCAGACTTTCGGCCCACCCTGTATATATATATATATAGAGAGAGAGAGAGAGAGAGATTTGTCAGTGAGAGGACGACACACACACACACACACACACATACACATAACCAAATCCACAAGTCAGTAATCTTGGGAAAGCTGATATTAGAATGGCCGCAAAATATGATAATGCACATTCTGCTTGTAGAAATCTAGATTTCTTATTTTCTAATGATCGTTGTTACTGTGCTGTTTCGTCAGGATTATGAAGAGTAGCTGCGCTAATTTTGTTTCCTGCGATACTGAGCTGAGCGACTCTGATGAAGATATTCCTGTAACGAACTGCATCCGAAAAAATGAGGCTCAATTTAGTATGGCCGCAATGAATATATTCCTATAACAACTTGCATCTGAAAAATTGAGGCTCAATTTAGTAGGGCCGCAAAAAATAATAATAATCCACATTCTGGAAATCTTCTATAGGGATGGTTGTTGCGGGGGATATTGCATAAAGGGCTTGGTTTGGGAAAACCGAGAAAAGTATTGTAGGAAAATTGCGATTAGTATGACAGCAAAACGTAAAAGAAAAGTATTGTGAGAAAACTGGGAATAATATGACAGCAAAACGTAATAATGCACAATCTGGAAATCTTCTATAGAGATGGTTGTTGCGAGGGATATTGCATAAAGGGGAGGGTTGGAGAAAACCAAGTATGGGCGCAAATATTGCCGTGGTAGAGACTGCAAGGGGTAATACGAGCTGCTTTAAATCTACGAAGAGAATATAAAGACACCATTAGTCGTCCAAAGCATGGACCCGTTATATCGGTGTTACGATCGGTACGCATTTTATGCCGCCCAGTTACACTGACAACCAATCATTACGAGCCGCTCTTAGTCTTTTGTGGCGGTGCTTGGGATTATGCGTATAAAAGGAAATATTTTCAGCCTGGATTCGCAGTAATTATTTTCACCAGTGAATAAACACTCCCTCAGCCATGAGTCAAGAAATTTATAGTTTACCGGATTTATATCAAGATGGTGACATTGTAGCATTGTCCACAATTAATATTTTTAACGCTGCTGACCGGGATGGATTATTTCAAACGCAAACCGTTGATGATATTTGCAATGACGCTCCTTACGATCCGACGCAAGGGACTGCCGTAGAAATGTAAGTGCCTATAATTTTATTTTTTGGAGTCATTTATTCACAAACTGTCAGAAAGAGGTTATTTCATCATAATATATATGGAGGGTTGTAGTAATTCACCTCGTCAAATACATCATTTAGGTAACCGCAATTATAGATTAGTCTAGTTGTATCCTGTTTTGATTCATTGAATTTTTTTATAGCAATCTTTTGCATGTTTTTTTATAAATTCAAATGTTATTCGGAATTACCTCTTAAATGAACTTCTCTGAGCGGTTCAAAGATATTTTCATATTGTAATATCTTACTATATGTATACTCTGTGTATGTTTTTATTAAAAAAGATTCAGTATGAACTAATGAATTATTCTTTCTCCTTTAAGGTCCGATGAGGATTTGACACGTGTTATACAATATTTTCGTTTTGAAGAACCCCGTGTCATGGACCTGAATATGGAGGTAGAAGATTTACCGAGCAATCAGCCCAACGAATGTCACATCATTAACGAAATAATGTAAGTGGTTTTTTTGTTTCGATCTTTTTTGGGGGGGAAGACAATGTATTTTCATCAATTTATTAAATGAAAGAAATCATGTTTTTAGTAAAATAACCATCTTAAACTACAGAATATACAAACTAACATTATTGGTTACAAATATATATATACACACGAACAAAACATCATACTATACAACGAGTACGCACAATCGGAAAACGGCCTTTTATCTGTCTGCATACCATTTCATCAATTTATTAAATGAAAGAAATGTTTTTAGTACAATAACCATCTTAAACTACAGAATATACAAACTAATATCATTGGTTACAAATAGATATGACACGAACAAAACATCATACTATACAACGAGTACGCACAATTGGGAAGCGGCTTTTTATCTGCATACCATTTAATCGTTTCGTTGAGTGACACGGGTCGAATAATTTAAAAAAATTTATAGTCTTTACCGCGTGACATATGCATGAGAAATGAAAGGCAATACATTCCACACGTATTACTAAAATGTCCTTGTAACCGGAATGGGTTCCATACAACTTCGGGGATATGCAACTGGCCGAGAAATTTTACAGTAACAGGGTCACTCCAGGGTAGAGTCCCAAGTGAATCAAAATAATACAGGCGGTCCCTATTTTTAAAATAGATTGCAAACCAATGAATCCCTTCATTACCAACGACATCTGTGTTCACAATAAGACTATCGCGATCTCGCGTAGTTGGCAAATTCAATGTTTCATTCTTCGCAAACACCGATAAATTTGGAACGTGTGATTCGTTCACTATTCATTACTCTCTGAAGTGTATTCGCATCCATTTTAATAGTCAGTGATAACGCCCCTAAATATGTCTACTTGTATTAGGGCTTGTGACTCGAGATATACTAGTACACTAATAGGTGCGTCTATAGGCTTGGTGAATTCCAACCTGACTGAGATGTTTCCGCTCTGTTGTGGACTTAAATGTGTATTTACGCTAACAGATAAGTCAGGTGTGATGTCAAACGGATAAAGGTTAAATAGATCACTGAATTCTTTCTGCGTTACCCCATTCCCTAGCTCATCACAATCACCTGCTATATGGGCCAGATTACTATATGCTCTCGCGCAAAGAGGAAACACAGTATCTAGTGAATAGTCCGTATTCAATGTTCCTCCCAACGCAAAGCCATTAACGTATAGTTATATTTTTAAGTCCGACATTCTCGAATTTAAAGGCACTCTTTTTATATTTTCCATTCACCGAAGCATGGTTCTGCATTCCAATTAATATCCTTTTGGGAAGATTTCCCAGGGCGGTGTTTTCTATCTGTTTCGATGCCAACCCTGCTGGCACCGTGTATAGTTTGATTTGTACTCTGTTAATACGGTATTTTACTGTGGCGCTTAGTAAATTTTTCTCAATTTCTAGTTGTTTTGGTGAACTTAATTTCACTCGCCGTACGCGGAGGTGTCTCCATAATGTGAACCACAACGGGTTTTGCTCCCTCTTCTTGATCAGCATCCAGATTTAAGCAGATCTCAGGATTCCTGCGGATGAGCTTTATTTTCATAGCCACCCCATTCACAAGCAACTTCTGGAATCTGAAGTTTGTATGCAAACGTCCAAAACACTCGTATATCTTTTCAGAATTTTTAAATTTGTCCTTTATACTATTTTCGTCTTTAGTTTGATAATATCCCTTGGCCCTTAAAAAGGTATGTTTCGCTTCTTTGGAAAAGTTGAACATTTTTCAGATAGGCTCGTAGGTGATAGTGCCCCGTACCTGCCGATATGTTAACCTGATTTAAATATACGTCACACTGGCTGAATATGGACTGCAGAAAGTTTGTTTCGGGGTATACAGCATATTTGTCATCGCAGTTCGTTCCATCAGAATGGGCTATACATAGTTTAGCGTACATGTGCACACAGCTTGGATCAAAAAAGTAAGGGCCTGAGCTGGGTATCACGAATTCTATAGGGGCACTCGGGGAACTAATTGTGTTTAAAGGGTTAATTGTAATAAAGTCAATGTGTTCAATAGAAACGAGTTGGGGGCATCTCAAAGAGGGATAGCTCCGATTTACAGCATTGTGAACTACACGGATGGATGAAGCGTGCCTTGACGAGTTAGAAATAGTGCCTCCTCTCTCGACAAGTAGTAAACACTATGATTCATGAGATCAATGTCCTTAGCTTATATCAGTCAAAAAAATGGTCAACCATAAGTTTCATTCGCTTAGAACACTTCTTTTTTGATATCGTTTTACGTTTAATGCCACGTGGTGGTAATCCCTTCTTCCGGCCAGTCCTCTTCTTTCAACCACCACGCATTTTTCTCTTTGCATCTTTGACGATTTCGTCCCGTGTACGTTTTAACTGTTTTTTTAGAGCTTCTTTAGGTTTAGCCCCAACCAATATGTCTGCAGTGTTAAGGCCTGATTATAGCGCTTTCCTTCCAAGGTATCTGGCACCCCTCTTCAGCAAAAGAACAGCCGTACGTAGTATGGTTGAAAAAATGGACCAAAGTCCACTACCACGCTGGTATCTCACCCCTCGATAGACGGTGAAAGGCTTTCTGTCCATTATAACTCAGTGCGTCGTGAGTGCAGCTTCACTGTTAAGCTCCCGTCACCGAATGGGAAATTTTTCCCCTCAATCGTTCTTATATATATTGAGATATTGGTTATTAGATTAGTTGCGACATTCACATAATGGGGTCTGTCATATGTAATACTCAAACTCCTTCTGTGGTTGGGGATGTGGGCAATGCGCAGCAGGCGTGCCTGGGTATCCCCAACAAACTGGTGCTCCATTATATTGATCTAAATATAGCACATGTCTGGGGGCTGAGAATTTTCACCCAATTTCTCCATCTTCAATTGATACATTAGGCTGGACAATTCATGCTGTGCCTCGTGAAAGGTATTTCTTCGGAAGGCTGATCGATATCGTCCATCGGTTATAATTTTGAACACTCTTTGGTCTCTAATATTTCTGTTAGCCTGCGATTTTAGGATTAGAGTATGTGCAGGGTTTCCTTTGTTTACGATTTCGTATAATAAATCATTCGTAGGATTTGAATTTTTTAAACTTACGTTTAAGTCACTCACAACATCCTCCGCCGAACCATAACGGCCCGGCCCTAGTGTTCTGTACTGTAATACCGTGCAACCTTAGTCCAGGCGATACGTATAGTTTCATCCCAAGTTACCCCGGCTTTTGCACACTCATTACAGTCTCTAAGAATCGTAAAAACGTTATCTTCATAATCATTATTTAAAAAGAGGGTGTCCAGCTGAATTTCACATACCCCCACCTCATACAAATCACGACCCAATTCAATGGGTCCGTGGAGATCTGTTACGAAGTTGGCTAGTGTGTTGTTAGGGTATAGTATACATATAGGGACGAGGACGACGGGAGTGTGACGTAGAAATGGTTAGGAGCCATGTTGCATACTATTTAAGCTTCATTATTGCATCAGCTTTTATATAGGTATTGAGGCATTCTGGGTACCCTAGCCATTTAACCAGGTACATTTTTATTTCCTGAACATTTGCTTCCTAAAATTTTCTCAATTTTAAACATTTTCCTAAATTAAATGCCACTTTCTGCAACTCCTCGCGGTAAAAGCCTCCTGCGATTTCTTCCCCATTCAAACCTTCAACGTAATACATCATTTTCTCACCTTTAGGTCTCATAGCCCTAACTTTAAAAATCTCGTGTCCATCCTTCCTCAAATCCCTTCGCAAATTTATTTCCCGAACGCGACAGCCTTACATAATCATTGATTTTGAAACGCGCAGTGTGGTGGTGGTGTTCCATCTCTTCTCACCTCTGGGCGTATACCTCTTTCTAAAACCTCGTTAGGTGTTGCCCCAATCGTGCAATGGTGTGAGCGGTTGTAGGATGATGTCAATGATTCCAGAATGTCTAGAAATCTGTGTGTTTTTATGTGTAAAATAGCGGTGCATGCGTTCCTTTATGGTACGTTGAATTCTTTCAGCTAAAGAAGCCTTATGTATAGAATTGGTTGTAATAGCTGATGTTAAACTCTGTCAACATGTTCTGAAAAGCACGGCCTATAAATTCCTTCCCCATATCCGTAAAAAAATAGCCAGGAACCCTCTTTTCTTTTAACATAGTGTTTTGGTGGCTTTAGCAACTGTTTCAGGTGATTTTTTTTCAGAGGAATTAGCCACAGATATCTAGAGAATACATCTATTATGAATAGAATGTAGCGGTAACCATCATTATACACAGAATATCTTTGCATGTCTGTTAAATCTGCTTGCCGAATAGTCAATCGAGGCAGCTGTTGTCTTGGCTGTTCTAAACCTTTTTCTCACAGGCTTATGAAGTATAAGCGTCCTGCTCCCGCAAAAATCTCTCAGCATCTTTTTTTCCTACTCCGCAATCACTTCTGTACAGTCTATCTACGCTTCCGTAGGAGGCTGGGTTAGAAATGTCATAATAACGTCTTCTTAATATGTTAGCCATTTGCGTATTTTAGAGGCACGTGGGTAGTGTTGACCGTTGTTTAACCTCTTCTTTCGCCTCTTCAAACGTGTTACCGCCAGGGGTGATGGCGTCTTCAATTGTGTCATGTGCGTCGCATGTTCCAAGTCTTTTAACCTGTTCAGATTTCCTATCATTGTTTTGGGGACATTTATTTGATGTAGTCTTGCTTTAATATGCTTCCATCCTGATGGTGAGGGCCTATCCCACTCTCTCACCAGATCATGGACGATGTCTACGATATTCGATCCCTGTACCTTTACTCCTTCCACAATGATCTCGCCTGTATCAGTCCACTGTATGATGGGGTCCTCATTCAATAGATTATAAAGACAAACTTTTATTCCTCAATGTATGTGGGAGGGTGCTTTTTAATACATGCTCGATGTTGTGTGTGACCGACCCCTTAATCTTTGGTTGATCAGCTGTATCGTCGGGCACAGGTCGTATGTCATCATGTCCATCGCTCCCTGTGCTGTGCCTAATAACCACGGGAATCTCTGTCAGGTTCTTATAATTTTCGTACTCGTGAAGAAATTTCTGCAGAGCTTCTTGGTATGAGATTGTTTTCTCATCAGGTGCTTTTTCACTGTTTAATAGGGCTAGCAATTCGCTTTCCATTCTTTTAAGTCTGCTTTTACGGGGATATAGATCCGTGTCTGGATTCCTTTGCAGTGAAGCGTACACCTCGTGGAATCACTGCCACTTTCTTCATCATATTAATCTAGTCAGTAAAGGACCCAAAACTGAAAATAAGATGGGGAGGAATGACCCTCCTCTTTGTACAATAATTTGTTTTTTCTTCCCTACAGTTCGACTTTTACGAGCGAGTGCACTTATTATGTTCTTGTAACGGCGTAGGCGAGCCTTCTGAAGTTGTTTCATTGATACATTGCAATTTATAACGTTAAGACAGATTTCACAGATGCATTTTAAAAAGTCGGAGTCGATATTTTTAGCAAACATGCTGCATTGCTCGGGGCAGTCGCTGATAGATTTTTATTAATTCACTGTATTTCTTTAGCCTCTTTGTCATTCTGGAATATACACCGTTTCAGGCTCGTTTGGAAATATATTCGTTCTTAGAAGCACCCTAAACGTGTTTCGCGGAAAGGTCGCAAAGCAAATATCGTAACGCGGGCTTGTAGCTTCTTTATAAACTTCCAAAAACTCCTTACGCTGATTCGGGAACATTTGATTGGCTAATACCCCAATTTGTGATACATCTCTACGTTGCGCGAATAAGACTAGATATTGTGTATCTAACGACACGTCGCGCATGTATCTATTTTTGAAAAATAGATTCTGATTGATGAAGAACACGCTTATGTTAAGATGGTGGGAGAATACTGTAAATGTCTCGGCAAACGTTTATCCATCTCCAACATGAGATCGTCAATTACAATGATGTTATTCCCTTTAACGAATTAACATCATATACACCTTTGTGGAACAAAATATCATCTTGGTACTTGTTGAACACTGATTGATACGTCGAATAGCACCATATAACTTTATGCACAAATTTTGAGAACATCTCTCCCTTTTCTTTAATGATTTTAAGCATAAACACAGTTTTACCACATCCTGTAGGTCCAGATATAATACATGTGGATGGACTCGTGAATCTGAATTTTTCTACAGAGTCCATTTCTAACACGTCACACTCCTAAGCGGGTCATTTACAAAATATTACAAATTTTGAGTGCTACTTCTTATATTCTAGTCTTGTTTTTCTCTTCTCCCACAGAACCGTGAATGACGATGAGGTACAGCACCCCATCATCGATATTACAACTGACCCCGACGACAGCGTAGTTGTGATCACAGATTCCTTCCCCGCCAACGAATCCTCACCAGCGATACCTGTAGCACGCGACAATTCAAAGCGGAGACATGATGAAGAGCCCTCCACTTCAGGTATAAAGCGCGCCAGGATTGCGCCGGTTGTTAGACCACCAGTAGTACAACGTCGTACGACACAACCCCCACAATAGTACCTTCCTCAAATAAAAATGTATCCCCTTATTCCTGTACAACTCCGTGTACATCCTCCGCAGCAGCTTCTCGCTCTGTTGATGGTGGCATAACATTCGAGTTGGTGCGTACCGATGCCCCCACTCCAGTCTTGACTAGAAATTGGTATATATTCAGGGTTGATCCTAGGTCCGTGTATAGCAATGGTGTTGAACACGGACTACGGCGCATAGTTGAACGTATTGTAGAGTTTGCCCTTCAGAACCGCAACGAACGTGAAGTCAGGACGATGCTGTCTTTTGGATTTGGGTCAGATGACGGAGATGTAGATGATTTTTGGGTAGTAATAATACCTTTCAGACGTTTGGCAGCTGAAGATATAGAGTATATATTAGGCCGTATAATGCAACTTCACGTTAAATATTTACCGTGTTGCGGGTCATAGCGCCACACCTTATACGCTTAACTTCAATTCTCAGGCTATTTTTAGACGGCATATAAACGTCGATCGTGGTTGCGGCTTTATAGCAGTAGTCTTGGCTCGTATGTTTACTAAATACACGGGTCAAAAACATTTGGTTGCCTACGGTAGTGGAGCGTGCCCGTAAACTAGCTGTAGACTGTAAACTTGAGTTTGACTGTAATATGGGCCCTGAAGAGCTGAGAAGGGTAGAACAGGAAATGAATGTTCGTATTGTTGTATTTGGAATGGATGATCGTCGTAGGACTGTGTATGTTTTTAAAAGCAGTGTGAGAGATCGTACAAGGCCCCTACTTATTTTAGGACTGTCAGGGACAACGTATCTCCCCATCCGTAATATAAGGGGCCTTTACGCGAGTTATGATAAAAGTCGAAAATATGGGCGACATGATTTGTGTAAGGAATGTATCGAGTTTGCGGATGATATAGTGAAACATTGTAAAGATTGCCGCATGGTATGTGAGCAGTGTAAAAGCTCCAAATGTGAAAACCGTGTAGTTGAAGCTGAGAAGAGGGACTGTGATGTGTGTAGACGCACATTTTTTCAATAATAACTGTTTTGAGCTCCATAAATCAATTGGCACATGCAGGAAAATGAGATCTGTGAATGTGGTATGTTTCATATGATGGATAATTGGGGGAATTTCAAGCATAAATGTTATGAAGTTCACTGTCCTACATGCCATGAGAAATATAAGGCGGATGGAGTAAAGCATGTATGTTATATGAAAGATGCTTAGCCTAAAAATAACCCTTGTATAACTGTGTACTACGATATAGAAACATACACGAACGCAGAAACCAAAGAGGTTATTCCACATTTACTTGTAAGCCAGACTACCTGTGATGAGTGTATGGAGATCGACTGTGACGAGTGTCACAAATGCGGTAAACGTACAAACGTTTTTAAAACGAGTGCCTACGATAGCCCTGTGAAATTTTTTGTCCTATATTGTCAAGCTAGCGGACAAGTTCAAAAAAATGAATGTGTATATTCTCGCCCATAACGGGGCAAAATTTGACACACAGTTCCTTTATAAGGAGTTGCTTGAGCACGAGTCATCTGAGATATTTACAGGTGACCCCTTGAAAAGAGGCAACAAGCTAATACAGATGCAAATAAAAGGTAATGTGCAGTTTAAAGACACTTCATTATTCACACCTTGTAAATCAGCAAAGCTACCCAAGGTGATGGGCGTAGCTGCTGAAGTTTCAAAAGGATATTTCCCTTACATATTCCTCACTAGTGAAACTTTAAATTACGTAGGACTACCTCCACCCAAACATTACTTTAACTATGAATGCATGAGTACAGATGAACGTGAAGATTTTGACCGATACTACTACAATTTTAATGAATCTAGTCCTTATAATATAGCTGATGAATGTGAGCGTTATTGCGTGAATGATGTGCGCGTGCTTAGAGTATGTTTCCAGGCCTTTAGAAGGATGTACATAGGTCGTTTCAAATGCAATCCGTTGCAAGTCGCAACCACCATCGCTTCATTATGTTTTACGGTGTTCAAGAATAACTTGATGCCTAAAGACACCTTAGCCATTTTTCACAGAAACAATCCCCGCAGTTATGGGCACAAGGCTATTTACTGGCTCTTACACCTACAACAGCAGACAGACGTATACATAAAGCATGCCCGCAACACGGGTGAAGTACCCATTAAGGTTAATGGTCGTGTTTTTTTTGGGTTGATGGTCTAAGTGAAAACCGTGTCACCGGTGAGAAGACTGTACTCCTTTAATGGTTTCTGGTGGCACGGATGCCCCCGTCCTGAGTGTGAAATCGCAGGAGATATCCATGGTAGATCTCCCGCCGACTGTCTTGCGTGGACCCGCACCCGCGATCAACTTAAAGGATCCCAGTTCACTCACAAAGTCTTGTGGGAGCATGAGTATGATGCACGGATGGAGACAGACGTACAGTACCGTGAAGAAATAAACACGATCAAGCGTTCAGTGGTGCTGGATCCTCTCAGATACGGTGATAGCTTGTTCGGAGGGCGTACAAATCCCTTCAAGCTATTCTTTCCGCCTACGGAGGGTGTGAAACTCCATTACTACGACTTCTGTTCTTTATACCCCTACGTGATGAAGAACAATCCGTACCCCGTAGGTGCGCCTGAGAAACTGGTGGGGCCTGACCTACCCTCCATCGACGAGTTCTCAAGAAATTTGAACGGGTACTATTTCGGCCTTTCTTTCGTAGACGTACTTCCTCCTCGCGATTTATGGATGCCAATCTTACCCGTCGTTATTGATCACAAGCTCATGTTTTCCTTGTGCGTGAAGTGCGCAGAAGAGAACAATGGTGATTGTGACCATACAACCCACCAGCGTAAGATTAGAGGTGTATATACAAGTTTAGAGCTGGATCTAGCTGTTCGCCATGGTTACAGCATATTGAAGATACATGAGGTTTGGAGGTTTCAGAAGCTACCCAACCTTTTCACACCATATATAAACGCTTTTTTGAAAGATAAGTTCGAAGCATCATGGTATCCGCGAGGAGTTGATACCGAAGATGAAAAGTCGGCCTATGTTCAACGTTACCGTGACCGTGAAGGTATACAGCTTGACCGTTCCCAAATTGTAAAGAACCCTGGCAAGCGCTTTAGTGCAAAGTTGTGTCTAAACAGTCGGGAAAATTTGCACAGAATACCGGCAAAGGGAACGTTCATTTGGCACAAAGTTATAGTGAAGTCTGGGATTATGCCAATGCTCCCGATAAAGAGGTCATAGAGATCGTGAATGTAGGTAATACATAAAGTACAACAATACCGAATTGACCACAGATACCTCACGGGTTACAAACATACTTGTAGCCAGCTTCACAACGGCCTACGCACGCATCAAACTTTGGGGCTTATTGCATTCTCTTGGGCGGAGGGTATTTTACGCTGATACAGATAGTGTGATATTCACAGAGAGGGAGGGTGAATACATGCCTCCTTTTGGTGAATTCCTCGGTGCGTTGACTGATGAGATCAAGGATGAGTATGGAGACACCGCATACGCCGACTCTTTTGTCTCAACTGGACCAAAAACTTATGGGGTACGGGTGAGGGTGGGGGGAGATATGAAATATATCGTGAAGGCAAAGGGTATCACGCTCAACCATGCGAATCGGCGGGTCGTTAACTTTGAATCGTTGAAGGATCTAGTGTGTTTGGATGATGAGGGCGATCAGCCGCCCCAACTAACTGTAGGCACCTCCAATTTTCTGGCACAGAAGCTGAGGGGCGTGATGGAACTTAGGGGTACAAAGGTGTGCCGTAACACCTATAGGAAACTACCAGTATCTGGTACCTATGATACCGTACCCTTTGGATACCATAATCTTTGATGTGTCTATTGTTAACTTATTTATTACACGTATTTGTAAATATATATACACCTTGAATATCTTTGATATGTCTATTGCAACTATTTATTACACGTATTTGTAAATATATATTATATATCTATATATATATATATATATATATATATATATATATATACACCTTGAATATTTCGTTTATTAAATAAATCGTGTTTCAATTAGCGTTTCAATTTCTCCTTTGTGTGTGTGTGTGTGTACACAGGAGAAAGTTCTAAGCTCCGCCCACTGTAAGACCAGCAACGTGAATCATGCTACTATCGGCTTCCCTGCGTGCTCAGTTGATCGCAGTAAGCCCTGGGCATCAGACGTATATTCTCCCGCGTAGACAGAAAATAGTAATGGCTACCTTTAATATTGCTTGTTTAACGCTTATGAAATGGCATTCTGCAAAATGTCAAGATGTGGGGGATACTGTAAAACTCCCTATTCCACCCTCCTTTGATGCTTTTAAGGCTATATTGAATCGTGCGAAGGAGCAAGATGTACAAATACTCTATGGCTATTCTGGTGAGAGCATTGTAGGATTTCGTGGGACAAGTGATGTGTTGAACTATGTTGTAGGACTAAACTTTATAAAAGCTTACATATACCGTGAAGTAAAAGAAACAACACGTGCAGAAGAGAAACAACGGTTATGGATAGTGAGTCTTGTTGATGAGTGGTGTGACAAGCGTTATTATGTCATGTTGCATCATACCGAGTACTCGTACCCTGCGACTGAAAATGCAAATCTCGTCATCATGAAGAATCTTAAGTATTTTTACCACTATATTAATATATATCATGAAGTTTGTAGTGAGGTTGTGGCTAATGCCCTGTGTGAGTTTTTAACAGACTTTAGAGACGAGTATCGCTTGTTAAACAAAATGAAAAATATGGGCATATGTTCCTCTCAAATAGTGCGCCGGAATGTGAAGATGTTTAGTTTGTGGAAATGAACGTGTGGTGAGTGGTAAAACATTAAAACCGTTATAAAATGTGTTTAGTTCGTGAAAATTACCCTGAAGGAAAATGCCTGGTGCGTATTCGGGGGAGTGGGAGTGATAAAACATTAAAACCGATATTACTTCCTGTATCGGAAAATTTCTCAAAACACCTGCCCAATATAATGGGATACAACGATTCATGTTGGATCAGCGCCGTACACGTTTTATTAGATTATGGTGTGACACTCCTCCCGTCGAACCGTCGCGTTGCATGTGCCTCATAGCTATCTCAGAGCTTGAGCCGAGTGGACATGCGCTCCTCGAATACGATGGAACTTCCTTTGAGCAGCATTCTCAACGCTGTGTACGATGTGCCCGTGACGAAGTCGTTGCGTGTGTTCAGGCGTAAATCTGGTGTCGTTAACTATGCACTGGAAACGGATTGTAGATAAACAAACAAACGGAATGTTGTTTATTTAAGTGTCGAGGAGATGAATAGAATCTTCGTGATAGTTGAGAAGTGGTGTAGGTCCAGGTGTAGGTACAAGAAGAGAACAGATTAGTGACACCCCCTCATATGCCGTTGTGTATAAATAACGATCGGCCATGCATTGATATACGGTTCATGTGGAAGAATGCTTCTGATAATAACGCTCTTGTCCCTACGCAAAACCGTTTCATCCTCAACAGAATGTTTGAAATCGTCGGATTCCGCAAGCTGAAGCCTATATTAGACGCGCGTGTTATGGATATGCTTTATTTTGATACGGTTCTTGAATACGCATACACCCTTCTGCTCGATGGGTTTACCGAGTGTAGGGTTGACCAAGGTGAGAATGGTCTATAGCTGAACGTTTATTTAAAAAGTTTAGACTTTGAAATATCATGAACTTTGGTACAAAGCACTTGATCGGTACAGGGCTGAGCTCACCTACACCGTTCACCCCGAAGAACTATTTCTTTATATAAAGAGCAGCTGTCGTAACGACTTAGAAGATTATTTCAACTGTAGCTATGCAGTGTGAAGAAGACTTCACGATTGAAAAGCTCGGGTCGGTAGAAATAAACCCTCGGTTGGAAAGGCGTGTTTATAAACTTGTATTTGACGTTGTAGCTAACGATGAACTCTCTGTGCGTGTTTTTGATTGTATTCTAGACGTACTTAAAGATAACTTGCCAACCGGTTGTAAAGTGGGAACAAAAATAGTACTGAACGATATGAAGGCCCTTCATATCGAGTACAAGTTTCCTTATACCTTAAGTGGTGAAATATTATTAAACCGCGTATACAGCGTAATGCAGAGCAATAATGATGTAATTGTAGACTCGATTAAGTGTGAGTTTAGTGTTTTGCGCCGTAAAACAAAGTGAAATGTATTTATTTATTTAACATAATCGTATATATATATATATATATATATATATATATATATATATATCGCCTGTACTGCTATACTGATGGCTATACGTTTTGTATTTCTTATTTTTATTTTGTGCGGTAGAAGATAAAGTGTATGTATTTATTTATTTCACATAATTGTGTGTGTATATATTGCTGCTATATTGATGGTTATATTATTTCTTTTTTTTTTGTTTTTTGATCATTCCAATGTGTATTTATTTTCTATATATTTCCATAATATAATTGTGTATATATATTTCTCCTGTAGTTATATTGACGGTTATATTTTTTGATATGCATATTCCTCGTTCATATTTCTTATATTATTATTATTTTTAATTTTTTTGATCATTCAAATGTATATTTATTTTTTATATATTTACAAGATTTAATAAACAGAATGATGTAATGTTTTATTTAATTCTTTTGGTTGTAAACAATTATACGAAATGGCTGGTTACGCCTTCTAAACCTACTGACGGATTTCTAAGCCAACTGTTAAGAATTAATTAAAAATAGCACAATCTGGCAACTCAACCTGTACAAGCCATTTACGCCTTCTAAGCCAACTGGCTGATTTACAACTAATAAAACAGCGGCGGGTCGGCTGAAGTGTTAATATGCACTTGGCTCCTGCCAGGTGAACACCTCTCTTCCCCTCTCCTTTTCCTGTCTTTCTCTTGGGAGATAACGCCGCCTCCAAGTTTCATGACCCTTGTTGCACCTGCAATATTCACCTCCCCCTTTGCAGCATTGAGTTGTTGCATACCCCCACCCCCACCCTTTGCAACATTGAACATTATCTCTGCAACATTCTTGCACTCTCCCATTTTTCGCCCATACTACTACTGTGGTTTAATAAGTTTTTGGTATGAAGCTTTTCAATCAGTTCTCTGCACATGGCGGTTCGTCTTTGATAATCCTCTTTGTGTAACTCGTGTAGCATTTGAATATGGCAACTTTTCTTTTTTAATGTTGATTTTAAAATCCTTACAACAGGCGTTTTCGGTATGCTCAGTCTACGTGATGCTGTGCGAGTGGACATTCTAGGATTTGTTTTAAAGGCATCTCTTACTAATTCGACATTTTCTTGAGAGGTACCTGGACGTCCAGATCTTGCTTTATGATGGACAGATCCTGTTCTTTTAAATTTATTGACGAACTCGCGAATTGCTTTTTCCGTAGGTCCTGGTTTGTGAAATTTTCTTTCGAATTTTTCTCGAATTTCTTTGCACTTCTTCCCTTGGATACGTAGTGTTACTACCATCACACGTTCTTGTACATCCCTCATCATCTTTTGCCTGTAGAAAATAAAATAGAAATATAATTATTTCAGCAAAATACAGTAGATAGGAACTTTTGAACCACCCTGTACCTTGGCTGAGTATGAGGGCATAAAGTCGCCTCTCGTGCTCGAAATGCTATCTCACATAGCGCAAATACACGCATTAAAAATAACTACATTGTGAATATACGAGGGGCGATATTTGTATATAACCAAGTTGTCCGTGGATTGCGGGGGGGAGGGTTGAACTATTCATTCATGGAACAGTCGCCAAATCGGCAATGTGGCGAGTTCGCCCCTCGTTCTCACGACGCCTCATGTACAGGGTGGCCAAAAGTCGCCCACCATAGGAACTTTGTGTTGACTAAGTAGCCTATAATATATATATATATTTTTTTTTTATGTAAGGGGTGGCTGCGAAATTAACAATAGACGAGAGGGTGAGCTTGGTTTTAATGTATGGAATACCAAGTACTACAAATCGATCAATCGCTACAGAATTTAAGTTCTGTACTGACTCATCGACTTGTAGTACCTGGTATTCCAGACATTAAAACCCTCTCTCCTATTGTTAATTTCGTAGCCATCCCCTACCCAAAAGAAAAAATAATATAGTCAACACTGAAAATTTCTATGGTGCGCAACTTTTGCGCCACCCTGTACAATGAACTTATAAACTTTTATGCTAAAATTTCCTTATAATAGTTATTAAATAATATGGAAAATATAGATATTATAATTTCAAATTATTTAAAGTGATTTATTACATTTGTTAAAAATAATTTAATATTTCGAATGACTGATGAAATTAATTAATTTAAATTAAATACTTCATGTTAAATATTAATTATATTTAAAATTTAAACCTTCGAAATCAAATATTGAAATTTAATAATTGAAATCCCTTATTCTTGTTTTATATATATATATAAGTTACCTTACCTTATGAACCTTATGTTGTTTCGTGCGTTGGTCTCTCTTCACACGGAGGTCAAGCTGGTGGCCCCGCCTCTAGGTCTGGCCTGGTGGAGGAGCGAGTTGCTTTCTTGCGCTCTCCACCGTACATAGCCAGGCACGCCCGGCTCATCTGGTACTGTCCTGAAACTACATATATATATATATATATATATATATATATATATATATATATTAGGGTGTTTCATACCTATAGGGTAAAATGAAAATGAGCTTGGAGTTTTAATCCACACGTTTCTCCGTATTCTAAAGAACAAGAAAACACGTTTGTGCAAGTTTGAACCAGATCGCGCTGCATTTAGAGGTCCCCAACTTTGACGACTTTTTGTCAGTTCATTTCTCGCCTGCCTGCAGTGAAGCCGGTTTTCTTCGTCACTTGAGCGGTTCGTGTTGTATAGCCTATTGGACAACTATGGAGGTAATTATATATGCTACTAATTATCTCATTTTACTGTGGTATTGAAATTTATTATTATTTAATTTCTGTCATTTTACTGTGGTAGTGATATTTATTATTAATATTACATGAAATTAATTAGTCTGTTGCATATTGGACAACTAAGCTGGTAATTATTTATGATACTAATTAATGTAATTTTACTGCGGTATTGAAATTTATTTAATTAATGAATTGTCAAAGAGAACGTAGTGTACACGTATCAGTTTTATAAATAAAGAAAAGCAGTAACTGGGACTCGAACCAGTGTCATAGCCGTTTGGCGGCATCGCTCAAGTCGGCGTACACAGCACGCTATCCACTCCCTAGATGATGTAGTGGATAGCGTGCTGTGTACGCCGACTTGAGCGATGCCGCCAAACGATATGACACTGGTTCGAGTCCCAGTTACTGCTCTTCTTTATTTAATTAATGAAATTAATTACGATGTGAAATTATTTCTGTGGAATTATTTAGTTTGTTTTCTTTTCCAGGTGTCTACCAGAGCGAAAACAGAAGTGTTTCTTATTGGCCAGACGGATGCGAACATCACATCAAGTGGCCTTCCAACTCAGTTGCAAGTACTCAAAAAGTACTTTTACCACCAAAAGGAGCAAAAATTTGGACGTACTAAATGCCTGAACCTGTGCCTGGATGCCTGTCTCATATTTTGGGAGAGAGCGAGAATCCCCATGATGCGTCGAGATTCGGCCTTGAGGAAGATGGAATCCCTTCTCAAGGAATACGACCGGCTTGTGAAGCACAAGTCACATAAAGCAGAGTCCTTCCGAGTGAAGGAGGCGATGTTCAAGGAGGCAATAGCGAAGGAGATCATGGACATTGCTCATTCACAGGCTAAGGAAATGATGAAGAATCAGGAGGACATCCACTTTCTCGACATGCAGCGTGAAGATCCAAATTCCTGCAGCATGGGCCCTGTTGACATGAAGCTTCACTATAAGGAGATTAGGAAAAGGAAGAGGCTGGACAAGATTAAGGAACAACAGGAGAAGGCCAGGAAGGAACAAGGAGCTGCAGAAGATACGGGGGCTTTAGTGATTTCAACTTCGTCAGAGACTGACTCAGATGTCGTTGACCCAACTGTGGAAGTTTTTCCATCCTCCTCCAAGGGAAATACCAAGAAGCGACGCAGGAATCTGATCTCAGGATGTGACGACTACCTACGATCGGCGGCAACTGTTAACAAAATCTCTGTCGTCAACGATCGGGCCGAAAGAGCCATCGCGCTCACCAAAGAGTTCAACTGTTCTCTGACGAAGAACGAAGAGCAGAAGCAGTATTTGCTCAAAACTGTGATGCAGCATAGGGCGAAATACCCGAATAAAACCAAGAAGGATTTCATGGACAAATGATTCGCAAGAAGTGGTTATGTTTTTTGTATCTTTGTGAAAATGTGTAGTGAAATGGTACTCGTTTGTTGAATAAAAATTCATTGACAGATTTTTGTTTAATTTTTTCCGTTTATGATCTGCCAGAGCATCAAACTGGGGACCCGTAAACTTTAAACTATTGAATTAATACTTCGGTTTATCAGTCTCCTCAGCAAATGGAACAAGGGGATCCATGTGGATTAAAATTTTTCCAAACTTTTAATTTATGAAACACCCTAAAATATATATATACTACATACATATATACTACATATATATATATATATATACTGCATACATATATACTACATATATATATATATATATATATATATATATATATATATATATATATATATATATATATAATTTGTGTGTGTGTGTGTGTCATACGTCAACACCACCTGTTCAGACCACCAAATTTAATTTAACTTAATAAACCTATAAACTAAACCAACTTTAACTAAAGCTAACGTAACTTAACCCAGAATGAATATTACTTTAACTAAATCCGACACCATCTTGTCCATTTTGTCCACTATTTAGAAACAACTGTTCCTTTAATTTACCTTTTTGTGTACTTACAATTAAACACTTGGAAATATGGACATTTTATATTGTTGAAAGTCATTAAAAAAGAGAGGCGCCCTCTCGGCAGCTCAGTGGTTACGCTGGCGAACTCTGAGCGGTGAGGCTCTGGTTCGCTTCCACCCACTGGCATCGGGTGGGTTTGAGCCGGCCACTTAGCTCGTTTCTGCCCTGGTTCGAGTGACCTTTGGGGCAGACTCATCCCCGCGTAGTAACAGAAAGACTAATCTTACAAATCACTAACCCACACGTACCACTATCGCCTACTCAACATGGATTCAGACCTCACACTCAACCACGACATTACTCACTAACCTCACGCAGCACATCATGGATGGCATCAACTCCAGACGACCAGTTCAACGTACACTATTAGCAACAATAGACATTAGTAAAGCATTTGATGCTATCCCACGCTTCCCTCTCATAAACAAAATACTCAACACAAACATGCACAATGACACCAAATGGTGGCTGAGCAACTGTCTTTCAGGAAGATACTCGCATGTCACATTTAATGGCAAGTCATCCAAAAAACAAGCTTTTTCCGAACGGGGTCCCTCAAAGCTCTGTTCTCTCACCAACATTGTTCAACTTATACATGCATGACGTTCCAACACCCATAGATAACAAGCTTACCTTATCATATGCAGATGACATCACTCTGACATCCACGCACAACAACATCGACACCGCTACAGATAACCTACAAACATACATAAACAGTATACAAGACTGGCTCACACACAATAAACTCAAAGTAGCGCCCACAAAATCAACCATCACCTTGCTTACAAGCAACACAAAAGAACACCAGATAGCTCCACAGCTTACACTAAACAGCAGCAACATTCCACACACTCACAGGACCAAAATACTTGGGGTCACATACAACACATCATTATCTTTTGCAAACCACATTCAGAACATTAAAAACAAATGTACGTCAAGACTTAATACGCTTAGGGTACTAACAGGCACAAACTTTGGACACCAGTAGGAAACAATATCACTCATATACAAACAATATATTCGCTCAGTTATGGACTATGCTAGTAGACCAGTCAAAATAGGATTGAACCTAGAAAAAACTAGTATAGAAAGTTTATTGGTACCAGAAGAAGCGGAAATTTTTCCTCTGTAACATATCCAAAATCCGCAAACATCCGCCTTGGGGAATTTTTTTATATAAATTTATATATACAGTCGGTGACAGATGCCTTGTCTCCCAGAATAGATATGGTATGCGGAGATTTACGCCAAGACTTCTGTCATCGACTGTATATATATTAAAGATATATTATATACAGTGCGTTCGAAAAGTCTCCGCAGTGCTATGTTAAACTAAAATGTTTTCATTCAACCATGATTTAGTGATTTTATTACATAACCTTTTGATTTTAAAGCATGTGTTGAAAATGTTTTCCTCCATTTTGCAGGCACAGAGCAACTCGTCTACACTTGTTGTCAAGCACTTTTTTTAAAGTGTTGGTTGACTTCGGAGAGACTTTTCGAACGCACTGTATTATATATATATATATATATATATATATATATATATATATATATATATTAAAATATATTAATATAAATTAGCACGGCACAGGTGAAAAACATATATCATTTCAAAAGTACAATATATTTTCATGCTCGTCGTCATTGTCTACTAACACCATTTCCACAGAATTATGACAATCCATGCCGTGACAATTTGCACAAACCGCAACACATTTTAAACCATTCTTTTGGCAGGAACACACATTTGAAGAACACTGGTTCTTACTTGTCGATTTACATTTGCAACGAACTACGTTTAGAATATCAGGTAGACCTGGTTCTTTGTCGGTCATAACAGGTACCAGAGCCTCATCTTCGAGCTTCCATCCCCATTCTGTCGGGCACAAATTGTTATTCATGAATTTCTTCCACTGTAATATCTGAAAATGCACTCTTTGTGAATGCTGAATTGCAGCACTTTCTGTTGGTGGAAGCTTCTCTGGCACAAACTTAGACCCGCCAGCTGAATACTTCATGAAATAGTTGTATCTCATCTGGTTTAGCCTATCTGTTGGCTTCCCACCGTACATCATCACAAAAACTCCCAAACCAGCATTAGACACTTGTTCTGGTGTTGATTCACTATCGCCAATAATCATGCTCAAATTCGTAGCATACTCAGACAGTTTAAGCTTTTTGATGATGGCGGTCTTTCCATGGCCATGTGTGGCAGACGTGGTATCGCAGCCACCCCATGCATGGATGAATAAAATATGCTCACTAGCAAAGTTTCCCATGACTCTAATTAGGTCCCGTATGTTACAGAGCTTAAGCCCTTTTCGCTGACCTTTCCTACCCTCTGATCTCATGTATATATCATGCATTTCAGGTTTAAAATGATAGTACTAGGAGCACCAGGATATTGGTGTCATCAGCAATTGCTGTTCCAACAGCAATTACGGTTCCAACAGCAGCTCGATCCAATGCATGTTTTACAACTAACGTATCAGCATCTTCTTTGGCCGTCTCTACACCATGTCCATCTGATTCAAGTTCGCGACATAGTAATGAGATAAATTGAGATTTATTTCTATCATTCGCGAAAAATTGCTGCTGATCACTATGTGCAGTGCTACTTACTTTCTACAATTTTTACATCAGATGCTGCCTTCCCAAATCTCCGGGAGTGTTCGTGGTCTTTTGTTGATGGTCCGTTTTTGTATCCATCAAACACAATTGTACAGTTTCCACCATATTTTGATCTTACATATGTGACATACTGGCGAAGTACATTCGAATATGTCGATTTTGACTGCCATCTCACTCTATGGAGTAGTGCTGCTCCATCAAGGACGTAGAATGTCTCAGTTGGTGACACTGGTTGTGGTAGGTTGCATGTTAGATGTTCAGCAAAATCAGTTTTGTTTGGTTTGCACATTTTCGAATCTTTGAATAGAGCTGTTGGGATAGGGGTAAACTCGTACTCAAAGTACGGCCACATATTGTCTGACCGTTCAATTAATACAATAAGACGTGAAAAAAGAACTGTTGAGTTCAGGTGGACTGATTTTCCACCAATCTTTATACCCTTTTGTAAGTTGACTAATGTCTGTACATGGTCACCTTTTTTCATTGTGACATCTTGTAATCAGGCATTATCTATTTTCCTATGGATACTCAGACCCACATCCTCAACCTTATCACAATTGATGATGTCCCTTTCAGATGCCGTTAATCCTAATGCCAAACCACGTAAACGCGGATCCTGTGTATCAAATGGGTCATATGTGTCGAACCAGTCCAACATGTTTGCAACATCAATGTAGTCATGGCTTTTTCTAGATCTGCTAACATCAACATGCTGTTCACTTGTCTCATGCCTATTCTCCGTTAACTTTGTCATAGCAGTGTGTACTCCAGCACATTTGTGCATAGTGTATACCCATAAGAGGCGAACCGATTCTGTCATACCCCTTCCTCTTGTCATTCCACCACGGCTTTTCATTGCCCTCATTATTACTTGTTCTATGATTAAATCTGTCCACAATCCTGCCCAGAACCGGTCTGATCGGCGGACAGTATGGTATCCGTGCTTAGAGAACATATCAAACAGCCACGGATGATCATTTGGCAATTTCAACATCATTTGTAGATAGATTCGTGTACTTTTGGCATAGTTGTTATGTCCCGTAGCAGCAAACAGATTTAGCATCTGACCTACAGCCACAAGATGTGCATTCCAGTTTCCAGTTCGTTCTGATCTGATAAACAGTTTAAGCACATCTATATATTTCATGTACTGCAGCCATAGGCATGCTGTTCTTCATTTACTACTTAGTCTGTCTTTAAAGGCAGTGATACATTGGATATGTATCATCATTGGACATGTATCATCATCATCTGAAAGTAGAGAAAAAAAGGTTAATTAGTGTTTACAAACTTCCGGATGAACCATAATTATGCAAGATATCCGTATTGACAAATAACTAAATCAACACAGGTAACATAACTCGAGAGAACGAAACGTACCAAGAAAATGAGAGAGATATTATATCAGGCAATAAACGCGTGGACGCCAAGTCCATGATGTCATATATCTAATTCACCGACATACACAATATATATCAACAATTAACTAATTAGCATGTCAAATTACTAAATTATCTAAGAATAACTGCACAAAATAAAGAACAGGATGATTTATTTTTCATAAAATAATTTCACAATAATTTATGATGAATATGTGTGATTTTACAAACATGTATATAGAACTTTCTCACTCCAAAAATGAAAATTTTTCCCCAAGGCGGATGTTTGCAGATTTGGGATATGTTATAGAGGACAAAATTCTGCTTCTTTTGGTACCAAGAAAACTTCTATACCAATTTTTTTCTAGGTTACGGCTAATTTTGGGCTATTTTGACTGCGCTATAGCCCATGCTGGGCACCATTATCTCAAACACACACATAAACACCTTACAGACAATACAAAACAACGCACTTCGTATCATTACAGGATGCACTGAAACAACCCCAATAGAACACCTGCACACAGAAACAAAAATACTGAAAGTTAGAGAATATTTAGACATGAGGGGAACACAATTCATGGCAGCAGCGACAACTAACCCACAACACCCTTGCCACTACATGTACAATCATGCACCGACACTCGCACCATTAAGGTAACACCAGAGAGACATTATAACCAAATACTCCATTCCATACCACGCCCCACAGACATCACACAGTACAGAAAACACACACACACCTAACCCACAAAGCACTGACACGACTCGGTCCGAATGCGGCCCTAGGTGCGAAGCTGCCACCCATTAACAGGTCAGAGATCAGCCTGAGCAGATCGGATCGAGTTAATTTAGCACGATTCCGATGTAGACATCACCCCAACTTACAGACATATAAACACAGACTAGACAACTCCACAGACGACACCTGCCACCTGTGCCAGGACACACCACAAACAATTGAACACATTATGACAGACTGTACCACTCTAGCACAACGTACAACACAACACAATATCACTAGTGCGCTGAACCTCTGGTCCACTCCGGAGAGGGTGATCGGTTACCTGCGTGCCGCCGGCTTGCTCGATCAGGGTGAGCTGATCGGCTAAACAACAACAACAACTCAACCCAACTCAGGAGCCAGCAGGCGGGAGCGAACCAGAGCTTCACCCCTCAAAGTCCCCCACCACCATAACCACTTGGCTACCGGGCGTTATGTACGAAAAACTAAGAAAACTTGGAAAGATTTTATGATGTTTTGGGAATTGTTTAACTTCCATCGTAACGGCAAAGGTCACGTGACAGAGGGGACTTACAGCTTTACGCGGAGTCTGAGCCATCGTAAGGTCGCTACATCGTCCAGAGTGCGAAGGAGGTTCCCGATCCAACTGCTACCTAGACCCAACGTCGCTTAAACTCGCTGTTCTAACGGGAAACGGTGTTTGGACGTGGCCGTGAGGTAGCCCGAAAATCTGAAATAAAAGGAAAAGGTTTATTTTCTTTTAGGTCTACAGTTGTGTTCCATTGAAGGAATTTGGGATTGGTGGAAGAGAACTGTGGCGCGTGTGGAAATCGTATGCTCTGTATCAAACTTTGATTCTAACTCTGCTTAGAGTCAGCGGGTTCGGGGTGGGAGGGTTAGACGGTTTAACGGTATTTCGTACACGTAACGTTTTATTGACAAGTATTTTGACGGTTAGGCTAAGCTAGGCTTATTTAGGTTTAGTTATTGTGGAGTGTGTGTGATACTTCCAATCGATGAAGTGTCTACATATAGGTCCTTTTTAGGTTTCAAAGGTTCCGTGCGGTGATTCCTCATTTCACGAAGGTCAAGCTTGTCGCCCCTCCTCTCGAGTTGGCCTGGTGAAGTAGTGAGTTGGTTTCTTGTACTCTCCACTTCACATAGCCAGGTACGCCCGGCTCATCGGGGATTGTTCTGAGCCAGGTGTCTAATCTTCTTTTGAAGATGTCCACTGCAACACCATTCGTGTTCTTTAGGTCTTTGGGCAGCTGATTAAACAGTTTTGGCCCTCTCGCAACAAAACTATTTTCTTTCAGGGTTAAGGATGTTCCCTGTCTTCCCTTTAATTTGAGAACACGACAAAGTCTTCCTTTTCTATTTTCCACCGTTGTGTTGGGAGTTACGGGGTTCAGAGTAAGATTAGGGACTAGTTTCTCCATTATTTTCCAAGTGTAAATAATGGTGTGTGTGTGTGGTCTCCTTTCCAGTGAATATAGGTTTAGTTCGCGTAACCTTTCCCAGTAATTGAGTTCTTTGCACCCATTGATCTTGGGTGTGAAGCTTCTCTGGATCCCTTCTAGCTGTCTAATGTCTTCTTTTTTATATGGGGATGTTAGGACCGAGCAGTATTCCAATTTGGGTAAAATCAGTGTTTTCAGTAGAGGAATCATTATATTCCTATCCCTTCGTGTAAAGGTTCTCAGTATCTGCCCAGTTATTCTCTTTGCTCTGTTACTGCTATCTTATTCTGTGTTTCAAATTTCGCATCATCAGTCATTACAACCCCTAAATCATTTGCTTTAGAATTTCTCTGAATTTCCTGTCCATTTGGGGTATAATATTCAATGGATTTTAGGTCTTCTCTTTTTCCGTACCGTAACAACTGAAATTTCTCAGTGTTAAACTTCATATTGTTGTCTTCCGTCCACTTGTAGATTCTGTTCATGTCTGTCTGTAGAGATCCAATATCGTCTGGGTTTCTTTTTTTCTACTGATCTTTGTGTCATCGGCAAAGGGTGTTACTGTGCTGTCTCTGGTCTCTGGTAACGTCCTCATCTATGTCAGTTAGCATGATTATGAAGAGTAGTGGAGCTAATACTGTTCCTTGTGGTACTGAGCTGAGGACCTCTGATTCTGATGAAGATATTCCTTGTACTGTAACGACTTGCTGCCGCTCACTAAGGAAATTATATATCTATTTCCCTACTTTTCCTGTTATTCCCATATATTTTAGTTTGTGTTATGATTCCATGGTGAAACTTGTCGAACGCTTTGGCAAAGTCTGTGTGTATTACATCATAGTTTTCATTACTTTCCAGTGCATCAATAATGTTGTTGTAGCGTTGCATTAGTTGTGATAGGCATGATCTGCCTGACCGAAACCGATGTTGGTTATCATTTTATTTTTTCTAAGTTTCCAAAAAGTCAGAGATTGTCTCTCTAACTATTCTTTCAAATATTTTAGTGAGATGAGATGTAAGCGACACTGGCCTATAGTTTTTGGCCTCGGATCGATCTCCTTTATATATTGGGACTATGTTCGCGCTCTTCAGGATGCCCGGTATTTCTCCCGTGTCTAGTTATCGTCTCCATATTCAATATAGGGGCTCAGCGATTGTATTCTTGCAGTTTTTGATCAGTGTGGCATTCTACTTATGCGGTCCTGCCGCTGAGTATGCTTTTCGTTCCCCTATAGCTTGTGTAATATCATCTGTCGTAAAGTCGAAGTCCGTTATACTTTCCCCTTGTAGTTCTTCAAACACGTTTCTATCGCATATCAGTTTGTCAGTTTTTGGGATACTGAAAGATTATTCGGACTGAGCTCTTAATATTTCAGATACTTCTGTTAGATCATCAGATAAAGCACTGTTCTCGTTTTTCAGAGGTCCGATAGTCGCATGGTTTTTCGACTTCCTTTTTGCAAAATTATAGAAGTACTTTGAGCTAACCTTTTTCGCTTCTATAGCGTCGTCTTCTTTTTCTGTATGCTTCTCACTTAGTTCCTGTATGACGTCATCAATACTCTGCAGTTTGTCATTTAATATTTTTCTGATGTCATCTTTCCAGTTACTTAATTTTGCAGTCACTTTTTCTCTTTCCGAACAGTAACCTCTTTTGTCTCTCGAACCTGTTTCTCTTTCCTCTTTGTTGTATTTTGGGGACGACTTTTCACAATTTCCAGCGTTTTCTCCTCTGAAGTCATTAGCATCTCTTCCGTTGTCTTGGCCTCGAAAATGGTTTTCCAATCTATTACTTCCATGCTGGATGCAACATCTTCCCAGTTTATAGCTTTGGAGTGAAAATTGAAAATTTCGAATTTGCTTCTTTCTGTTGTTCGTGTTCTTTCCTTTCCTCTTGCTTTTATATTGTTTATTTCAATAATGTTGTAGTCCGATATTATAGTTGGGGATATTTCTACATTATCAATTAGGTTGCTGTTGTTTGTGAATACCAAATCTAGGCAGTTGTTTTTTCTTGTGTTTTCTGTTATTTCCTGCGTTAACATAAATTCATCAGCTAGAGCTAATAGCATTTTTACCTGCTTCTGGTCTTCCCTTGTGCCCCCCCTTGTCCTGGTGTATATCTATTTTTTTCCTATCCTTTTATATTTCATGATTGGAAAATTAAAATCACCATAGAGAAAAATATTTGGAGTTGGAGAGTGTTGATCTTTTACCCAGTTTCTTATCTCTGTAATGGAATCTGAAAATTTTGAGGTTGGTGTGTTTGGGGGTTTGTACATTACAATTAGTACCATATTTAATGTTCAACTTTTTGAGGGCACTGTATATATATTCCGTTTGATAGTAAAAGTTTTTGACGGTGACCGCGGGAAATGGATGTTTCATTACGTTCATAATCGTACAGTGACTCCGCATATGTACTTAATGTGTCATAGTAACAGTTACGTAATTCTTAATGTGAAAAGATGTCTGGGCATTGAACCGGTTGTATCTGGAGCGTTATTTAAAGGGACGAGAAGTGGGACCCCTATCGGCGTTCCCTCCACCTCCACCCGAACCACCCCCACCATCTACGCTCCCCCACAAGCCTGCTCCTCCATCGATACAGGTACAATGGGATCGTCTGCTGATAATCGTAATCTTGTAGAAAATCCTTTCTGTTTTATATTTGACAAAGTAGATCATATTACTAATGGTCAGACCTGCTCGTATCTGTTTTTCTTGATTTCTATGATTCGGAAGAAAAAGAAGGCGAAGGTACAGTTAAACACTGTTCAATGCTACCCTCCCAACTCGTAGAGGTAACTTTAGAAACGAGAATATCGTAAAAGACTATAAATAAAGTGTCGACCCTTCGGGATAATGAGAACAATATTACCTTCTACGTTACTAACTTCAATAGAATACCAGTAATCTCTATGGGTGATGTAGACGTTTCGGTGCTCCTCAAACAGTATAATGAGGTACAAAAGTCGTTAATTGAAATGAAACACCAACACGTGGTAGGTATCAAATCAGAAAAATGCGATTTCGCTAGAACAATTTCGGTCAGAGTTAGATGCGTTGAAGGAGACGTTCCTCCCAAAGCCTAGTTACTCGGGAGTCGTTCAACAAATCAGAACCCCAAGAAGCGCATCGGGCAGCGAGGGAAACGAAATCTCCTCCCCCAACTCCGCCCCCGAATGTGGTGTGGAAACGCAGCCTGCAGGGGAAGCGATCAATCTCCCTCCTGTTCAGGAAAGGACTCCTGCTCCCGATTTTACAATGGATCGACAGTTGGTGAGTGTCAACACCTTCGACAACATCAGTATTAGGAACAGGGACTGTCTGGTGCCAAGAGACGAGGCATCACTGCCCTCTTCTTTACCTTCGACTGCAGGGAGAGGCATTCGATTGTTCAAACGCCTCGCTCGGTATGCAGTCCCCCCCCCCACCGAAGAAGGAGGGACACGCGCGTCCGGTAGGATATAAACACCGCTAACAGACCCTCACCAAGCCACAGAGTAGGAGAGGGGCCTCCTATCCCCTAGTCAGGCGAACCCTGCCTCAGGGAGATCGAGGGAAGAGGACGGGTGGGTGACAGTTAACAGACGAACTTCACGGAGGGTTCCTCAACCTGTCCTCGCAGCAAGGCCACTGGTAAGGAATCTCACCCTCTTTTTGTCGCGAATTCAGCTCTTGAACGAGGAAAGCGATATTCGACACATGGTAGAAGTCTGTGATGAACACAATATATAGTTAGTTAATAAACTAAACACAAAATCTCCATATTATAACTCATTTAACCCTAGAATGCATAACCCGGATAAATATAACACCCGGCTGGCCTCAGAGGCCCGGGTTATGCATTCTAGGGTTAAAGTAATAATTAGAGGTGTAAACTCGCAATTCAATCCGTACAATACATATATATGACTCAGTGGCCAGACGGTATTATTGTTAAGAAGTTTATCCACCTTTCCAGGAGACTTGATAACAGGAAAATAATAATAATAATAATAATAATAATAATAGGCGCCCTAACTGTAACGCCTGAAATTTGTACTGTGTATAATAATAAATTTTCTATCATTCATGGCGGATACCTTGTTGAAAATAGTCTCGTATAACGTAAGGTCAGTAAAGAATTCAGTTGTACTAGGGGCACTCAATATATTTTGCCCCATGGGGCAATGGGGATAAAATGTCTTTGGGGCCGTAAGTTTGAACTTTCTGCGCTTCACATAACCGGATTTTTCCAGTTTTTACTTCCCCTCCTTGTATAAAACCGCTTTTAAACGCACTTGTATAAAACCGATGGTTAAAGCAGTTTCGAAAATGGCGTCTGACAGTGATGTGCGTCGTAAACAGAGAGCTGTTATCGAGTTCTTAACCGCAGAGAAGGAAACAGTTGGAAATATTCACAAACGTCTACAAAACGTTTACGGAGATGCTGCTGTTGATCGAATCACAGTTGGACGCTGGTATAAACGTGTGAGATCATCGGAGAGGAGGAGAGCCAGCTTCGATGATGAGCCACGCAGCGGTCGCCTGGCATCGGCTGTGACATCTCGCACTGCAACGTGCTAACAGCATCATTCGATCAAATCGGCGCGTCACATACAAGGAGCTATCACTGGAGCTAGGAATTAGTGAAGGAAGTTTGAATACGATAAATCAGCAACTGGGATACTCAAAAATATGTTCACAGTTTGTTCCTCGCGAACTGACTGAAGATCACAAAGCCCAAAGAAAAGAAATTGCTTCTGAGTCGTTGGCTCGATACGAGACAGAAGGGGATGACATCCTTTAACGAATTGTGACAGGATAAGACTTGGGTACACCACTTTCAGCCTGAAACAAAACACAATCCATAGAGTGGCATCACGCAGACTCCCCACGCAAGAAAAAGTTCAAAATGGCTCCCTCTGCAGGAAAGGTTATCCACCATCTTCTGGGACATGAAAGGGGTGATTCTGGTGGACATTATGAAGAAAGGATAAACAATCAACTCGGAGGCATATATTGCTACTCTACAGAGACTCCAGAGACATATAAAGCGAGTTCGACCGGAGAGAAAACTGGAAGACGTCCTTCTTGTGCACGATAACGTAACACCACACAACAGTTTGTAAACAAGAGAGGCCATCACAAAAATGCGCTTGACTGTGTTACCCCACCCTTCATACAGCCCGGATCTGGCTCCTTCAGACTTCCATTTCAGAGTGACGATGAGGTTGTTGAGGAGGTTAAGAGATGGCTCCAGTGGAACCCAGCGGACTTTTACCAGCAAGGAATAAAGGCCCTTGTTTTGAGGTGAAGAAAAGCCGTAGAAAAGGATGGAGACTATGTGGTAAAATAAAAACTTGTAAAAAAGGTATGTAACTACTTGTGTACAAAATTTCTAGAACTTACAAGGAAACTTGAAAAGGCAAAAAAAAGGTGGGGCAAAATATATTGAGTGGCCCTCGTAGATGTTCATAAAATCTGTGACAGTGTAGATTTGATACTCCTGCAAGAGCATTGGCTTCCTAAGCAACAGCTAAAATTCCTCTCTACCATCTATGATGACTTTGTGTATCATGCGTCATCAGCAGTAGACTTGTCAGATGAATTAATGTATGGTAGGCCTTTTGGTGGTGTTGCTTTCTTAATAAGGAAAAATTTGTCAAAACATATAAAACTTTTAGCAAGCAATAATGTAAGGTTGTTAGGCATTGAAGTACAAGTGAACAATGATTGTATATTAATTGTAAACTGCTATTTACCATACAACAACGGCAATAATTTAGATGAATACATTGATTTGCTGTACAAAATTAAGTCATTATCAGATAACCCCAAATATTCTCACTGTATAATAATGGGGGACTTTAACGCAGACTCGGACTTCTTTGTAGAATTGGGTAACATGCGCGAGTCGGCCAAATTAAGTATAAGTGATGTACAGTAGATGTATTAGGGGTAACCAGTTGTAATTTTACATACGTTAGTGATATGAGTGGTACCGCCAGGTGGATTGATCATTGTCTCACGAGTAATAATTTAAAGGATCGAATTGTTAGAGTTCATATTCTGCATGATTTCCTTCTTTCTGATCATAGACCGTTAGAACTATTAATTAATTTTACCAACGTATGCGCAACACGACATAACAAAAACTCAATAGGTAAAAATAATAGCGTCGATTGGTCTGATGTTAATATGTAACAGAGAATAGAATACAAAGACAGAACAGGTCACCTCTTTAATAATTTAGAAATTTTGCATCTTGCCTGTAGTAATCCTTGCTCAAATGATTCTCACTGTAAACTCATACATAGGTATTATAGGAAGTTGTATCCCTGTTAAGAGAAGCAGGAAGCCCCCTGATTAAATTTTACAACTATCATACTAAGATTATTCGTGGATGGAATGATTTTATTGCCCACCTGAAGAGGGACTCGAAAGACGCCTACGATTTGTGGTGCTTCCATGGTAGACCCAGATTAGGACCAGTATATATGAATATATGAGGGGTCCCGCGTCTTAAGGTACCTAAGCGCCAAAATTAAAATTCGCCAGAAATCGCCTCCTAAGTTCAGCAATATTCTCGCAATAGTATCTGTTATTAATTGAGCTAGAACGTTCATTTTTTGGCTAAATTAGAGTTCTAAGTGTGCTAAGGAAGATGTTGATGAGTTTTTGGAATAGCTTTTCATATTTTATAGATTTTTTTTTAATTTTTTGATTTTCTTATTATGCCAAACTTTGGGTGAACTTTTGGCTGGCGATAGAGGTGAAAAAAGTAGTTCGCTTCATAAGGTTTTCAACCATACTTCTAGTATCGTAAAGACTTGACCCAAACCACGCGATAGAGGAAGGCTGAAAATAGTGATATCCATCAAAAACACGTTTTCGCCTGTGGTGGCGCTTAGGTACCGTAAGACGCGCGACCCCTCATATGTGGAAGTAGGGGTCAGTATAAGGCGGCTATAAGGCGATGTAAACAGGAGGAAGAGTCTATTCGAGCATCAAAAGCCTGTGAAGCTCGCATAAATAACGATAATAACCAAATTCTGGAAATTTGTTAAGAATCAAACGGGTGTCAAAAATGCCCTCCCTCCGACAATCGATGGGGTGTCGGGGAGGATGAAATTGCAAAGCTGTGGAAAAACCACTACTCAAACATTCTTAACAGTGTGAGCAGGGATAATATTTGGTAGATTGCAGCGAAACGCCTGTGCGAGGGAAAATACTTTGATATCAGTTCCTGAAGTAAAGAGGCTAATTAAAGAGTTGAAGACTGATTCTGCGTCAGGGGTAGATGACCTATCGAATGAGCACTTAAAACAAGCCAATAACGTGGTATGTCTACATATATCATTGCTCTTATCAGCCATGCTTGCTCATGGCTTGTCCTCGTTAACCTCGTTGCTGTTCCGTACGTTGATCTCTCTCCACACGAAGGTCAAGTTTCTAGCCCCGCCTCTAGGTCTGGCTTGGTGGGGGAGCGAGTTGCTTTCTTGCCCTCTCCACCGTACATAGCCAGGTACGCCCGGCTCATCTGGTAGTCTTGAGCTAGGCATCTAGTCTTCTCTTGAAGACTTTAACTTTGACCCCTGTAACGTTTCTGAGGTCCTTTGGAAGCTCGTTAAAAAGTCTTGGCCCCCCTGACAACCAAACTATTTTCCTTCAGTGTTGAGGAGGTCCCTTGTCGGGCCTTTAATTTGGAGCACTACACATTCTGCCTTTCCTATTTTCCAGTGTTGTTTGAATGGTAATTGGGTTTAGTTTTAGGTTTGGTACCAGTTTTTCGATCATTTTCCATATGTAGATTATGATGTACCTCTCTCTTCTTCTTTCCAGTGAGTACAGATTTAGTTTACGTAGTCTTTCCCAGTCGTTGAGTTCTTTGCAGCCATCAATCTTGACTGTGAAATGTCTTTGCGTTTCTTCTAGTTTATTAGTTTCTTCCTTTTTATATGGGGACGTCAAAACTGAGCAGTATTGAAGGTTTGGTATCATTATTGTCCTGTCCATTCTTTTGAACGTTCTTAGTACCTGTTCCTCGACTCATAGGGCTTTATTTATCGCTATCTGATTTTGTGTTGTGAATTTCACATCATCGGTCATTATTACCCCCAGATCGATCGCTTTCGTGCTTCTCTGAATTTCGTGTCTATCTGGAGAATAATATGCAGTCTGTTTGAGTTCCTCTTTACCATATCTCAAGAGCTGAAATTTGTCTGTGTTAAATGTCATGTTATTGTCTTCTGACCATTTGTATATTTTGTTCGTGTCCCTCTGCAAAACCTCCACTTCATTTACATCGCTGATTTTTCTGCTGATTTTTGTATCGTCTGCAAAGGATGTTACTATGCTGTTGCTGTTTACTCCGCTGTCTATGTCTGTTAGCATGATAATGAACAGGAGTGGGGCCAGTACTGTCCCTTGTGGTACTGAGCTGCGTACTTCCGATTCTGATGCTGATATACCTTGAATTTTCGCGACCTGTTGACGTTCTATGAGGAAGTTGTAGATCCATTTTCCCACTTTGCCTGTTATTCCCATATACAGGGTGTACATAAAGTCAGGATCTATTTTTGTGAAGCACTTGGAAATTATATGGAATTCAATCATAAAATGATAAAGTGGTAACATTTATTAAATAATTAAGAGTAGGATTCGACGTGACGCCCATCAGTATCCCTGCACAGCTCAAATCGTTCCGCAGCATTTCTAAACACATTCTGGAGCATTTGCGGGGTTATGTTATCTGCAGCAGTTCGTATACGTGTACGTAAGTTTTCAAGACTCGTAATCTTCGTCTGATAGACGTGCGATTTGATAAAGCCCCATGCAAAGAAATCTAAAGGGGTTAAATCTGGTGATCTCGCTGGCCAAGGTCTTTGGTTGCTTCCGCGTCCGATCCAGCGATTTGGAAAACGTCCATTTAGATAATCCTGAACAATTTTGGCATAGTGACAAGGAGCACCATCATGTTGATAGACGACGGTACTAACAATCATATCCCCAATCAGCTGAGGTTCAAGGAATTGCTGCAACATGTCCAGATAAATAAGCCCCGTAACTGTAGCTTCAGCAAAGAAAAAAGGACCATAAACCTTAGATTTTGTTAAACCCATCCAGACATTAACTTTAGGTGAGTCTCTTTCCCAATTTTGGACGAAATCATTCGGTCTTTCATCTGCCCAAATTCGACAGTTATGGCGATTTACTTTTCCACACGTATGGAAAGTGGCTTCATCACTAAAGAGAATGTTGTCCATTAAATTATCACTCCAGATTTGTTCTACGAGATCAGCACACACAGCACTTCGTCGAGGGAAATCTTCCTCATGTAAATCATGTAAAACCTGCAAATGATAGCTTTTCTTCTGCAAATTAACTTTCAGAATTGTGTGCACAGATGACGTCGGGAGGCCGAGTCTGTGTGATGCAGCACGAACGGACGTCCGTGGCTCCTCAGTGATAATTCCGCGTACTGCATTCACGGTAAGATCTGACATACACGGTCGTCCTGATCTTGCTTCATCATTTACAGATCCCGTTCGTTTAAATTTGTTCACCAATTTTCGTATTGTCTTGTCTATTGGCCCCGGCTTATGAAATCTCCTTCTAAACTTCTCTCTGATGTCATTGTATTTCTTTCCCTCGATTCGCCAAATTACTATTGCCACACGCTCTTCTGTATTCATTCTAAGGGCTTTTGAAAAGAAAAATAGAAAAAAATAATTATTTTACAAAAATAGATCCTGACTTTATGTACACCCTGTATTTCATTTTATGTGCTATTATACCGTGATCATGTTTGTCGAAAGCTTTAGCAAAATCTGTGTATATGACATCGTAGTTGTCATTGCCTTCCAGTGCACCTAGGATATTGTTGTAGTATTCTATTAGTTGTGATAGGTGTCACAGGGGCGTACCCAGAAATTTGCTAAGGGGGGGAGGGCGAACTTGGAACTAATCGTAGAAGTATAATTGAAATAGAGATAAATAATTTTTATGTACTTTCATGATGAGCTTATCATACAGTTAAAAATGATTAACTAACTACTGCTAAGACACATTATGAATAAAAATATAAAAATTATATTATAAAACAAAAATTATGATAAAAATCTGATTAGTAACATAATATTCAATGCAAACCGCAATTAGGATGCTCAGATTTGTATTAACATAAGAATAAAAAAGTGCTAATTTCAAGATTAAGCATTTCCTTGGACTGTTAACTTTATAAAATAAAATTATTCTCAGGGTTGGATTAAGAGTTTTCGGGATCCTAAGCCATTTTAGATTTTTAGTAGTAGGGGTGGCAAGAGCTAGCGCCGAAATTTTTTCACTTTCATTCTCATCCTGTTGTAACCTAGCAATTTTACTGGGAAAATAATAATTTATTAGCTCAAGGGGAGGTGGGGCGATCGCCCCTGTCGCCCTCCTCTTTGGTACGCCTCTGGATAGGGATGATCTACCTGATCAGAATCCGTGCTGATTTTCGTTGAATCTTTCCAGTGTCTCCAAGAAATCATAAATTTTCTCTCTAACTATTCTTTCAAATACTTTGGTGAGGTGGGATGTCAATGACACTGGTCTATAGTTCTTTGCTTGAGATCTGTCCCTATCCTTCATATATAGGGACAATGTTTGCTCTTTTCAAGACGCTCGGTATTTCCCTAGTGTCTAGGGATCTTCTCCATATCTAGTATGAAGGTGTAGCTATTCCATTTTTACAGTTTTTAATCAATAATGCGTTCCAATTGTCCGGACCTTGCAACTGAATATGGTTTCATTTGTCCTATAGCTCTCGCTATATCTTCTGGGGTAAAATCAAAGTCTGTTATACACGCTCCTTGCAATTTCTCTTCAAAGAATGCATCTATGTCAGGTATCGCTTTGTCACTTTTTGGCGTACTGAAAACTGATTCAAACTGGTCTCTCAATGTTTCAGATATTTCTTTTAGATCGTCGGTTAGTTCATTTTTTCTCTTCCTTAAGGACCCAATAGCGGTGCGCGTTTTTGTTTTCCTTTTCGCATAGCTATAGAAGTATTTTAGATTTTCCTTTATTGCTTCTACCGCATTTTCCTCTTCCCTCTCTGTATGGTCTTTAATCAGGGCTTGTATTTCCCTATCGATACCCTCCAGTTTTTCTTGTATTACTTTCCTGGCATTATCTCCGCAGTTGGCTAACTTCGCCTCCACTTCCTTTCTTTTGCGGAATATTCTTTTCTTTTGCCTCTCTAGCCAGCTCCTCTTTCCTTTTGGCTGTTATTTCGGAGCATATTTTTCTAAAATTCTCAGCGTTTTTCCTTCCAAGGTTGTTTGCATTTCTTCAGTTGTTTTATTCTCTAAAACTGTTCTCCACTCTATTTGGGCCATGTGCGATCTGATTGCTTCCCAATTTAGTCTTGGAGTTTAAGTTAAAGGCCCCAAATTTGCTTCTTTTCTCAATGTGTATTGTCTTTTAATGTTGTCGTCATATTTGTTGACATCTCGATTAAGTTGAGGTCTGAGATAATGGTTGGGGTTATTTTTATATCAGCAATCAAGTTCGTGTTATTCGTGAATACCAGATGCAGTTATTTTTTCTGGTATTTTCTGTTATCTCCTGTGTCAGCATAAACTCATTTGTGAGAGCCATCAACATTTTTGCTTGCTGCTTGTCTTCTCTTGTGCCCCCTTGTCCTGGTGTATATATATATTCCTATGCACCTTTTTGTATTTTATAAATGGGAAGTTAGTCTCCGTAGATCATTATATTGGGGGATGGAGGGTTCATGGCCTTTATTATCTTCCTGATGTCATCAATGGTCTCCGAGAATTTTTCGGGTCGGGTGTTTGGAGGTCTATAGATGTCTATTAGTATCACATTTAGTTTTTCTATTTTCACTGCTAGGAGTTCCACAAAGCTGTTTGATTTGTGGAGTATTTATGGATATCGTCTTGTGGAATATTTGTGGATATCGTCTCTGTCATTTGACCTTCATGTGCATACTGTATATAGCACAGCCACCTTTACGTCTCGTTGTTCTGTCCGCTCTTAGTAAGTTGAAGCCCTCTATATTTATCTCTTTCTTATCAATACAATGTTCGCAGTTTTCACAATTTCCTTGGCAATCCTTAAGATGAGTTTCTGTAAGGCATGTGATGTCCGCCCTTGTTTCGTCCATAAATCCTTTCAGGTATGAAACTTTGTTGAATGATTGGCTGATGAGGGTATATATCTTGCCTCTGGTCAAAAATAAGTATGGAGACATTCTGTCCAGCAATAATTACAGGTCTATTGCTGTCGCTTCCTGCTTCTCGAAACTACTAGAAAAACTCTTGGTTTATCGATTAAATGATTACCAGTAGACATCTCCTAATCAGTTTGTTTTTAAAAGGTCCCACTCAACTGACCTGTCTATCTGTGTACTTAAGGAAATAATAACTAAATACACTGACAGTAATTCAACTATTTATAGCTGTTTCCTAAGATATAAGTAAGGCATATGATAGAGTGAATCACAATATTTTATTTAAAAAACTAGAAGACAAGAAGAAGGTTCCCATGTACATACTAAATTTATTGAAATTTTGGTATTCCCATCAATCTTTTACCGTTAGGTGAGGCAATGTACTATCCGAATGTTTTGGCTCCTCTTGCCAATATCGAAATAGTTTTAGTGATTATAAAAATATATAAAATTTTGTATTTATTGCAGGTATTAAAATTACTCTAGCTGATAAAGTGATAATATAATGGCTTCTCAGGAAACAAAGGACATCATTGAAAGCGGTACGCGTAAGCGGAAAAACAGCTGTCCTAAACTTTCTAGAGAGATCGAAGTGTTGAGAGGAAAGATCGTTAGTGGTGAGATCATTCGACTGTACCGTCATAGGCAAGGTTTAAAGCCTTGGCATGAACTTCCAAAGCCAAGAAAAACTCAACCTAACATCGATGACAGAATGTGGTTTGCCCATTATCTACAGATCTACAGAAGCTAAGGCTAACAAAGACCCTAAGATCCACTCTAAGGTTAGCCCGAGAGAAAGGAAAGAGTAGCGGGTTAAGAGAAGAGAAGAGAATAAGGGGTTAAGTAAGAGCAACACCTATCACTCATGGGTTAACATTCATTCAGAAAAAGAGGAAAAGTGTCTCACCATCATCATCCGCCGGCCACTGCCGACAAGTCAGAAAAATAGTCGGAGAGAATAGGAGAGGAATGAAAGATGAAAAGAAGTAAAATAAGAACGCTTACAAACCATGCAAACACAGTCTTAACTCACTGTCATACCATGCAAACTACAAACATGCAAGAAAAGAGTTAGAGACATGCAAAGTAAGGGGAAAAAAAAAAAAAAAAAAGTAGGTAAGTTAAACAAAAAGTGGGTTAGTTTACGCTATGAGCTACATCTACATTCGTGTTAGTCTAATTTTTTTTATAATTTTATTACTGGCATCACACGCTGGCATGTCACAAGCTGGCATTCATCGTCAACAGACTCATCCTCGAGCACCACCACCAGAGCTTCTGTTGCTAACTTTGTTGTTTTTTAAATTAAACAACGTTAATACCTTTAAAATGTCTGTCAAGACGGTTCTTAAACATATTAACGCTGGTAGAATGAACGACTGACGCGGGAAGATTATTCCATTTATCAATTACTTTAAACGTAAAGAAGTTTTTAGCGATATTAGTAATAAAACGCCTGCCACGCAACTTAAATCCGTTATTGCGAGTATTACTATTATCAAAAGTGAACAATTTGTCAAAATTTACGTTATCGATGTTATTAACGATTTTGAAAACTTCAATAAGCTCCCCCCTTAATCTCCTAGTTTTGAGTAAATACAGGTCTAACTCATTAATCCTATCTTCATAAGGCTTATTGCGCAATGACGGAATAAGTTTCGTGGCACGACGCTGAACCCTTTCTAACCTATCAATATCCTCACGCAAGTACGGGCACCAAAACTGAACGGCATATTCTAAATGAGGCCTGACTAGGGACTTGTAAAGGGGCAATATAATATCCTTCGATTTAAATTCGAAATTACGCGCTATGAAGCCTAACATCCTATTAGCTTTTGCGCAAGACTCCAGGCACTGGTTCCTAACCTTTAAATCCTTAGATACGCGTACGCCTAAATCTACTTCCTCGTCAACGCTCGCTAACTCCCTATCATCCATCGTATGATCGAGTGTGGGCCACAACACCAGATGAAATCGATGACAATGAACATTATCGCGAATTATTAAAAAGTCCAGACTGTGTTGGTGCGTTTGTTTTGTTCACTGCAAAGAAGCTCATGTGGGTGCTGAAGCCAAATGGTCAGAGTTGGGATGGACAATGTTTTCGTGATATTATTCTATCCCAGCATGTCATTCCTTTTCTAAGAAACCCAAACAATGTTATGGATTTCGATCAGGTCACACTTCTGCACGATGAGGGATTAGCCACTCAACAGTTGTTGCGGAACCATGAGATCGATTTCTTTGGAAATGAAGAATGGCCAGGAAATTCTCCTGACCTGAACGTCTGTGAACACATTGGATCAGTTATAAAGGACAAGGTTGAATGTCTCTTGTTTCAAGAACCTGCAGCAAATCGATTTTCGAAGGATACAATGACGCAACACATTGAAACTGTTTTAACAAATTTGCGTAACGATCAAGATCTATTCACGTCACTTTTGGCAAGCTACCCAAAGCGAATTCAGGCTGTCTTGGAAGCCAATGGCGGGAACACCAAGTTTTAATTGTTTCTCATTAAATGCAGGATTAAATTCTCTTTTGTAAGGTATGTTTAGTTTTACTGTACCTCTAATGGTTTAGGCCATGGGCGGGGGGGCTAAGGTTTATTGGAGCCCCGTATATTGACGGATTAATTGCTTCACTTAATACGGCAACAATGGGGTGTTCTATTGATAACACAAGGATAAATAACTTAGTTTATGCCGATGATATGGTGTTAATAAGTCCCTCTGTTAAAGGTCTGGATCGGCTGCTAAAAGTCTGCGAAGTGTGTTCGCAGAAACATGATATTCTTTTTAATGTTACAAAAAGTAAGGTTATGCAGTCCCATCCTAAAAGCTGTAATCACCAAGCTGGTATTAGGTTTAAAATTAGAGGTGAAGTAATTGACGAAGTACAAGAGTATAAGTAGTTGGGTCAGCTCCTTTGAGTGATGGTTTAGATTAGTGATGTAGCGGATGTCATTTTTTTCACATCCGCGGATGCGGATGCGGATGTCTACATTTTCGTTATTTTTTAGGATATATTCGAGATTTGTTGTGTTTAACGTATATAATAAGTTATTATATAGAGAGAGCTGTAGCTATGATGTAGTATAATTGATTAATTGTACAATAATTGCTGTACTTTTCCCTGAACATGTAAAATAATAGCAAACATCTAACTAATATAGAAATCAATTAGTGAATTCGTCTGCAAATAAATTCGTTATATTTTGTTGAGTTTCAGCCACAATTAGAAACCATAATTGTGTTACCCGACCTCTTTCCCCAACCTCCACCCTTATAGAAAGAGATCTTTAATTAGCTTGATAACTATTTATATTAAGTTTAAAGTTTTATTAGGCATATTTATAAATGAGTAATTAAAATAAAGTAAACTAAGATGTTCATCGTTTAATATTCAAACTTAATTATAGGAAGGTTATGCTTAAGGAACATTAATTTTTCTGCTTTTTCTGCTGCCAGTCTGTTTCTCTTTTCAGCATATATTAATCCAGCACTGCTAAATAATCTCTCGCTTTGTACGCTTGTTGGAGGACGTGCTAAATGTTTCCTTGCAAGTTTACTCAAGTATGGATAGATATTCTGCGTATTTTTCCACCAACTAATAGGATTGTCACATGCAGCCAGGCGTTTTTCTTGGTGATAGCTCTCGATCATTTTTACTACATCTTTTGACATCGCGTAGGTCTCGTCATCGCTGCTTGACTCAAGAAACTGAGAGAGAGATTCTGTGATAGATTTGCTTGTTGAAGGTGTTGGTTCTGTCACTGAAACTTTTATTCTTTTGGTGGGTGGCGAAGCGACAGATTCAAGAGATTGAAGCTCTTCAACTGCTTTGCCAAGTGATGATTTAACTCGTTCTAATGTACTAGGTGAAAATAACTTAGCTTTGTAACGTGGATCTAAGTAGGTTGCAAGAGAGTAACTTCATACAAGAACAGCCTCTCGTCTTGTCGCTTGCATCACTTTTGCGCACAATGAACTAGTTCTATTATTATAGTAGAATTTGATAATTTCCGCTTATTAATGACGTTTTATCTCAACGGTCCACATCCGCAGTCCAAAGTGCGGATGCGGATGCGAGAAAATGTGCGGATGTTCCGCGGATGCGGATGCGGATGTGACCTACATCACTAGTTTAGATATAAGAAAACAATCTCGAAACCTTTGTGCTAAAGCGAATATGACTATAAGAAACTTCCGGTTCTGTACAAGTGAAGCTAAAGATACTCTCTTTCATACTTTCTGCAGTAATATATACGGACAGCAAATCTGGGTGAATTATAAAAAAGGTTCTGGCAGAACACTAAATTTGCTGTACAGCAAGTCTTTTAGACTCCTACATAAATTACCCCCCGAGCTGCTCAGCTTCGCAAATGTTTGCTACTCGCAATGTCCTGAGTTTCCCGGAAGTAACAAGACGTGCTCAATACAATCTAATGCATATATATATATAATATATATATATGAAAATAACCACGAACAAAAAAGAAACAGAATGGTGGTCAAGCGCTTTCGTCTCATGACATCCTCAGAAACACTGAAATAAATAACAAATTCGAAACTATATAGGTCACAAAAAAAGTAAAATAGAAAAATAAAATAAAAATTGTAGGCACATAAAAATTTATAAGGAAAAACTACCAGAGTTTTAGCACTTTGCCCCTCTTGTCTAAATCCGTTCTGAACGAATTCAAAACAACAGGATCAAGCTAAAAAAGGCAGAATAATGGCAGACTCAAGAATATTTCTATTAACAATGTTGCTTGAGTGAAACAAAAATTGAAGCATTATTCCAGTCAATACAGTGGGATAACTCTAACAAATGAACGAAAAGGGCACTGGACGACTGTCCCGTTCTAACGGAATATTGATGCTGTTTTACACGCGTGTGCAAATCCTTTCCCGTCTGTCCAATGTAAAAGGAATCACACTTTTTACAGCCAATTTTATAGATAATGCCTGAATTATTGGAGATGAGGTTGTTACAAACAAGACTGTTTACAAGTGGTTTGGAAGGTTTCGAGAAGGAAATGAGTCTTACCACGTTTAAAACAAAATTTGATGTTTGCATGTTGCTCAAGTTTCGACATTTTCTGCAAAATCGCCAGACGCCACAAAAACGCCCTCACACAAAGCAATGACACGGCGCACTGGTGCGTAGTTGAATGGTGTTTGTTGGCATCTGGCAAATGGCCAAGGTAACGTCATCATCCATACACACTGACATCACCTAGTGACACGCGTTCATTAGTTGCGGGACTATTTACCGAACTTTTGATCACACCTCGTATATATATGGTGTCCATGAAGTCACGCATCATAGGAAAATACGTTTATTTTTGTTTTATTTATTTGTTCGAAATGATTCCCACCAATCTCAAGACATGTTTGTAAACGAAAAAGCAGGTTTCTTTGAATGTTCCTCAACATATTTGGCCTGATGGAGATATAAATAAATAGACATTGCTTATGTTCCTATGATGCGTAACGTTATGGACACCATATATATATATATTATATATATATATATATATATATATATATATATATATATATATATATATATATAAGCACACCGGACAAAAAATTAGTCACCCCTCTCAGAATGTACCTAATAACGTGTGACGGCGCCTCTGGCCTTGATAACCGCACGAATCCGGCGAGGCAGAGACTCTACGAGGTTGTGCATGTACTGAACATCGATTTGCTGCCACTCGTTCATCAGCCGGTCCCGAAGTTCCGCCAGAGTCCGTGGGTGTCTATTCCTGCGCTTCACTTTCTGTTTCCATCCTGAACAACACCTTCGACGCATTCAGGATTAAAGGCTTCATTGGACCTGCGATGTACTCGTCGCCTCCCATCATTGGAGAACAAAAAAAACGGGACTCATCGGACCAAATTACACGTTTCCAATCTGCCGCAGTCCAGTTTTTGTGCCTCTGAGCCCATTTATAACGTGCCAATTTGTGACTTGCTGTTAACAGCGGCCTCTTCCGTGGTACCCTGCTCCAGATGTCCATCGCATGCAGTTCTCGTCGCAATGTCCGTTCGGAAATTGGTCGCTGGAGAACCTCATTGGTTTCTTGGAGCAATTGTTCTCTGGTTTGAAAACGATTTGCAGTTACTAGACGAGAAACATGGCGGCGGCCCCTATTGTCGAGAATTGTTTTCCGGCCACAGTTACGCCGTCGATTGTCAGTTGATTGCGAACTACACCACTCTTTGTAAACTCGCTGGACAGTACGCGTTGACACACCAACAAATTGGGCTACTTCAGACATTTTTTGTCCGTGGGCTCTGCCAAACACGATGGCTCCTTTTTGCCACTGAGTAACGTCTGCCTCACGACCCATTTTGCAGACTATATCCAACACACACTTTGTTCTTCACCACCTCACGAAACAGATCTGATCCTGTGTGCTACGTCACCGCTACTTGTCACTTACCAATGCTACATCAGCGCCCTCTGTGTGACCTTGAACTTCCTACTATCGGTGCTATTAGGGGTGACTAATTTTTTGTCCGGTGTGCTTATATATATATATATATAATTTAGGGTGATTCAAAAAAATCAAAGTTTTTTTTTTAATTGTTCAACCTGTATTTTTGTTCCCTATGACAAAAAAGTAGTGTATGCCAAATTTGGTGAATTTTAAATAAAATTTACTATGTGCTACCAGGCGTCAAAGTTTCCCTCTTTTTCAATTTGTTTGTTTTTACAACTTATGATTTTATGTTTAATTGTTTTTATATTTTAGAATTTTTAATTAATGGTTTATATACTAGCTTGCTTTTAATTGTTGCTTGGAACTCGTAATTTTGATACCAATTAATCGATTATGGAAGCTAGGCCTAACTCACCATCACCCAGTTGCTCATTTGGGAGAAGTTCTACAAGAAAAGAAACTGAAGTATGGCTAATTGGGCAGCCCTCTGCAGTACTAAAAACATCCGTATTACCATCAGAGAAGGAAATGATGGCCCTCTTCATGCACTACAGAAATATTAAAAAGCAAGACATTAGAGAATCATGCTGCTCTACTGCAGATGATGTGCTAGCAGTTTGGAAAAAAGCAGGAATACCAGCAAAACAAAGAATACATGTAGATAAAATTCAAGGAATACTGAAGGAATGACAGCTGCTTAAGAAAAACAAAGCAAACAAATTGAAAAGATCACAAAATTTAAATAATAAAGAAGAAAAATGGAAAGATAAACTGGAAAACTTATTTGACATTGCTCATGAGAATGCTATGCAGCTTATAAAAATAGAAGATAAGAAATTCTTGAAAATGCAACGTGAGAAAGGACGTCATGGAAAAATGGGTACCATTGATAAGGCTGTTGCTAAAAAAGAGCAAAGAGCAGCAGAAAAGCAACAACGTTATGAAAAGAGGAAAGTAGAAGAAGAGATCAAAAGAAAGAAGAGTGAAGAGGCTGTCATACTCACCAGTACATCATCAGAATCAGAATCAGAGGAGAGTAAAAGTGATGAATCTGGTTTCTGTGCTGCACAACCTTCAACATGGAAAAGTAAGGTTGGCAAACGTAGAAAATTGTTTGATGATAAATTATTAGGAAGTCTTGATGTTGCAAAATTGAGTGAAGAAATGCGTCTCTTTTTAATGCAAACAATCAGACATCGCTTGAATGGGACATCTGCGAACAAATAAAATGCATGTGTTTCAATACAATGGCAGCCAATACTGGTCCTAGAAATGGTGCAGCTATTCTTCTAGAACAAAAATTCGACAACGATTTATTGTGGCTGGCATGTCGACACCATATATTTGAAATTATGCTGGAAGCTGTTGTTTCAAAGTCTTTATCACCATCTTCTGGCCCAGATATAGTCCTTTTTAAGAAGTTCAGAAAAATGGTCAAGCATTAATAAGGAGGACTACGAGACAGCATTATCAGATCCAGATATCTGTGAAAATATTCATGACATCAAAGATGACATAATTATTTTTGCAACAAATCAACTAGATACATTCCAACCAAGAGACGATTACCTAGAACTATTGCAGTTAACAATTATTTTTTTGGGAGGTGAACCAAAAGGTGGAATCAAATTTAAACATCCAGCGGGACTTCATCGGGCTAGGTGGATGGCCAAAATTACATATTCATTAAAAATTTTTATGTTCAAATCTCAGTTCAAAATTTCATTAAAAGACAAAAAAGGACTAAAAGACATCTGTCTATTTGCTACTCGGTTATATGTAAAGGCATGGTTTACAGCTCCTGTGCCATCTTGCGCTCCTCGTCTTGCTCTGGAATTATTACAGAATCTTGTAGTCTACAAACAAATAAATGACACAATTGCATTTGTTGCTATTAAAAAACTGTTAGGTCACCTCTGGTACCTATCAGAAGAACTGGTAGCCTTGGCCTTTTATGATGATGAAGTGCCTACTGAAACGAAAAACAAAATTGTAAAGGCCTTGCAAAATACAACAGAAACTCTTCCTGCAAAACGGGCTTTTCTAGATCCTGCACTTATTCCAACGAAGAAATTAGAAGATTTTGTCATCAAATACTCAAAGATTCTTTACAATAACAGAATTTAGTTCAAAATTTTTACTCAAAGATGCTAAAGAATGGCATAATGATGAAGAGTGTAACTCCGCTAAGAAATCTATCAAACAGTGGAAAGTCGTGAATGATATAGCGGAAAGAGGAGTAAAATTAATGGATGAATATAATAAAATACTAACACATGAAGATCAAAAACAATTCTTGCTACAAGTAGTGAAAAACTACAGGGCTGTTTACCCTGATAGAAAGAAAGAAACATTGATGAAGTAAGGACAGCTAATGTCTCAAATATCATGCTAGTTTAATTATGCATGCTTGTGGTTATGGTAGGACCTACGGGGGAGCTTTCCACATTAAAAAAAAGCAATGCGCCTTGTACTGTACCCCCTGGGTGGTGTGGAAAAATTTGACAATTTGAGTCGTTCTGTCAATTTTTAATTGCTGGTAGCAACCCCTAAAAATTAAAAATTTGCTAAAATATTTTAGGATAGTTGTTTTTATGCTGAAATGAACCATTTAAAGGGTTGAACACATTAAATATAAAAAAAAAATTTTTACTCCCATATTTGAATCACCCTAAATTATATATATATATATATATATATATGTATAGAAACGACGTAAGTATAGAGGAGTGTTCTGCACACGAGGAAGAGAAATAACAAACAAATGAAAAATAAGGCACCCGCCCGGGAATCGAACCAAGGATCTTCCGATTGCCGGTCAGACGTGCTAACCACTACACTACGGAGCCACGATAGTCAGAAGTTGTAATGTAGTGGTTAGCACGTCTGACCGGCAATCGGAAGATCCTTGGTTCGATTCCCGGGCGGGTGCCTTATTTTTCATTTGTTTGTTATTTCTCTTCCTCGTGTGCAGAACACTCCTCTATACTTACGTCGTTTCTATACGTTAATATACTGCGTGGTCATTGCAGTTAAATGTGTGTATATATATATATATATATATATATATATATATATATATATAAAAATCTTTTTTTCGTTTCATTGGAATTCTTCGGAAGATCTATTTCCGCTCCTCTTCCTCTAATTCCATGAAAGATCTTTTCTGGGATGCACACGAGACCTCGTACAACGTCCATGAGTGTCCGTTTACTTAAGCCAAAACCACACGACGTGATTGGAACTCATTTGGGAAAACAAACACAGCAAAAGTGACGGTGATAACATCGTCCTGTCCCTTCCCTGTCCCTTCCCGGTTCTTCTATCCTCCTCCTCCTCCTCCTCAGTGGCTTTGTTCGCGATTGCCATCTTTATACGTACGGCTCTTACCCTGTCAACGGAATGTCGTGGTTTTTCCCTATTAATATGTTTATTTTATTTTTTTTAAAGTCATTAATTGAAAGGATTTGATTTTGATGTATCCTTCTTTTTTGGGCTCTTTGGGATTAGATTTCGTCATATGGTTTGGCATTTCCGTAAGGGATTTTTTTTCCCCCTTTTTCTGTTTGTATAGAAGCAAGTTTAGAAGGAAGACTGTGTTAAGTCTCGGTTGAATTCGGAGTCTGGGCAAGTGATATTAATGTATATTATTAATGTTTTCATATGTGTACGTGATTTTACACACACACACACACACACACACAACACGGGAATGTAAGCAAATAAGAAAGCGAAATAATTTTTCTCTGGTCGTCATGAAAATATTCATTTATAATGATGACAATTTGTGCGGTCATCAGATTTCTGTGAGGGAGGAATTTTCTCATGTTTGCTGTTTACCTTTTGATGAAAGCTTCTGATAAAAGGGAGCTGTATTTTATGTTTAAATGGACTGACGGATCCCGGCCTCTTTCCACACTTTCTCATCATCATTATTATTATTATTGTTATATATATATATATATATATATATATATATATATATATAAAACGTTTTACAGAACGCTTAATATTTTCGCATGCATGAAATGGGAGGATATAGAAAAACGAAGCCCGATAAACACAAAAACAGGTAGACAAAGAAGCGGACAGAGATTCTGACAGAGAAACAGACTTCAGCCAAACAAGCAAGATTAAAATCCGATATAGAGTGACAGACACTGGCAGATTAACAGAAGATGGACAAACAGACTTTTCGTATAGACGCAGCAATATATATTCAGAAAAAACGACAAGCGTTGTAAATATATGAACCCTTTTATTTAATTATTTATTAAAGATATATGTACAGGGTATTCGAAAAGTCTCGTCACCCCCAACAAAATGTGTGATTAATTGTATTTATATGTGGTAGGTGTAATTTAAGAAACGAGTCACTAGCAACAATTACTTTAATTACAGTAAATACAGTTACTAATCAAGAATATCTGTGTGTGCACCATTCATTTGTTAATTCACTAACAAATGACGGGCAGTATGGTTTCATGCCGAGATCTTTTGTCAAGTGATCTCTCATTGTGGACATGGGGACTGCAAGTTCTTGTGATCGTTTCCGAAGTGATTTTTTCGGTGAACGAGCCACCGATGCAATCACACTTTCACATTGTTCTGCTCGCGTTGTTGGTCTTCCCGACCGTGGTCTGTCCTTGCTGGAGCCAGTTTCAAACAGCTTTTTCTCCGAGCGTAATACCGTCTTGTTTGGTGGTGCAGCCTTATTGAAACTTGTGTTGAACTCATTCTGGATATCATGCATCGTTTTGCCAGTATGTGACCTTTCATGAGCCCATGTGCTCATTACTATCCTTTCCCCAGTGTTAAGTGGACTGCTCTGCCATTGTTCACACAACTGTAATACCTGGAAAAGAAAAAAAATGTCAATGAATCACATATAAATTCAATTAATCACACAAAAATAAAATTGGTATTACAATATGTACATTTTGTTGGGGGTGACGGGACTTTTCGAACACCCTTTAGAATAAGTCTTTTCATTCGCTTCGTTAAAAGTTGGAAATTGGTTTCTTTATACAAACTATTTTAATTCAGTGCGAATAGATTTTCAGGTAACGCGTTTTTGTCCTTACGTTTGATTTTTTCCGCAGCGTTCAACATTTTTTTTCAGCGTGTATACTAAACGAGTATAAATGAAAAACAAAATGGTAAACTGATCCGTGGCATTCATTAATGAACAGCTTTTGCATGTAAAACTAGTGTATTATGTAACGCCCCAGTTAGATGTACCTGCATATTGTTATCCGTTTAATATATCCGAAGTATATGACAAACTTTGCTTATGAATTTGCCAGCTTCTGACTTAATAACACTGAACACACGATACCTTTAACGCAGTAATTAATATTTTAAGCAAATTTGTAATGATGTTTCGTTATAAACATTTGTGAATCTATTTGGAAAAATATATTAACACTCTGGACTATTACTTACGCGTTTCGCATCAAAACTCTATCTTACCCTTGGGTCACTTCTTACTTCTTTACTTCTTTTCATCTTTCACCCCTTTCCTATTCTCTTCGACTATTTTTCAGACTTGTCGGCAGTGACCGGCGGATGATGATAGTGAGTTTTTCTCTCTTTTTCTGAATGAATGTTAACCCTACGAATGATAGGTTTTGCTACTTACTTAACCCCTTATTCTCTTCTTTTAACCCTCTACTCCCTTTTTTCTCTTGGGCTAACCTTAGAGTAGATCTTAGGGTCTTTGTTAGCCTTAGCTTCTGTAGATAAGAAAGATCTTTGAGGGAGAGAAACAAAATTGAAGTTGTGTGTGTGTGTGTGCGCGCGCGCGAGCGCGCGTCGGCAACTGGGCATAAGTGAAGTCGAGTGTGTTATAATTCATAGATGTAGTGGGGTAATTTTTTGTGTGGTAACAATTTTGGTACCTCGGAACATTAAAAAATATAAAGAAACATTTTTAGCGTCAGAAAAAAAATTTGTTGGTTCTAATTAGGTTAGGTTAGCTAGATTAGATTAGTGAGTGCTTCACTATTTAATGACTTAGCTGCACAGCGTTTCCCAAACTATGGGTAAATTACCCCATTGGGCTAATTTGGCTTTTTCAGTGGGGTAATTTAGTACTCTGCAAGTACTTCTAAAGTACAGAAAGTGCGTAAATAAACGACATGGCAGCACTGGGACTGGCTTTACGTGGGGTACAGATAGGGTGGGGGTCATTTTAAAGGTATCCATGTGAAAATGGGGTAATGACTCAAAAAGTTTGGGAACCACTGAGTCTCAACAAAACACCTTTTGAGCCCTCAATTACTCCCAAACATTTGTCTGGCTAATTAGTTTTTTAGATATATGGATTTATGCGCAGTGTGTGTGTGTGTGTGTCCCTTGTTTACCTGAAGATTTAAGACCGTCGCCAAACAGGGTTTTCGCGGATCAAAATCTTTAATTATTGGCGCCAAGAGAAATCGGTGGAAAAGACGACGCGGTCGTGGATGCATTGAGAGGAAAATATTTATATCCAGACACCGATCACGCTTCTTAATCTTCTGTTTGTAAGAAACAACATTTACATCGGTATTTCTTACCCGCGAGTATGAAGGAATTTTAAGCTTCTATGAATTAATTGATGAACGATTTTGTGTATGCATTTTTCTTCGAGAAAACTTCATAAAGTTGAGTAAAAATTTCAGGATAATGTATCACCATGTTCGAGAAACTATGTTTAATAAATTCTAAGATTACAGTAAACTAACACACACACACACACACACACACACACTCATGTGCGCATCTCCGTATAATCGAGATACCGACTTTTTTAAATTCATATACGAGAATACTTGTTAGCCAAACCTAATTTAACCTAACCTAACCTTAGTGCCATCGAACCGAGAAGGGCATGACAAGTATTTTCAGTGCAAACAAGTATGAAAAGTATTTTGAGGTCTCGGAAGGTGTTTCTATTACGTCATTAGATAGTGAGGTACTCGCTAATGTAGCCTAACCTAACCGAACCTTAATTAACCCATCCTAATGAGGACCAACATATATTTTTTGGTGGTACTATAGCGTGCGGTCTACAAAGATATTTACGCTATAGCGTGCGGTCTATAACATATCTACAAATTCAATTACATTAAAACAAAAAATTCATTCTATAGGATATAATACCCGCTTAGATCGAGTGTATGCTCTTGACGATTGGTTACGTTAAGACGGTTAAGTTGTGATATTTTCGTTAAAACTAACGAAAATATCACAACTTAACAACCAATTTTCAAGGGTATACAGTTGACCTAACCGGGCATTCAGTTAACCTAACCGGGCATTATATCCCATAGAATGAATTGTTTTATTCGTCTTTTAAATTTTTTGTTTTAATGTAACGGAACTAATATTTGTCTTCATGATTCCCCCTTTTATAGTCCGCCTTGACCTCACATTCGTCCCCAAAGATAAAGTCGTCATTTCAGGTCAGGTTAGCATAAATTCAAGTCAGGTCAGGTCACTTCAGCGCAAATTCTTTTGTAGACTAAAGATTTGTTTGTAAACGACATGCTATAGTAGCACCTATTTTTTTCCGACAGTGAAAATGTTTCTCGATTTTTTCTGTAGTTTTTTAATGTTGTGAGGTACCAAAAATGTTATCCCACAAAAAAATTAACCCATACGTTTATGAATTATCATGCACTCGACCTCACTTATGCCTACTTGCCTATGCGACGCGCGCGCGCACACACACACACACACACACACAACACACACACACACACACACACACACAATAAATAAATATATGCACAAACGGGAAGAAAAGTGAAAAAATGACTGGCTCCTTTTGCGTGGTCATTAAAAGCCAAATAAAGAGAGAAGGCGTGTATGATGACCGGTGACAAATTACTTTTTAAATTTGTTTTCTCTAACAGCGGTTGTTGGGAGACCAATTAAGCACGGTTCGAAGGAACCTCAATCGAGAGGTTTATGGCCCATTTGAGGCTGTGAATTTTACGAGGGGACGCGATGCCGCGCGGTTATAAGCGCATGTACTGAAAATGCATAAGGACGAAAATTACATATGTATAGCGGTCGTTTCTCTCTCTTTGAATTAATTATGGTTTTTAAATGAACCTGTTTGTCTATCTGTCTGTCTCTCTTCCTTCCTTCCTTCCTTTAATATATGTATCTTATTTTTCTATGCATGTATGCAGTAAAACCTACAGGTGTCATCAGCTTGCAGATACCTTATTTATTATTATTATTTTTTTTTTTTTTTTTTTTTTAATATATGTACAGTGTATAGGGTGAGGGAACGAGGTTCTTATTAAGTTCCTCACTTCAATTCATCTATGCAATCAGTTACCCGCGTGTAATTTGGATAAAGATGCTTCATAAAAAATGGGAACATCCGGAACGCGTTTCCCTATACCTTCTTGGGGTGAGCGTGTCCCGAGGGTCACCCGAACCTGAGCATTAACAGGGTGAATGGCCGGCCCAACCCAACTCAGGCGGCGGCGGCGGCGGCAGCAACAGCAGCAGCAGCAGCAGCAGCAGCAGCAGCCGGGAGCAAACCCAAAGCCTCACCGCACAGTCTAACACTGAGACCAACTGAGCTACCGGGGAACAAAGATGCTTCATACCGGATATGTAAATACTGAAATAGGGATTTTTAATATTTCTCACTGCTTGGATTCAAAAAATTTTATGGGTTAATTTTAATCATTTTTTTTCACGTCGAAGCTTCGTTGGAAAATCTTTACATTATACAATTTATTATACAGAATTATTTCGATCTGAACATTTTGCAAAATTATATATTTATTTCCTTACTTATAATTTTAATATTTAGTGTAAACAAAGTTAAATATAATTTGCTTTTTAAGTATAACTGACGTGAATGCATTAGTAATAACTGAATTAAGGTATGTTTGCTTTTATATATATATATATATATATATATATATATATATATATATATATATATATATATATATATATATATTATGGGCATAACGTCAGTGTTTAAATTCAGGGTATTTATATTTATTATGTGTAATGACATTTTAATTCCGCGAAACGTGTTTCAAACACGTTTCAAGAAACATTGAAGGAATGCCGTCTTTTTTTTCTCCATCTCTCCCCCTTTCATTCGCTTTCTTTAGGGGCAGGGGGTGTGGGTATTTCTACGTCTCGTATTTTGTCTCATTCTCTAATTTTTTATGTTGATTATTTATAATATATATATATATATATATATATATATATATATATATATATATATATATATATATATATATATATATATATATATATAGGGCTATTCAAAATGATTCACCTGATTTCAAATGAGAATATTTTTTAATGTTACAAATACAGAGTGATTTGTGATACATCAACCAAAAGAAAAACTGTCCAAATTTTGTCTCTCACCTCATAAATGCTCTATGTGACTTCCCCTAGTTACACGAGCAACGTCGACACGATAGTCGAGTTCCTCCCATACTCGCTCCAGCATGTCCGTTGTCACTGACTCTACGGCAGTAACAATGCGAGTTCGGAGCTCATCCAAAGATGTGGGCAACGGTGGCACGTACACAGTATCCTTAACGTACCCCCAAAGGAAGAAGTCGCACGGTGTAAGATCCGGCGACCTAGGGGGCCAGCTGTGGAGCACCAAGTCATGGGGCCAACAAAACGCCTTCTGCTGTGCGGACGCCATTTTCACACTGACTGTTTGTTGCTAGGCTAGGCCACGGCGTGACTTTGGAGCCCTCTCGCGGTGATCTTGTAAAACTCGGAGATTTCCTCTTTCATGTGGTGTATGCCCAGTTGATGCACGGTTGATAGGTACGGAAGTATTCTCAGTTGAAATCGGATGAATCATTTTAAATTTTTAAATAGCCCTGTGTATATATATATATATATATATATATATATATATACATTTTAACTGCAAACAACACGCAGTATAATTAATGTAAAGAACGACGCTTGTATAGAAGAACGTTCCGCACAAGATGAGGAGGGAGAACGAACAAATGAAAAATTAGGTAACCACCCGGAAATCGAACCCGGGATCTTCCGATTGCCGGTCAGATATGCTAACCACTACACCATGGGCCTCGATTAATCAGAAGTCGTAATTCTCCTACATACGACTTCTGATTAATCGAGGCCCATGGTGTAGTGGTTAGCATATCACCGGCAATCGGAAGATCCCGGGTTCGATTCCCGGGTGGTTACCTCATTTTTCATTTGTTCGTTCTCCCTCCTCATCTTGTGCGGAACGTTCTTCTATACAAGCGTCGTTCTTTACATATATATATATATATATACATATATATATATATATATATATATATACACACACACACACACACCTTTGGTTAGCTTCCGCCCGAATTGTTCATTCTGACGAAGGTCAAGCTTTTCACTCCACCTTAGATTCCTTTAACGTGGAATCCGAACCACGCCCCACCAGCAGCCCAACGTCTTAACCACTAGGCCACCCAGGGTACCCATTTATCTACCAACCACTTTTTTTATTGTGTGAAAGGATGAAGAGCTGGGTTTTGCTACGCGCCGGCTGCCGTCACCGGGTCTCCAACCCGGGCCGATGGATTCGTAGTCAGCGACGCTAACCACTACACCACCGAGACCACAAAACTCCAGACCAAAAAAAATAGAATACTCTCAGATGCACTCATGACCGTAATACTTTTAAATTATACACCTTAATGAGGAATATCGAGTATCTGTGACGTCATTATGATAAAAAGACACCTGTGTGTGCCAGTTTTGAGAAAAAAATAATATATAGGAAAAATCTTATTAAATAGTGAAACGTTAATGCATAGCGACATACCAAAATATTAGAATATCTTCTCAGATGTTACAAAACAATATAGTAAATTCATTGTTTATTGAGTACTGCCAATATATTAAACCTTTACCAAAGACCTTTTAACTCTGTGTATTTGTATTTAGTTGGTCCACCCTTAGCCCTGATTACGGCCTTCAATCGACGTGACACAGAGTCGACAAGCTCTTCCATTCTTCTGTACAGGGTGTTCGAAAAGTCCCGTGACCCCCCTACAAAATGTACATATTGTAATACCAATTTTATTTTTGTGATTCATTAACATTTTTTTTTCTTTTCCGGGTATTAGAGTTGTGTGAACAATGGCAGACCAGTCCACTTACACTCTGGGGGAAAGGATGGTGATGAGAACATGTGCTCATGAAAAGTCACATACTGGCAAAACGATGCATGATATTCAGAATGATTTCAACACAATATTCAATAAGGCTGCACCACCGAACAAGACGGTATTACGCTCGGAGAAAAAGTTGTTTGAAGCTGGCTCCATCAACGACAGACCACGGTCGGGAAGACCAACAACGCGAGCAGAACAGTGTGAAGGTGTGATTGCATCGGTGGCTCGTTCACCGAAAAAATCACTTCGGAAACGATCACACGAACTTGCAGTCCCCATGTCCACAATGAGAGATCACTTGACAAAAGATCTCGGCATGAAACCATACTGCCCGTCATTTGTTAGTGAATTAACAAATGAATGGTGCACACACAGATATTCTTGATTAGTAACTGTATTTAGTGTAATTAAAGTAATTGTTGCTAGTGACTTGTTTCTTAAATTACACCTACCACATATAAATACAATCAATCACAAAATTAAAATTGGTGTTACAATATGTACATTTTGTTGGGGGTGACGAGACTTTTCGAACACCCTGTAATTATTGATTGCTAAGTTGTCATCAAATACCTCTTCAATTCACTAAGTGTTCCTGGTTTACGCTTTTGAACCTTCTGTTTAGCTATATTCTAAAGATTTTCTACCGGATTAAGATCGGGAGAATTAGCTGGTCATGGTAGTACTTCAACTTCATGAGCATCAAACCACGCAGATGTTACACAAGCCGCATGAGCTGGAGCCAGGTCAAGTTGGAAAATAAATAGTTTGTCTCTATACAGCTGTTTTTGCGGACTTCAGCACGAAATATTCTAAGATTTCTTGATAAACGTGACTATTTACTGTTCTATTTACAAATACAATTGACCCGCATCATCCGTATTCATGCAACCCCGAGCTAATCCTAGAATTAAAGCATAGTGGCAGGGAGCACGGTCTTACTAAAAGAACATTAACCTGAAAGATTTAATGTTCTTAGTTTCCCTGCCAGTTTGCTTTGAATGTGCGCCAGTTCTTGAAAGAAGTCCTCCCAACCAAGCGCATCAGTAGAGGTGGACCAATTGCTTACCCACCTCATTCACTTGACCCGTTCCCATTGAACTACTTTCAAGGGGCTACGTTAAAAGTGTTATTTACCCACATCAAAACCACATTCTTTGGATAAACATAGGGCCACGATCACGCTTAAATGTAATTCCTAAAATTACTCGGCAGCTGCTGGAGGACGTTTTCAGGTCTTTTGAAAATAGAATTAAACGATATATCGCGAAAGATAGCAGTTATGTTGAGATCTACAAATTTCTAATGCAGCGTGCTGTTTACAACTTGCTTCTATCCTGCGTACATCAAAAGTTATTAAAGTTTAAAGTCGCTCAAGGATTTTGTAACCACCGTATATATGCACGGTGTCTCATAAGTCCGGAATCATAGGAAAATTAATTTTAAATTAAATTTACAAAAGTAATACATTAAAACTAAAACAAATGTTCAAATTGAGGTCTTGTTTTAGAACCCTTTTTTTTTTTTGTTGCGGGTATAATAACTAACATGGAAGCGAGTTACACTGGTGAGGAAAAGGTCTCCATATTAGCCATATTGCGCGTTATTCTACCTGGGACAAAAAAAAAAGGTCCCAAAACGAGTCATTATAATTTTAACATTTGTTTTATTTTTAATGTATTACTTTTGTTAATTTAATTTAAAATAAAGTTTCCTGTGAGACCGAACTTATGGGACACCCTGTGTCTGTGTATGAGAGAGAGAGAGAGAGAGAGAGATAGATACAATGTATGTTTGTTATATAATGTTCTGTCTCGTCTTTTGAATGGCAACGCTACCGAAAAAAAAAATTTGTTTAAAAGATTCCGACGAAATACATATTGACAACCAGTACAGATGACAATTAAGATATTTCACATGCTTCCACAGCTAATTCATAGTTATAATTCAGTTCTGCAATAACATACATAATCACGGTTATTTTTCTGGTAATAATCTTCATTGGTTGTCAGATATATATATATATATAATTTGGTTGGTGCAACCAAGTATGAATTTTTCTTTATGAAGGTGTTTTTTCTCTGTATTTTAAATCTTTAATGAATTGTGTACATATGTATTTTTGTAAATTTATTTTATAGTATTTTTTGTATGGGAAAGATTGGTATAGTTGCCATATTAATTTTTTAGTATATATATATATATATATATATATATATATATATATATATATATATATATATATATATATATATGTATATGACACACAGACCGTGCATAGAACAAGGAACTCTTCTAGGATAATTAAATCTACTATAGCCCGAATAAGTAATGGTAAATGACAAATACCATAGTTTTTCTTTTTGTTCCATGCACGGTCTGTGTGTATCATAAAAAACCTCAGGGAACCATTCTGAGTTCATTCCCATATATATATATATAATTGAAAAATGTTTTAGTAAAAGCTATTTTAAATTGAATTCGAGATTGTCAGTTAAATTAAATGTAAATCTTTGATTTAGTTGGTGTCTGCGAAGGTTGATGTTGGAAGTTTACAAAGAATGACCAGACTTTTTAAATTATTTCCCGAGCCCCCAGACCGAGACACAGGTGCACTGATGTCTGTTTAAGCATTCGTAGAGACATCATCCTCGTCATTTTTTAAGCTATTAATGTTTCAATTCCTTTCTTGTTCTCTTTTTTGATGGCGTTTGGTGCGGTGGTTGGCGACGCAAAGCCAAACAGATAGCTTTAGTCGAGAGAAGCTTTTATATTATGCATTCGGTCGAATTAAAGCTCGTTTATAATCCAGTTTGAAATGGAAGTGTAAGGCCATGGAGCCACGTCCATCGTATGGCCCCGAATACTTTTGGTCCGCCAATAATGGTCCGGGTTGGGGGAGGGAGGTTTCTTATTCCTTTGAAGCCTTTGTATTCGGGGGCATTGGCAGATTTTTTTTATTTTTTTTATTTTTTATTTTTTTTAAGCATTTTCTTGAGAATTTCTTTTCGTGTCTTTTTACGTTCTAAATTACAGTCCTCTTTGAACGTCTTGACTATAATTCTCGCTTTACGTTTGGCTCCGAGGCGTAAGTTTGAACTTTTTTATCGGCTGGACATAAAAGAAGAAACAATATATTTGGTTTTATGATCCAAGTTTTCTTAGCCTTTGTAGCTATGGTTACGTCCCTCTGGTTTCGTTCTCTCTCTCTCTCTCTCTTCTGCCTTTGTTTGGTGATTGGTCGCGGTCAGTCGGAGGCGGGGCTCGTTCCATTTATGCTAGCGAGTTCTAAGCATTTTACTGGCGATGAACGTAGAAGGTCGCTTTTTCATTGGCTGTTTGCGTAATGCTCTTTTACCCCATTGGCTTACGTATTGGGAAGGGGCGTGTCCCTTTGTTACTCGTTGTTTGCCGGGTTTGTTGGTGAGTCTGGAAGATACTAGCCCCGAGGGAGATACAGGAGGGAGTGAAATAATGGATCTGAAACTCCAATCCCCTCTTTGATGTTATTGTTACAATTGTTTTCCATCAACATGAGCTCTCTTATTAATTGTTTTAATAATTTTATTTTACGTTCAATTAAATACTTTATTCCTTAAATTTTTGTTCATACACACGCATAAGTTTGTAGCGTAAGATTTTTTCTCCCAAGTACTTATATCGTATTCAAAATTTTGTATTTCGTAATGGGTATATGCGTAAAATTCTTGTTTTTCCTGTAAGGCCTCGTTGGTTGTTATTTTCATTTTCCGAATATTTCATAAAAGCCATTTATATTTGACTGACTTGGGGGATCCTCATCAAATTTTCATCAGACCGCAGCTTCTCTTCATGCGAACATTAGTGCAGTAGAAACAGTGGGAGCTCAAGGGAATTGGGGCAGGGAATTGCTTATGTATGTGTTGGGGTTTATTTCTCTCATGAAATTACCCATTCACACACACACACACACACACATATATATATATATATATATATGTGTGTGTGTGTGTGTGTGTAGGCATATATATATAGATATAGATATATATAAAATTGTGTGTGTGTGTCTGGAAATTAGGTAAAGTATATTGCGTTAATATGAGAGAACTTTAGACACGACTAAGAAAGAATTAAAATGATTGGTTAGAATAAAGTTATGGGACTCACTTTGCAATAGGCCTACATAGTAATGGATATGAAGTCTGTAAGAATAATGTATTGCGCACATCCTTATTATAACCCTTATCTATTGGACTTCCACTGCAAACATGCAGGAAGGTCGTAAAGCCTCCGAGTCGAAGTACTTAAAAGGGCTTCTTCTAATTTTTGTAACTTTCTAACGTCCCAAGTACATCTAATGAATATGTTCCCTATATTGATCGTATATGAGTTCGCCCATTGGATTAAAAAGAGGACCAGCAAGTTCCTGGTTAGTGTCTATGCGGTCCCCACTTTAGAACCTAATTTTGAGAGGAACCTTTCCTAAACATATTTTGAAATTTAATACGGAACCAAATGGTTTATATAATGTTCACGCGGTACGCAACTTTAAATTGCTAGTTCCAGCTAGTGTATAGGATCATCATGCGTGCTAGGTTGGAAGACGTATCAGCGGATGTTTTTACAGCAATGAAACTAGACTGCTCTCGAGCGAGATTCCAATCGACTCCAACTGCGTGTGGTCTTAGTGGTCTTGCGACCACATATACTCACATATTCAAACCGCGCTGAACGCCCGCCCCATCTCCGCCACCTTCTAGGCGCCGTCGATAAGTAGAGAGAGAAAAAGTGTGATTTTTAGTCGACAAAAGCGCTATAATGGTGAAACGTGAGACTATAATTTTAATCAAGTGCTAGATGAGTTTGTATATACCTCTGACCTTTTTGAAAAGGCTTTCATGTGAGCTATGTACTGGTTTTGTCTAAAGAAACTAATCATTATGGATCAGTTTTTAAATGTCAGATTTGTATGTGTGTGTGTGTGTTGTCTTCCTTGTATGGAATCGCGACAATCTTTAGGATGCACACAGCTCATCATGACATTAAGTGTCGCGGTGGTTCATCTTTATAAATGCTATCTTTTGTCATGAAAATGGGAATATAATTAAGGTTTGGTTAAATTTATTAGGTTTTTTAGGTTGGTAATTGTCGCGGTTTTGTCGGGTAGCCAAACACGTGTGTGGGGGAGGTACAACTGCATGAGCTTAATTGAGGTAGAATGTGTGATAATTTACACGTAGATGTGTGAAGATAACGGCAAGTTTTTTATGTTCCCAACCAAATATATCTGGAGAGGATAATTATATACTAGATTTCGCTTGTCCGTTCGTTCGTCTGTTCGTTACACTTTCGTTTCCAGATTATTATTATTATTATTATTTTTTTTTTTTATTAATTAACCTTTATTAATAATAAAATAAATACATTGGTTTTACAATTTACAATGACATAAATAATTGTGAAGCTCGACTATTTATTTTATTTAATTTGCCCCTTAAGCTTTAGGCTTTACTGGCCTAATTATTATAACTTTTGAAACGCTCAACATAAATTGATGAAATGTCACACGCGTATGGAAGTAACACTTTTAGCACGTCAGAACAATACAAATTCCTAAAAAAAATATTCAGAAACCTTATTACTGTCGATAAAGAAGAAAGGCGTTTTAGTCCTAATTAGGTTGGGTTTTGCTATAGGTTACATTAACATAGTCCTATGATATGTTAGCCTGTACCTTACTATTTATGCTCTTCTCAAGAAGGACCTGCACTTGCATCCAGGCCACTTGTTACATTCTTGTCGGTTCGATGGCACCAAAGATATATATATATATGCGTTGCGTGCGTGCGTGCGCGCATGCAACGGAATAATTGAAGTCGAGTGTGTGCTAATTCAAAGATGTAGTGCGGTAATTTTTTGGTGAGGTAACACTCTTGGTAATTCGAGACCTAAAAATTTCATATAGAAAAATAGAAACATTTTTATTGTCGCAATAAGGTGTGTTGGTCCTGGTTAGGCTAAGCTAGATTACGAGTACCTCGCCATTTTAATGACACGACAGAAAACGCCGTTCGGGCCCTCAATTGCGTCCAAAGCGATTCTCCTTCCCCTTTTCGGGTAGTGACACCAAAGTTAGGTTAGGTTAAATTGGGTTTGGTTAATTAGGTTTTTTTAGATAGCTGGATTTTAGAAAGTCAGTACCTCGCTTATGCGGAAATGAGCAAATTGCTCGCGTGCGAGCGCAAAGTTGGGTTTTAACCTTAATTTTTGTTTTATACCTACACCAAAAGATTTATATTTTGCAGCCTATATACAAAGGAATACAAAGAACACGAAACAGCAACAGAGCGGCTGGTCTGTACGAGTCTGTATGTTTAAGAAGCGATGTTGAAAGAAAGAAAAATTCGAAGCTCACTGAAAATTTTAAAGCAGAATGGTTAGAATCCGAATGAAAATTTTACAGTACTTTTATTCGTTAATAAATGCTTCTAATCGGATGGGCGGTGGGGTCTTAAAGCGAGTTAAAACGTCGTCTCTTTTTAAAGGAATCAACCGAATTATATTGAACTACGTTGGCTTAGCCCCCCAATTTGCAGCTTACATGTTTACTTATATCGAAATAGTTTTTAGTGACTATAAAAATATATAAAATTCTTTATTTATTGCAGATATTAAAATTACTCTAGCTGATAAAGTGATAATATAATGGCTTCTCAATTAATTGGTGATTTGGAGAGGCAACGTGTGATAGATCGCATACGGGCAATAACATTTCGGGAAGCTCGTGATGCTGGAGCCACCTTTATAACACGTTCATGGGTTGCCAAAAAGTTGCGAAGGAGTGAGGACTTCGTCAAAAGAAATTGGAATAAAACTTTGGATGAATGTGAAATGGGCGCCCAAATTTGCCACTCTCTCAGGAAACAAAGGACATCATTGAAAGCGGTACGCGTAAGCGGAAAAACAGCTATGCTAAACTTTATAAAGAGATCGAAGTGTTGAGAGGAAAGATCGTTAGTGGTGAGATCATTTGACATAGGCAAGGTTTAAAGCCTTTGCATGAACTTCCAAAGCCAAGAAAAACTCAACTTAACATCGATGACAGAATGTGGTTTGCCCATTATCTTGAAGATTGGGATGTGGATGATTTCATGCATTTAGCTGTCTCTGATGAATTTTTTTTTACGTAACACGTCGGCCTAACTACCAAAATGAGCGAATGTGGGCCACAACACCAGATGAAATCGATGACAATGAACATTATCGCGAATTATTAAAAAGTCCAGACTGTGTTGGTGCGTTTGTTTTGTTCACTGCAAAGAAGCTCATGTGGGTGCTGAAGCCAAATGGTCAGAGTTGGGATGGACAGTATTTTCGTGATATTATTCTATCCCAGCATGTCATTCCTTTTCTAAGAAACCCAAACAATGTTAAGGATGTCGATCAGGTCACACTTCTGCACGATAAGGCCCCCTGCTTTAAGACATTAGCCACTCAACAGTTGTTGCGGAATCATGAGATCGATTTCTTTGGAAATGAAGAATGGCCAGGAAATTCTCCTGACCTGAACGTCTGTGAACACATTGGATCAGTTATAAAGGACAAGGTTGAATGCCTCTCGCTTCAAGAACCTGCAGCAAATCGATTTTCGAAGGATACAATGACGCAACACATTGAAACTGTTTTAGCAAATTTGCGTAACGATCAAGATCTATTCACGTCACTTTTGGCAAGCTACCCAAAGCGAATTCAGGCTGTCTTGGAAGCCAATGGCGGGAACACCAAGTTTTAATTGTTTCTCATTAAATGCAGGATTAAATTCTCCTTTGTAAGGTATGTTTAGTTTTACTGTACCTCTAATGGTTTAGGCCATGGGCGGGGGGGCTAAGGTTTATTGGAGCCTCGTACATTGAAGGAAAAAACTTAAATGTTTACTCGCTAATTTGAGATCATTACCGCGAGTTCTATCCGCATTTGTGAACGTGAAATATTTTTCGTCATCGACATTATCAAAACTTTTAATGATTTTAAGCGCGTGGATTAAATCTTGTGGAATCGGCCTTTTCACGAGTGAAAATAAATTTTGTTCCTAAAAACATAAATTGTGATTTGTTTCTAAGCTTGGGAATCATCTCGGTAGCCTGTCGCTGCATTCTCACCATTCTATGTCTTGTTGCAAATATAGATACGCGAAGCGAAAACAATATTCCAGGCGGGGTCGTATTAAGAAATTATATAATATTATTGTTTTTCGACAAATTCAAATGCTTTACCGATGAATCCTTGGATTCTGTTCGCTCTTGTAACCGTTTTGATACATTGCTTACTCGGTTTAAGAGTGTCGACAACAATAATACCTAAATCTTTCTCTTTCGTAACACCCGCTAGTTTCTTTGTCGCGCGTAGAATACGCTTTTTTTTAACATTGTTTCTACTGAAATGCGACGTTTTACATTTATCTATATTCAAGTTCATTCGCCACATTTCTGCCCACTCGAGTAATTTATTGATATCATCTTCAATCTTCAAACGTTCCGTCGCTGATTTTGCTCGTCCGCCCAGTTTGGTATTATCGACAGATTTTGAAATTCCTTCGTCGATGTCATTGATATAAATAATAATAATAATAATAATAATAAATGAGGCTCGCCGCTAGTTACGCTTCTCCAGTTAGACGCTTTGCCATTAATGACCACTCTTTGTTCGCGTCCCCTTAACCAATTTTCAATCCATTTGAGAACATTAACTTAGCTAATCATCTCCTATGGACAGTGGCGTATTAAGGGGGGGCCAGTCCCCAGGACCCAGCAGTTTCAAGGGCTGATGTCTATAATTATATCAATGATATATTTGGAATGTTCAACAATATCTCTTACCTAACTTCGGAGGAAGCATCAAAAGCGGCAAAAAATCTGGCTAGTCCATTACCCAAATGATTTTGAGGACAGCTTCCCATTTGAGTTTCAGCATTTTGTACTATTTGTCAAAGAAAAGGCTTTAGCTGACACTCGCCCATTAGGAGTACTACGGGAAATTCATAAATTGAGGGCGGTTTTCCCAAATGCTTTCATCGCTTATCGCATTTATTTATGTTTGATGATGTCAAATGCAACTGCGGAGTGTTCTTTTTCTCATTTGAGCCCTGATTAAAAATGTTAAACGTCAAATGCTAATCCAAAAGAAATTGCGAAGTCTGCCACTGTTATGCATAGAAAACGATATTTTGCAGAATGGAGGTGGATGATTTTGTGATCAACTTTTATAGATTAGTAGTGGAGTGGTAGTCGTGTAATTGGTTTGGTGTAATTGTAGCAGCTTCGTGTGTATATATATATATACGTAAAACTTACATTATTTGATTTAGAAATAAATGGTTTTATTAATTTACGACTCGAAGATTTGTCTCGTTGAGGGGCCCGAGAATATTTTGGTCCCAGGGCCCAAACATTCTTAATACGCCACTGCCTACGGAGACACTTTATCAAACGTCTTTTGAAACTCAGAATACGAGTATATAACATAACGCTGTTTTACTCTCGTTATGTATATTTATGATATTAAAAAGTCGACAAGACAAGGCGAGACCGATTACGTTGAAAGCCGTGCTGAGGATCTTCAATTAACTCGTTCATTTCTAAGTGATTAACCGTTTTGTTCCGAACGATCGTCTCCATACGCTTACCAACTACCGAGGTCAAACTAATGGAATGGTAATTTCTCAGAAGCGAATTCTTTTCTTTTTTAAATATTGGCGTAACGTTCGCGAGTTTCCAATCGAACGGAGCTGATGAAGACTAACGATTTATTATTATTAAATATAGTATACGTAAAAGGAGAGATTATTGCTCGGTTCATTACCTTAAGCACTCGAGGGTATGTAGCGCTTATCCGGACCTGGAGTTTTATTAGGATTGATTTTATCTAGTGCCAAGATAACTCCTTTACTTTCACTAATGGTAAGATCGCGGAGCTTTTAATGATCGTCATTGAGTCAGAAATGTCGTTCATATTTTCGTTAATGAAGACGCGAGAAAAGAATTTATTTAAAACTCCGTCATTCGTTAGTGATCGTAAACTCGTTCGTCGTTTTCGCCTATGAATGAACCAGTAGTCCGCGAATCTACTTTTTTAATCCAAACATAATCGTAGAATTAATTCGGATTCGATTTAATTTGGTGCACGATATACGGAGGGTTCACAAAATTAAATAGACACCATAATGGCAAAGCTCCGATGGAATACCGGAACGCGCGCGTCAGTTTTACGTAATAGAAAGGGGGAAACGACACTATTCTAAATATATTGATTCAATAAATCCGTTATTATTCATTGACCTTTATTATCAAATCAAAAAATGGTAAAACCGAAGGTGACTATTTATCAACCTTCCGTAATAGTTTATAGTTGCGATTATTTTGTCTAAGAAGTTTTTTGCTTGACATTTTCAATAACTTTTATACATTTTCATCGGACAGATTATTTGTTTCGTTAAATTTGAAATACGCGTTCCTTTTTTAACGTTGAGTTACTTTTAATTTCAGCATTGCGCCATTCGGGTTTAACACACTTCGCCCAAATCTTTTTACGCGACACAATATTACTCGACATTATTTGAAACATCGCGTACACTCGTATAACGTCTTTTCTCGACCATTATTCACTAAAAATAATTCGTTTTTTTTCACTCTGGAAATGATTTTTCATTTTATATGTATAATAATAAAAATAACATACAGGAACCCATTTTCCCACTATGTCGCGGTGTGGCACCCCAAGGTCACCTCAGCCAGAGCAGAGAGAGCCTAAGTGGCCTGCGCAACCCCACATGATGTCAGCGGCTGGGAACGAACTGCTCACAGTCTGCCACCATAACTACTGAGCTGCCAGGCGCTCAGCAAAACCCAGCTGTTCATCCTTCCGCACAATAAAAAGAAAGTGGTTGGTAGATAAATGGGTACCCTGGGTGGCCTAGTGGTTAAGACGCTGGGCTGCTGGTGGGGCGTGGTTCTGATTCCAGGTTAAACTGTAAGTCTAAGGTGGAGTGAAAAGCTTGACCTTCGTCAGAAGGAACAATTCGGACGGAAGCTAACCAAAGGTATATATATATATATATACAGGGTGTCCCATAAGTCCGGCATCATAGGAAAAATAATAAAAAAAGGCAAAACAAAAGCTTTTATTTACAGAACGTGCTCAATGTGTCCACCATTGTTTTCAATACACAAATTCAGACGTGATACCCAGTCAGCAAGCACACGGTGAATGATATCAGGAGTAATGGTGTTACATGCCCCAATAATGCACTGCCGCAAATGTTCAACACTCCTAATTTTCTCTGCGTATACCAGCGCTTTCAAGTGGCCCCAGAGATAAAAATCTAATGGCGTGAGATCCGGGCTTCTAGCTGGCCATTCCACAGGCCCTCGACGTCCTATCCAATGACCAGGGAATTGTTGGTACAGGTATTCCCTTACTTGGGTGCTGTAATGTGCAGGAGCGCCGTCTTGCTGGAACCATGTTGGGAAATTTCCTTCTTCGTTCAAGACACTGGGAAATGCTTCTTCCTGGAGCATACGTAGGTAGGTGCCTCCAGTGACATGTTCATCGAAAAAGAGGGGGCCTATGATGCGATCCTTCCAAATGCCACACCATACCATCACCCGAGATGCACCTTGTTCCTTTGAAGAGGTATGCCAGTGAGGGTCGTTTTGAGACCAGTAGCGGGTGTTCTGTCGATTTACCTCACCATTTCCATAAAAAACAGCCTCGTCACTGAACAGAATGGTGGACGGGAAATTGACATCCCGAGCATAAATTATGATTTGTAGAAATAGAAAAATATGAATTTCTCCTATGATGCCGGACTTATGGGACACCCTGTGTATATATATATAAATATTTAACATAAATATATATATATAATAGTCATAAAGTTACATACATATACATTTCTCACATGCAGATCGGACCGACATGTTTTGTTTTTCTTCATACACGTTTGAGTGTCTGGTCATGCACTGTCTGGCACCCACCCATCTAACTCCATTCCCAGAGCCCCAATCGCTATTTGTGTAATACTTGATCTTTATTGTTTTTGCATGCATTCACGCACGCATGCGCAGAATCTGTAATTTAATGCTGAGGTTACCAATTCATTCCTTGGATCTTTTTCATCCGTGAACGTTGAATGAGTTATAGCTATAATGTTTCAAACCGTGTGTATATATATATATATATATATATATATATGATGGGGTTTGCAATACTAACATGTGCGCATAATTTTATTGTATAATAATAATACACTTGAGAGAGAGAGAATATTCTTTCAGATTTGTGTATAGAATTCTTTTCTTTGTTTCAACTTCCTTTTCGTCACTGTATTACTACTACTACTTCCTCTTCCCTCTTCCCGTACTCTCCTCTCCCTCTCTTTCGTCGGTCCTTAGCGTTGGAGTCTGGCGCTGTTCGTCCCCTCAGATAAGCGGCTTACTCAGTCGATGAGGGGACCAAGAAGACACGAAGGGGAAGGGAGGGTGGGTACTTGGTATATATGTTGAGAATCGGCTAAGATGTTTGCTGAAAAGAGATATATATATATAATATATATATATATATATATATATGTATATATATTGTGTGCGTGCGTGCGTGCGTGTATATTGATCATTTTTATACATTGTTTTTAAAGCATATCGCTTGTAGGAGAGTTCCTTCTCATACAGACGTACATATACATCCATTCACGCAGACTGTGCACGTAAATGGCCACGTAATCATATACTTTTGACAAAGGTCATAGCGTTCATGAAGCGCATATGTATGTTGGGGCTGACATTCCCCTTTGGTTAGAGGGGAGCTTATCATTGTTCTTTCTACCAAGGTTCGATTCAGTATACAGTCCTCATGATTTAAGGTTTGAATGTCTTCCACATCCGTTTTCTCATTGTATCAGTTTCTAGGAGACATTAGCACCGGACCTCCAACATCTGCCACACGCACTCTCCACCGAGCTGTGCATGAAGTAATTTATGAGGTTGTTAACCTGAACTATTGGTGGCCTTCGGCATGTCGTTTTAAGAGAGGTCTCAGACCCTCTCACCCACGCAGTGGAGAGTTTCTTGCGTGTGATAAGTCCAGTTGCGAAGGAAGGTCCCACGCAGTGGGGTTGGAATGCGTGGGGACGCTTCATGTCCAAATTGGGATGGGTTTCAGTGTTCGATTCGTGCCTTTCCACTGGCATTGTATATAAGAAATTCATGTAGTTCGTCCTTATTTATATAATCATTTGATTTGATTTTAGTGATGTTGTGGCCACACGTAGAGTATGTATGTGGTAATTGGAATCAGGTTTTAGTCAAATAGCTTTCTCCTAAAACATATATCTCGTTAACCAATTTATTTGACACTTCTATAATAAACCTGGTCTACCTCGTGACCATGTCGCAAAATTGATCCCGTGGCGAAGTTAAGCGATGTTGGGTGTAGATTGTAGTTGGGTGTGTGACCGTTCTTCGCGTCCAGATGATGTGTCGATGATATTCGGATCCCGCGTAAAGCTGGAGGTAGGTGCCTTTCGTCGCGTGACTTTGCCGTTACGAAGGAGTTTAAACAGCCTCCAAACATCAGAACTAATAAACCTCCGAAAGATTAAACGAGTCTTTTAGGTTTTGTATACGTGACTCGCGTCCGTGAGATCAACGAAAGGAATTACGTTGTAAAAGTGCTGCTCTTAACTTCGCATTTCTTGGGCTTCGCAATACGTCACTGTATCTAAATACAGATTTTCTTAAAACTGAGGGAAATTTCAATTCATATATGATCGCATATAACACTACCATTTGAGTTAAATTATATACAGTATATATAGTTGCGGAGTTTTGGGGGGAGTGGGGGGGGGGGAGTATGTGACTAATAAAATGCTTGCTAAATGTTATAAAAACGAAAGAAAATATCCAGCATGCGCGTAAAAATTATAAAAGATTTGCTGTTAATTGATGTTAAGCCTACAGGCCCTAGAGGAGGGGCTACCAGTTAATCTTTTTTGCGGTCTGCAATGGCCGTTTTTGTATCTCTAACGATGGTCGCTACCCACCTTTTTTTTTTTACATCTTCCCCGGAGTGTTTTCGTAATGTTACCGACATTATTTTATAGAAATAAACCTAAAATTACTACTATTAATCTCTCGAATGAAAAATTAATTTGAACTTTACAAAAAGAATAAACAAAGTTTTTTATGGATTCTTCGGAAATATCAAAGTTTGACTCTGTTTTAAAATAAGTCCTGTAAGCTAATCAGTGTATGGGTTTATTCACGACGGTCCGTATAAAACCCGGGTCCGGACCGCGGTCCGCCTATAGGAGGATGACGACAATATTTTCTGTTCCCCTCTACAGTTTTAATAGTTTGGAGTGGCCTGACGACATCTGATTGACTTGACATTCTATCGACAAGTTATTAGGTTAGATTAAGTTAGGTTAAGTTACGTTGTTAATTTTTTGTGTTGATGTTTTGGTCTTGTTGATGAAATGTGTATAAATACGTTTGAAGCAATGAGAGAGAGAGATAGGAATGTATGCCATATTCAAAATCCCAACCCTACTCAGATAGACTCTATGAAAATCCTTACTGATACGCAGTTAGTTACAAATTCAACGAATAAATTACTCATAATTAACATCAACTCGAATTGGTACGATTCATGGATATGTTCAAAGGAGGTTTCATTATATAAATTATTTTTTACATTCAAAAGTAAGAGATAATATAATCCCAAGATATGGCTAAAGAAGGGCTTTTATTTGTACGGTTCATTCACTCGTTTTTAGATTTAGATTTAAAAAAAATAAAATTACCTTTCAGGAACATGAAAAAAAAATTTTCGAAGTCTTTTATCTTTTTAAGAAACGTCTTTTTTTAATATGACCCCCTCCCCCCCCCCCAAATCGTCGCATTACTATATATGCATAGATATACATTTTGGAAAAAAAGAAAATTCTATTTAATACCAATACCAAATCATAATTCAGTGTTCTCTTATATATATATATATATAAGAGAACACGTCGGACTAGCATCATGAAAAAAAACTATAGTATTTGTCATTTACCATTACTTATTCAAAGTATAGTAGATTTAATTTTCCTAGAAGAGTTCCTTGTTCCATGCACAGTCTGTGTATTATAATATATATATATATATATATATATATATATATATATATATATATATATATATATCCTTATTTGTATGTGATAAGGAAATGTCGAAATTGGAAGTTGTAAGTGGATTAAGATTTTTTAAATTTAAGTAATCGGCTAAGTTAAGTGTATAAGTTACATTCGTTACCGTAGTTTACAAATTTACGGACAACAATCAGTTTTATGGCGAAACGGCTCTACTTAACCCCAACGTACTGTAAATTGAAAAACTATGAATAACCTGATCGCGCGCGCACTTTCCTGTATCGGAAATGATGATAATTGTATCGTTGGTGCCTGTAAAGTTTTCAAAACGACATTTTGAAATTGAAGATTCAAATTTGAGGTTTCAGTCGAGTTCACTCCCAGTTCTGTTTAATTGGAGAGTATCGGACCCATACTGCTGCAGTCGTACGTAAGAAAATGGTACGTACTTAGCCCTTTAAAAGTTGGTTTCTACCATGATTTAATAAAATCGTCTGGCACTATAAGTATACCCGAAATAAAATGTATAGTTATGAAGTGCCCCGCTGTACGAATGATATGAGGCTGGGTATTCATAAAAATCAGCACATGTATATTAATTTTTTTTTTTAAATTTGTTAGAGGTGGTCGTTTGCTCCTTTCATTATCGTTATTTTCTTTTTTTATTTATGGTACGTAGGTTAGATTGTCAATTTTTACGTATATATGTTCAGTGCCATTGACCTCAATGACCATGGCCACCTGAATTACAGCGTGCTGTAAACTGAAATTTCATTTCATTTACAGTCAAGCATAATAAGAAGTGTGGTTTTTTATAACAGAACATTTTTAATCGACTGTACATATTTTGTTATATATATATATATATATATATATATATATATATATATATATATATATATATATATATATATATATATCGGTGGCGTTCGGTCCATGAAAGCAATGGAAGCATTGCTTCCCCACTTAAATGATTTCAAGCGCTGTTAAACAATATTAATGACGATAAAATTATGATAAATTATCACTAGGCTATACTCCTTTCAAATATTTTTTTTAATGCAACAAGCTCGAAATCCAAATCAGTGCATTGAAAAAGGAGGGGGAGAGCAATAATTTTGTTGCGTCGAGACGGGCGCCAATGAAAGTAACTTTGAGAATTGCTTCTTTTGTTTGACTTATTATATTCGTGTTTTATAAAAATTGTATCAATTCACCGATAATTTCACTGCTTATACGGTAGTATAAATGTAATAAATGATATACAATAAAAGTATTGATCGCTATACTTCGGGATGAATTAATATTATGTCTTAAAAGAATAAAAAATATTCACCGATGGAAACACAGACCCATAACGCATTCATTTCTTTAGGCAAAACGTGGATCGTGGAAGCAACTTAGAGAGTTGCTTATTCCCGCTGTTATGCTAACGGAATCCTTTTAAAGCGCTTAATTAATGAACTTATAGAATTAAATGACTAAATAACTGGCGATTATTACCAAATATATTTAGAAGAAATACAAACGAATTGTAATTAAAGTTTGCTTAATTATGAGTAAATCAAAGTGAAGTTGTTATATTGAGGTTAATGTCGTTCGTCAACTGCCCATCCCCTTCCTCCGCCGCCCTCTTCGTACCCCCCCCCCCCGAAGTGCACAACTTCAAATATAATTCGAGCGCATTTTTGACAGTGTTTAGTTATTTATTTGATTTGTGATTGTTACAGTACGTTCAATGATCTTTGGCTGGATTATGCAGTCTTTTTATTTCTTTGGCAGATAATGATGGCGTGTAATAAATGTAATTGTATAATTGAAACTATACTGTGTGTGTATATATATATATATATATATACACAGGGTGTCCCGTAAGTTTGGAACCATAGGGCAAAATGATAAAAACGGCAATAAAAACGCCGAAGAGACTTTTGGGGACTGTTTGTGAAATGACCGAGTATAGTAGCGGCTGTGTCATCGTCGGTGGATGTTCTCGGAGGTCCACTGCGTGGTTTATCTCCTATGGATCCCGTTTCCCTGAACTTTGCTACAAGTTTGCCGACACAGTTGTGTGTTATCGGCGCGCGGTCCGGATGCAATGTGTTAAATTCCTCAGCGACCTCCCTCTGACTCCGATTTCCTACGAGCAGAATTACCTGGATGCGTTCTTCCTTACTCAAAGACATCATGGGCACTTGCATAAACAGAAAAACATGAATTACTTATTTTACCCTATGGTTCCAGATTTTTGGGACACCCTGTATATATGTGTGTGTGTGTGTGTGTATATATATATATATTAGTGGTGGACCGGATGTCAGTTTTTCAACATCTGCAGATGCGGATTTTTTATTTCAATATCTGCAGATGCGGATATTTAGTTAATCTATCAATATAATATACTGTAGAATTATGAATATATGACATAATTTTTCAAATTTCGTGATATTACTATTATGGCAGGCATTGCATAAGAATTAAAAATAATATTAATGTTTTCATTATGATAAAAATAATAACTTTCTCAAGAGTTTCAGCCACAGAAAATTCAATGAAACAAGTTTCATTCAATTTTCTGTTACCAGCTATTTATATTTTGAGCTTTATATATTTGTTTGTTCATTAATAATTAATACTTTACATGAAATGTGCATGACTGGGCCTTATAAGCTAATTTAATTGTAAATTGCATAATTTATTAGAGGTAACATCCGCAGTCAGAAGTGCAGATGCGGATGTTAAAAATGATGCGAATGCGGATATATACGTTTCAACCTTTCAAATGTTCCGCGCGATGATTCCTCTTTTCACGAAGGTCAAGCTTGTCGCCCCTCCTCTCGATATATATATATATATATATATATATATATATATATATATATATATATCAGACATTCCGCGCAAGATGAGGAGGGAGAACGAACAAATGAGGTAACCACCCGGGAATCGAACCCGGGATCTTCCGATTGCCGGTCAGATATGATAACCATTACACCATGGACCTCACTCGATCAGAAGTCGTAATTCTCCTACATACGCGCAGAAACCAATGCCCCGAGGGGGGCACCTCCCGCATGCCGCACATATATACATTTTCAACTGCAAAAAACACGCAGTTTAATTAACGTAAAGAACGACGCTTGTATAGAAGACATTCCGCGCAAGATGAGGAGGGAGAACGAACAAATGAAAAAATGAGGTAACCACCCGGGAATCGAACCCGGCAAGCGGAAGATCCCGGGTTCGATTCCAGGGTGGTTACCTTATTTTTTCATTTGTTCGTTCTCCCTCCTCATCTTGCGCGGAATGTCTTCTATACAAGCGTCGTTCTTTACGTTAATTATACTGCGCGTTCTTTGCATTTGAAAAAAAAATATATATATATATATAGTAGGTTATGCATGCTTCCGTATACGTAATTGTCACCGATCGCCACTGCTATATATATATTTTTTACTCATTTACTTGATTTTTTCACATATTCACAATACTTCGAAGAGGAAACACTAAAAATAATTAATTTTCATAATTTGTTTCATCAAAATGAATAAATGCTTTCGATCGACACCGGCTCCGATCGTTGATGATGTTATTAAGAGTACATAGAGGAAAACATTCATGCAGGCGCGATCTGCCTTCATCATCAGTTCGTTGAACGGAACGTCCACCAATGAGTTTAGTTTTTACACACACACACACACACACACATACTCTTTCTCTCTTTGTCACCTCTCTTCCCCCTCTCCTCTCATCCATTCTTTCTTCTCTCCCTTTGTTTACGGCGGGTGTAAACGATTGAATTCCGCTTTTGATTATTAGAACGGTGTGCATCAGGGCCAATTCCGTCGATGATGAACTTTACGAACGGGGTTTTTTGGGAGGAGAGGGGGGGAACTATGCCCCGCACAGCACCCCTTACTTTATGCGCCGGATTAATATGTATAACCTCCATGTGACGTTGAACAAATGGTGGGTTGGATGCGATGATACCGGCTGTATTTATATACCTAGTAAACCCGGTAAAAGTTCCGTGCGTCGGTCTCTCTTCACTCGAAGGTCAAGCTGGTGGTCCCATCTCTTGGCCTGGCCTGATGAAGGTGTGAGTTGCTTTTTTGCGATCGCGCGCACGCACACACACACACACACACACACACACACACACACACACACACACACACACACGGTGCGCAAAGTCAGGAGCCAGAGAGTATGGGTCTTTACCGTTCTATGGCCTCCCCGCTATTTTTAAATGAAAATTATTTTTTAGTTAAAAAAATTAATTTTTTTTTAAACTAAATTGATTTTTATTTAAAAATAGTGGCGGCCACAGAACGGGAAAGACCTATTATCTGTCTCCTTTGACTTCTGACTTTTTCGCCACCCTGTAATATATATATATAGTATATACACACTGCATATTCCTAGAAATAGCTTTTTACATAAATATTTTTTATGAATCACTCTTTAATATGAACGGTCCCCCTGCCGTTCCAGTATCCCACCCACCCAGCCCCCTCTTTCGGGTACCCGTCTTTGTGATCGCACTTTGTATATCGAGAGTTAATTCGGCTGCACCTGTAATTATTTGCTGGATTTGGCGCTCGCTCCCGACCCGACGCTGTTTTCGCTCGGCGCAAATATACAGTCCGGTTCGTGTATTAAGCTTTAATTACAAAAATGTATCTGGAAAGTAATGGGAGGTAAATGCGTCTGGTTCCGAATTGAAGGTATACGAACAAAGCGTTCTAATATTTGTGTTTGGATATTTATGGGGATTATTTGAAAGTAATTTATTTTATATATTTATTTTAAAATGTGATCGCGTATTCAGCATTTAAAATTTTATTTTATCCGAACGCTATATAGCAGAGTTGCAGGGATAAAATGTGTTGTTGTTGTTTATATATGTGTTTAGGGATTATATATATATATATATATATAATATATATATATATATATATATATATATATACTGTATATACATTTTTTATGGTGGTTCAAAAGTCGCTATTTTTATAACTGAAGAACCATACCAGCATCAGCGGAAAATAGATCTGGTAGTCATATGCTCGTATTTTCTTATTGTGTGTGTGTGTGTGGGGGGGGGGGTGCGCTCCCTCATTTTCAACGTATTTAAGCCAACACCTAACAAACTCGTGAGCAACATTCGAGAAAATGTTACTTTTGGCATAGTTTCCTACACCTTCGTCTTCACACAGTCCCATAGAAAGGAAACATGAGGGATGAGGTTAGATGAACAAGACGCCCAGCTAATCTTCGATCTGGAAAAGTACAATTGGAAAATTCCTAGACTGAAATTGCATAGCGTGGAGGGATCCCATACATTGGCGGATTATCACTGAGGCTATTGAGGCTGAAGCCTCAGGCTCCCACGCTTGAGGACCCCCCCCCCCCCCCCCCAATCAACTGAGTTTCGATGATATAATTCGAGATTTCGCAAACTTCTTTGATTAAATATGACAGAGTACACAAAATGACAAATTCCCTGATTTATTTTGTTTTATTGGTCCTAAAGTAAAGTTTGTTTAATAATGTTTGGTTTTGGCAAATGGCAAAATACACTGCGTTAAGGTTCTTTTAAGTTTGTTTCTGAATTAGCCTGAGCACCGTATATATAAGTCGTGTAAATGTACTATGTACTGTACGTGTACATGTATTGTTAATAAAAAGCTATAGAAAAGGGCCCCCACATTCTTCACTGCCCCGGGGCCCCGAGGTGTCTTAATCCGCCTCTGATCCCATCTAGTCAAAAATTTGCTGCTTCAGCATTTGCAATCGTGTGCATTTTCAGCAAAAAGAAAGTTTTCAAGCATCCGCTGGTAATTTTCATCGTTAATTAACCCATTTATGCCCCGCGTCTCATATGTAGGATGGTCAGTTCATTAACATTTACACTGCAATTTAAATCGGTCCCGGCATAAATTGGTTAACATTTTAGTCGCACCATTTAACCCTTTGAAAAAGAATAGGCCTTCAATCCCGACGGTTGAAATGGCGCGCCACATATGAAACCTGAGGGATTCTTCTGTTCTTCTTGAACTTCAAGAGAGTTATCATATCCTCAGAATCTGTGTATGCGACTTGAGAGATGAAATGCAGCCTCACCGTTGAACTAGATTTGTGCAGGGGAGCTGGGTCTCCCCCCGAATTGATGAAAATCTCTCGCATTTCAACTCGTGCATCGTCGGCCTCGTCATCTAACCTGAGTGACTTGATTTCTATATGAAAGAAGTTTGATATCATACCAAAACAGCCTTTGGATGATTCTGTTGAGCTCCAGTGCAACTCGTCAGATCGACATTGGAATAGCGTACTTCCGGAAGGCCTTCTCGATTTGCTCAACATTTTCCTCTGCGCTATTAATGTGATTGGCCTGAATGAGGACGATCCAATAGAAGCATTCTAAAATCTCCCGATGGGTGGCATAAATGGTCGGACCTGTTCGTTTGGCAAGGAAAGAGGAAAGACGGTTCGAAAATATCTCTGAACGACAATTGGCCAACTGTGCTCGTCCTTCCAGATTTCAATTTTACATCTTTTATGAATTACAGTTTTTCATCCACGTTCATGGCTCCCATCAAATCGAAACTTAAGTTAGCTCTTCCAAACGAAACCAATTTGGTCGCAGTAGCTCTTCTACCTGCAAAGAAAGAATTTTCAATTTTTAAAAAAATGTAAATTGTAAAGTGACTTCAGTAATATGGTGTAATGGTTATCGCATCTGACCGGCAATCGGAAGATCCCAGGTTCGATTCTCGGGTGGTTACCTCATTTTTTCATTTGTTTCGTTCTCTCTCTCTCGTCTTGCGCGGAATATCTCCTATACAAGCGTCGTTCTTTACGTTAATTATACTGCGTGTTTGCAGTTAAATGTATATAATGTTACGGCATGCGGGAGGTGCCCCCTTGGGGCATTGGTTTCTGCGAGTATGTAGAAGAATTACGGCATTTGGAAGAGTGAGGCCCATGGTGTAATGGTTATCGCATCTGACCGGCAATCGGAAGATCCCGGGTTCGATTCCCGGGTGGTTACCTCATTTTTCATTTGTTTCGTTCTCTCTCTCTCGTCTTGCGCGGAATATCTCCTATACAAGCGTCGTTCTTTACGTTAATTATACTGCGTGTTTGCAGTTATATATATATATATATATATATATATATATATTTATTTATTTATTAGTGATGGACCGGATGTCAGTTTTTCAACATCTGCGGATGCGGATCTTTAATATCAATATATGCGGATGCGGATATTTAGTTAATCTATCAATATAATATAGAATTATGAATGTACGACATAATTTTTCAAATTTCGTGATATTACTATTGTGTCAGGCAATGCATAAGAATTAAAATTAATATTAATGTTTTCATTATGATAAAAATAATAACTTTCTCAAGAGTTTCAGCCACAGAAAATTCAATGAAACAAGTTTCATTCAATTTTCTGTGTTACCATGTATTTATATTTTAAGGGTTATATATTTGTTTGTTCATTAATAATTAGTACTTTACATGAAATTTGCATGACTGGGCCTTATAAGCTACTTTATAAGCTAATTTAATCGTAAATTGCATAATTTATTAGAGGTAATATCCGCATAACATCCGCAGTCAGAAGTGCAGATGCGGATGCGGATATCCGGTCCACCACTAATATATATATATATGATAGGAATGAACTGAGAATGGTTCCCTGAGGTTTTTTATGATACACACAGACCGTGCATGGAACAAGGAACTCTGCTAAGAAAATTAAATCCACTGTAGTCCGAATAAGTAATGGTAAATGACAAATAATATACAGGGTGTACATAAAGTCAGGATCTATTTTTGTGAAGCACTTGGAAATTATATGGAATTCAATCATAAAATGATAAAGTGGTAACATTTATTAAATAATTAAGAGTAGGATTCGACGTGACGCCCATCAGTATCCCTGCACAGCTCAAATCGTTCCGCAGCATTTCTAAACACATTCTGGAGCATTTGCGGGGTTATGTTATCTGCAGCAGTTCGTATACGTGTACGTAAGTTTTCAAGACTCGTAATCTTCGTCTGATAGACGTGCGATTTGATGAAGCCCCATGCAAAGAAATCTAAAGGGGTTAAATCTGGTGATCTCGCTGGCCAAGGTCTTTGGTTGCTTCCGCGTCCGATCCAGCGATTTGGAAAACGTCCATTTAGATAATCCTGAACAATTTTGGCATAGTGACAAGGGTTCCATCTGGTGGATTCTAAGGGGATAGGATTCTTGTCATAACATGACGTAAACAGAATCTATAAATAGACCCACAAATTGTTTAAACTTCATTCTCTTCATTGCAATTGCTTCGGATTGACGTGTATTAATTACTGTTCAAGATGTATCGTCGTGGTTACTTTCGTCATCATAATCGAAGAAGGAAGTTTGTTCGGACTTTTCCTCGAACGATTGTTAGAAGGCGTTCAAAGGAGAAGATATTTAAAGCTTCAATGAAATTTGTATATTTGTCTAAAAATACTTTTGATGTTAATGCAGATGGATATTATACCTTGTGTTTGGATCTTTTAACTAATGAGGCTAAATCTACCATTTTAAAATTTAATTATTATCAAGTAACAGGTGTATCATTTCATAGTATTCCAGAACTGAATATGTCTGGATATGTTATTAATTATGAAGATTCATTAAGTCGTAAGAAGGAGGGTAGGGAAAGGATAGAGGGACCTAATGTAGGGATATCACCATCTCCATATTTAATTGTTCCACATTGTGTTTTGTTTGAACCTAATCTTGACTCCACTCATAGTGCAGAGCAAGTAATGCATCATCCAAGAACAAAGTGGTACTCGCCTTTTAAAGAGTTTAGAATGCATCGTAGACTTAAGCAGGTGTGTGAATTAGGTGAACAGGTTACTGCCCAATTCCCTAATACTTTAATTAAGATATCAACGAATGATTTATCTAAACCATTAGGTCGTATTTATGTTGGTAAATATACACCTGACGGATCTCAAAAAAATGAGTATGCATTTACATATGTTAATCGAATTGTATTTTATGTTAAGCTGTATGGTATAAAACAATAAAGAAATAAAACAAAAATTTCAAATTTTTCATTTCTCCATGATGAGTCATATTCTATTTATATCCCCGACAAAAGCAAATCGCTATAGTATTACCTAAGCGATTTGTTGTTGCTTCTGGTGGGGGATAAGGTGTTAGGTTACATACTGACGTCATAATGCGTGGATGACTCATGGTATTTTTTAACCTAACCCACTGATTTAGACCATGTAGCCATTAATCTCTCGGCTGCCTCGCAGAGTTAGGTACACTGGCAAAACTGTATCGAGTTACGAGTAGATCAAAGTTTCATTTGACTCTGTATCCCTACACAGCTGAAATCGTTCCGCAGCATTTCTAAACACATTCTGGAGCATTTGCGGGGTTATGTTATCTGCAGCAGTTCGTATACGTGTACGTAAGTTTTCAAGACTCGTAATCTTCGACTGATAGACGTGCGATTTGATAAAGCCCCATGCAAAGAAATCTAAAGGGGTTAAATCTGGTGATCTCGCTGGCCAAGGTCTTTGGTTGCTTCCGCGTCCGATCCAGCGATTTGGAAAACGTCCATTTAGATAATCCTGAACAATTTTGGCATAGTGACAAGGAGCACCATCATGTTGATAGACGACGGGGATAGGATTGTTAGTACCGTCGTCTATCAACATGATGGTGCTCCTTGTTACTATGCCAAAATTGAAAAAATCAGCCAACCCGATTATCCAAGCTATTCCTCAGTCCTGTCATATGTCTTCCAAGCTATGGAATTCATGGTATGAAAAAGTTTGTCTGTAGCTCCACTAACTTCAACATTACTATTTTTCATTAATTGTGTTTCTATCCTTAGTGTTTGATTTTTTATTGTATTCTCTTGTCAGATTTTATTATTAATATTTATTATATGGACTAATGGTCCGCCAATAAACATTTTCATATACATATTGTTCCATGCACGGTCTGTGTGTATCATGAAAAAACCTCAGGGGACCATTCTGAGTTCAATCCCATATATATATATATATGCTGCAATTCCACAAGGAAAAAGAAAAACGATTCCAAGGCCTTTCGTGTATTCAGAGCTACACCTCCCTGCCGAGGTGTAGCTCTGAATACACGAAAGGCCTTGGAATCGTTTTCTTTTTCTTTGTTTTTGTGATTTGCAGCATTCATTCATTTCACGTGTTTAATTGTGAAATTCATCCCATATATATATATATATATATATATATATATATATATATATATATATATATATATATAAGGATGATACCTGGTTATTCTATACTTCCACAATTACTTTGTAATCAAAACTCTCCAGCGGATTACCACTAACGATTAAATGCTTGAAGAGATTCTTCAGTTATCCGATAATGGCTCTGCGAGTCTGCGGTTGGACTTAGAGCTGCAGTAATTGCTTCTGGCATTCGAAACCAGCTCCCTGAATATATATACATATATATATATATATATACAGGGTGTATAAAAAGTCTGTTCTCGTGGATATTTTGTGTTAATAATAATTTTTAAAGCTAGGATAATTAACGATGTGAGTGATGATACAGACAAGAGGAGGAGGAAATTGTTTTGCTTCAAATTGCAAGTAGAAGCCAGAGGGAGGCGTGTCACTTATTCCATGAATGACACCCTGACTCGCTGACTTGGCAATGACGTATTTACAATGCATTATCTGAATTTACAGTACTGTGTTGTCAATTAAGATGTTACTGTACGCACCCAGTATAGTACAGTATAATATATATATATATATATTATAATGTGTGTGTGTGTGTGTGTGTCACGAGTCAAAACAACGACACTCCTAAGTGATGATCTTTTCGTTTCCTTTCGTTTACAGCATTGACGACGATGAGAGGATCAAACACGACGTGTCGCGGGCGAGCGTGAGGGCACAGGAGAAGCCGTGCGCCCTCATGTGAACGCGGAAGGCAACCCACACACGCAATCCACCTTCTGCCCCAGTCGGTGAAGTACAAGGTGAGTTTCATTAGTGGGTACGCGATTACACGATTATCATTCTCATACGATTCACATACACGATCGATGTTCGTTGTATTCTCGTTTCGTTGCGTTCGTTTTTGGCGATATCATCATCTATTTTGTTGTCTTTTAGGTTTAAATGTATAGTTTTTTTGTTTTTTTTTTACCTTCTCTTGATGGTGTGCAAACTACAAACTGCTTCAAGTTCTGATGAATTGGCATTTTCAGTTCGAAGCAGAAGTCCTCGATATGACGACGAACAACGGTCGTGTTCGTTGAATGTAATATGATCGACTTTTTGTTTTTGTGTTGGATTTAATTCAGCTTGATTTTTCTCACTTTTAATTTTTGGGTGTCATCCCAGTTCATGCCATTCACGTGTAATCATCGAAGGGATTTCGAAACTTACGTATGTGATTCCTGCTTTGAACATTTTCATTTTTGGATTCCGAATAATAGTTTGAATGGCGTGAAGTGGTGGGAATTTATCCAGTTATTAATTGGTTGTTATGTATGCTAATTATTATTATTATTATTATTATGATGTAATTTTAGATCATGGATTAACCCATTGGTCCCCAACCTTTCTTCGGCCACGAGCCAATTTGAAAATTCAAAGTATATGGCGAGCAACATCGCTGCTTTGAAATATCGATGACTGTCGAATACCTGGACCTTTAAGTAGGCCTACCTCTGATGGGAAACTTCGACTGCATATTATCTGCCAATTTGCGAGTCTCATGCAGTTATTGAGATGATATGGACGCAAAATTACGATTTCCTTTAAATATTTTTCAATTATTATTATTATTATTATCGCGTTCTCGTGAGCCATTTGAAACAGCTGAGCTAGCAATACGGGCCACTGGTTGGGGATCCCTGGTTTAACCCATACATTTAATTTTTTTATCAAATAGATGGTCTGTTCTGTACGAATCACTTCCTCCTTCCACAGGCGGAGTGCAAATCCTCTTCCACATCTAACCGTCCTTTTAAAAAGCTCGCCCGCGCCGCCCATTCTGAAGCATCGTCCAGCCCATTTCCGCCCACGAATAATTGATGTAAACGTTATCACTTCCATAATTTTTCTTTTCGCCTTCTCATGTCGTCACCACTTCATCTCAGTCACCCTACACTCTTGTACATATAACGTCACACACACACACACACACACTCACCCCATTACACCCCATCGCTGTTTGCTATCCTTTTTCTATATATACGTAGGAGTAAGAAACACAAACGACCCTTCTATATATGTATATTGTATAGCGATTCCTCCACTTTCGTTTCATTACTTTTTGCGCTCCTTCGTATCTTTTGTATCGTTGTAGGTGGACGTGTAATAAAGGAAACTCTAACGCCGTCATTGTAAAAGGAAAATTTTATATACAAAATATTAGGATTTCTATACGAGTTTGTTTCCTCGTAAATGAATTGAACTAAGACACCCTCCCCCGTCCCTCATGATTATTTCGGCGTCAAAGGAGACGAATTTTGTAAATTCACGATTTTTAAAAACATTTTTCTACGCAAGGTTTTAATTTGATCGTAATTTTATCTGGACTGAAATTTTTTATTTCTATACAAAATTCGAAAAAAATCACTAATGCATTTGTAAGGAATTTATTTTGTACATAGAAACTGATCCGAATTCATAATAATTTGCGAGTCAGAATGAACTCTGTAAGAAAGAGTACAAAAATTGGTTTGCTTTTGCTCCGTTTTTACAGTTTTTCCCGCAATCAATCGCTGTAATTTTATTTACACGAGAAGGAATTGAAGTTCAATTCATTGCTATATTATATCTTCTTTTCATCAAAGACTGTGATCCTCTTTTATTATTATTATTATTATTATTATTATTATTATTATTTAATTTTTTGTGATGTAATGAATAAATATTTGTAAGTTTAATTCATTTCAAACAATAATTATAAATAAGTGAAAAATTACACTTGATGAAATAATCTAATAACGTAAATTGTTTTAATCATTATTTTTTATTATTTATACATATGGTTTTTGCCTTCATTATAACATATAATGCTTCTAATCATAAGTTGTGTAATGATTATATAGGCTAGTTCTAACTATTTTCGTACATGCGTGTAATATTTAGGCTAACTGATATGTTAATATAATATATATATATATATATATATATATATATATATATATATATATATATATAATATATGACTGCATAATATATTGAGTTTTTAATGCATAGAAGTACCATTTAGTTGTTAAACGTTTTAGTTATGTATTTTTATTGCATTTTCCTTCGCTTTCATTTCAGTGTGTGTGTGTATGTATATATATATATATATATATATATATATTCAGTATGCCTCATGTGTTTTGGGTTTTTAGTTTGTGCCATTATAGAATGATTAATCTTAAGTCTTTTATTCAATATTCATACTATCGTCGTAACTGAAGACACGAAGATAGTGGTCACTACGTGCTATAACATAAAATACTCGCTTATTACTTAATTAGTCATTACAAACCCATATTAAGAGCTGTATTTTTTAGACCCTTTTTTTTTTTATGTTGTTGCTATGCTGGTTAGTTTTAGGTATGAAGCCATTTAATGCAGCCAGAAATGTTTTTTTCACACGAACGTTCTTTAGAAATGTTTTCTGAGAGAACTGTTCTTAACTGGAAAAATTCTTTAATACCACTTTCAATTTTTGTTTTGCTTTTTGGGGAAGTTAAAAAGTTAAGTTTTAGTTTAACATCAGAAAAGTACAGTACAGTGTATATACAGGGTATCCCATAAGTCTCGCCTCGTAGGAGAAATTATTTTAAATTAAATTTACAAAAGTAATACATTAAAACTAAAACAAACGTTCAAAATGATGTCTTGTCTTGGAAACTTCTTTTTTTAGTTGCTAATATGGAAGCGAGTTACACTCGAGAGGAAAAGTCCTCCGGAGGCCTTTTCCTCGCTTCCATATTAGCAACAAAAAAATTTCCAAAACAAGACCTCAATTTGAACATTTTTTTTTTAGTTCTGATGTATTACTTTTGTAAATTTAATTTAAAATAAATTTTCCCGCGCGACCGACCGGACTTACGGGATACCCCGTATATAATGAATAAGTCGGTGAATCTTTTCTTTGGTTCCGTCATTATGAAGAGAAAAAAAAGCTCGTAAGATTTTTCTTTCGTTAGGGATTACAATACTCTTTATCCGTTATTTGAATGCGTATCTCTAGTCGCCTCTTTTATTAATGTTTAGAATTAGCCAAAGAAAATATTGCTCCTATAAATATAAGAAGTTCACTTTTCGTGATACACGTTTATTTTAGGTTAATTCATCCGCTTGTTTTTAATACGTTATGAAAGGGCATTCATAATTTAGTTACCTTCAGTTGCCAATTGATTCGTCAAACGCTTTTATTATAACTGCTTGAACCCGCGTAGAATCGGCAAAAAAAAATCCTGTTGCGAATTTCGCAACGTTTCTCGTCGATATTCAACGGCGAGAAACCAAGAATTTAATCGTAGGCTTCTTTGAACTGATTGTACAATGGTTTTTACGTATCTTTAGTTTTAGCTACGAAAATGATTTTGCGAAAATAGTATGACGATAAATCGATAATGTAGATGTTCCGTTAGGCCCCAACCGCCGCCACACGATCGTTTCGCGATTCACGACTGACAACTCGAGTCGCGCGTGATTTTACGATAACGGGAGCCCCGCACACCGCGACGCGATTACCATTCTGTCAATGTAAAATCGCGCGCGACTCGAGTCGTCAGTCGTGAGTCGCGAAACGACCCTGCATTGCGGCCGGCCTTATAGTTTTTTTAGTTTCCGGTCGTACGTATTGTCGTTCCGATATTACGGGTGAAATGGCCGTAAATGACATCCTGAACTTTACGTCTTGAAGTAGTTATCTACCCTTTGTGCCTTTGCAGATCGAGGCTATACCTATTTTAATCGTAACTAAATTTATTCCTGATGTTGCATCAAGTACGTGAATAATTATATACGATATATTCGCACGAAATAATAATTATTATTTTTTAGCCGTTGTCCGCCCATCGGGTATAGTTTGCTATCATGGACATTAGGCGCGTGCATCAATCAGATTCAGACCAATTTCTTTATTGATCAGTATATGATTCAACCAATATAAATGACTCTAGTTTGAAAATAGCTCATAAGCTGCTTCATATATGAATTACGAAGTTTTGTATTATCAACTCAAACTGAACTAGAGAGAGAGAGAGAGAGAAAATGCAGTTTGGTTTCTAGGACCTCGAAGAGGGGTTTTTTTTTCCTATTTCTTTGTAACTTAAACCGCTTAAAAATTTTCAGGAATTTTTAAAGTAAAAATGCTGTTTTGTTTTTTTCCCCTCCACTGTTGTTTTATGCATGGACAAGTCTGTACATCTGTTTAATTGACTGTACTCATTCACTGAATTACTAACTACTTGAATGAATTCATTAAATTTCAGGATGGAATAAATTAGATTTTTGACATAGCTAAAATGTATTCCGACAGTTTTAGGTCCCACCCCCATCCCTCATACCGGGTAGATTCCAGTGAAAATTTGAATGATTTTTTATTTTGTTTTTATATAATTTTTAATTACATAAAATTTTTATTTCTGCTCATTGAAAACCTGGATTTTTTTTTTATCTGAAACATACATAATATATATATATATATATTAATTTTTTTTTTTTCAATTAAAAAATTCTATTTTGCATCTACTAAATGTAAAAGTAATTTTAACTTCTGAATTAATATTGTGTAAAAGAATAAGGAATATTTGTTTTATTAAAACTGTTTCACAATTTAAATTTCATTATTTGTAAAAATTTTACTTTGAAATTTAGTGGAATTCATATTAATATTTCCAAATTCTAAAAATATACACAGTAAATGTGTATTTTACATAGTCGTCAAAATGGAAAAATATGAAATTTGGTTGACCTATGCAATTTTTAGTATTTCTAGAGAATTATGTTTCTAAACTGCTGATATTAAATTACTAATACAGGTTTTGTATCAATATTATTGCGTTTCATTTTATATATATATTTACTCGTGTGTGTGTGTGTATATATATAGTGTGTGAGAAAAAGACGCTCTATTTTTGTTTAATTGATGTTACAAACTATTTGACCTAAATTTCGACATTATTATTTCACGTCATTTTTTTTTGTAACTTTTGTGGGAGGAAATCGTCGAATTGACAGTAGGATGGTGACGTATTCTACAGTTCAACGTGCGTCTATGGTGAAGTGTTGTTTTCATATAAAGAGGATTGCGCGTGTGCAACTTGATTTTAAAGCACATTTGGGAGTAAGTCTGTAAGGGGGTCCTTGGCATATCTGTAATAAAGACACTAATGAAGAAATTCGAAGGTACTACAGAAGGACAATTTGAAGAGTCGTGTTGGTCGAAAGAAAACTGTAAAATACGCCTTTGTACTCTAAATTCGATGATTGCTTACCCAAAACGACATAAAAGTAAAGACTCGGTGGGGGGGGTGGGGGCGAATTTCATTCTTTGTAACATAAATTAATTCGAAGAGGGTAGCTTTTGGGGAGAATATATATATATATATATTTATAGAAGGTGTGATTTGTATGCGTTGCATTTTGTTTGACTGCTAAATCTATTCACGCAATTATTATACAGTTTAATTTAGTTTAGTTTTATTTATATATATATATATATATATATATATGAAGTGTATAATTTTGCTTTTTCTTTAATGAAAACTAATTTGTGGAACTCCAAATGTGAAAATTGGTCCTCTTAAATGAGAATCCAATGAGAAATCTTTGACAAGACGTTCATTGGATAAGACAAAGGTCTTTTCTAGGCCTTTTTTTTTTTAAACACTTAAATCTAAATACAGTTTATGCATTAAAAAATGTTCAGTTAACCATTTCATATATATATATATATATATATATATATATATATATATATATATATATATATAACAGGACAGGTTTAAAATATAATTTAAAACAAACTTTGGCGTTTTTTTGATTTATCCTTCTCATTTTATAACTTATTCATTTAGACATTTTAAAGTGTAGCTTTTTCTTCCAGATTTATTAGTAATATATGCTTGAACAGTATAAAGTAATGTAAATCGTGAATTTATATTTTATTTGCCAAGTGTTGTTATACCTTTCAACCTTCAAATGTTCCGTGCGATGATGCCTCATTTTATGAAATATATATATATATAATATATATATATATATATATATATATATAATATATAATATATATATATATATATAATTATTTCACGAAAGTAACACGTGATTAATATTTGATAAAAATAACCACGAAGCAAAATTAAAACACGAAATAGGCTGTACGGTTTTATATATTGACATTTTTAGGAACACAGAATTCCTGAGGATGTCAGTAGACGAAAACGCTTAAGCACTATTTCGTTCGTGTTTTTATTCTTCTTCCTGGTTGTTTTCTCATTATATATATATATATATATATATATATATATATATATATATATATATATATATATGAGAGAGAGAGAGAAGGAAACCACTCTTCACTAAGATGTAAATTTTTATTTCTTAACACCAATACAGTTTCGTTCCTCGCGAGCGCTTCTCAATTGGCATTACCAATTGAGAAGGGCTCGCGAGGAGCCGAAACTGTTTTGGTGTTAGGAAATAAAAATTTACGTCTTCCTGAAGAGTGGTTTTCTTCTCCATACTTTGTCGCGATAGTGCGTTATTTTACATTATATATATATATATATATATATAATATATATATATATATAATATATATATATAGATATATATATATATTTTTGTAATTAAAATTTCTTATTTGAAAAAATGTTTCTATATATATATATATATATATATATATATATATATATATATATAGGGTGTAACGAAAGTCCGTTCTCATAGAGAAATAAGATATAACAGAATTGATCGTCATGAGTTTGTATGTATTATGTGGCAACACTGTCAGTTATTTGGCAATTTGACCCCACTTGACTTCTTCTTGTGGGGCCACTTAAAGTCCATTGTTTTTGAGTCAAGACTCGAACGATCCAGCAGTTGAAAAAAAAATTGCAGATCAATGTAACAGAATTAGTGCGGAAACACTTCAAAACGTAACCGACAGCTTACAAAGGCGAGTAGAAATGTGTCAACGGCTACATGGAATGCAATTTGAGGAAGTACTCGATTTATTGGTAAGTTGATTGTATTGTTTGTAATGTATAATTAAAACTATTTTCGCGTTCATTTCTGTTATATCTTATTTCCCTATGAGAACGGACTCGAGGATGTCATCAGACGAAAGCGCTTGAGCACCATTCTGCGTTTCCTTTTTCCTTCGTGGTTATTTTCATCCTGTATATCAAATTTATTTATTTATTTATTTATATGTAATGCATAGAGTAATTTAACGACAACCTAATCGTAGTTCTTTTATTACTTTGAATTCTACGAAAATTTTTATCTAAATAACTAAATCCCAATCAGTTCCGCTTTCAAATCATTCGACAGCTCTCTCTCTTGTATGAGAAATTGTCACTGCAGTATTTTCAGTTAAAAAAAAAAAAAAAAAGAGAGAGAGAGACGTTATAACGTGTAGTTGTTTCCTCAATTATGAAGTTTTAAATCATACATTCAGTAAACTACAGGAAGGAAAGGTCCCAATATGTGATTTCAACCTGAATACTTCCATGTATCGGCACTCGCATCAAACATTAACCACTGGAGAGAGAAGCGTGTTGTTCTCTGAATATTTCAAGTTATTTCATTTAAGTTCATTTGAAGTACGCAAAGCAGGGTTGCGTGATTAGACCCAATCCAGTTATTCTCGCTGGGTTTTATCGTTTATCAGAAAAACACACCTTGAAAAAAAATTAAAATCCTCACTTTTAGTGGATATTTCCAATTCCCTTAATTTTTTTAAATGTAAGTACCCTATTTTAAATGGTAAATTGAAATACAATATATGCTTCACCACCATTCATTGTGGCTAATAGTTAACTCAAATTTTAGGCCTGAAAAATGTAGCTTCTTACCATTTATTCGATAATTTCAAATTTCTTTCCTTGTTACAGAGTTCCTGTAATATTTGTAAATTTTCACCAATGGACTCGCCTTTTCCACAGCTTATGCTTCTATTTTTACCAAATATGGCCAAAAGTTCAGAAGTTTAATTCTATGCAACTGCTAATTATATTGTCTAAGTCTCTGGGTTAAAGGAGGAATAGAATATCACTATGAGAATCTATTTAATATTAGACAAACATTGGTAAGCCTAGATCAGGAACGGGGAACCTTTTTCACCCCGAGAGCGAATGCCAAACAAAGAATCAGTTGACGGTCCGAGCGGAAAATATATATATATATATATATATATATATATATATATATATATATATATATATATATATATATATATATATATATATATATTATATATATATATATATATATACGCCGGCTGATTACAAATGATCTTCCCAATTTTAAACATTATGAAAAAACTAACAAAGCTACAGCGAAAAGCAAAATATACAAGTAAAGAAGAACTAAAAAAGTTTTATTTAGAAGCTATTGAAGTTCAATATGAGCAACTTTTGTGGCTCTGCAGACATCAAAGCGGTAGTCTGTTTCCCTCCATACATTTTGTAGCATATCATACTGAACTTTTCTAAAAGTCTCGCGTATCCTTTCCTTCAAATGTTCGAAAGTTGTTGCCATTGGTGGAACAAAAACTTCATTTTATACATAGCACCAGAGGAAGAAGTGAAGGGGGGGGGGGGTAGATCGGGTGAAAGAGCCGGCCAAGGAATGGACCCCCCACGCCCGATCCAACGATCAGGCAATTGCTCATTCAGGAATGTTGTAACCTGAAAAGGAACCACAGAAGGAGCTCATTGAACTTCAATAGCTTATAAATAAAACTGTTTGAGTTCTTCTTTATTTGTATATTTTGCTTTTCGCTGTAGATTTATTAGTTTTTTCATAATAAATGTTTACAATCGGGAAGATCATTTGTAATCACCCGATATATACACAGTAGAGGATTTAGAGGGAGAGTTACTGGGGTTGCAAACCCCCCTTTAACTGACATTTTATCCCATTTTCATTGAAATTTTACAGGAATTTTGATAGACATGTATAACTACACTCAGTTTCTGGATAATAATAGAAATTAAATTTCCCTTAATTAATACTAAGAAGACGAAAAAAGCACGGTATTGATTATGTAATGTATACGGTAATGTATTGTGTAAAAAATAAAACTTTTAACTTAAACATATCTTTTGCTTTGCTCTGACCGCAATCTAATGCAAGCGTTTTTTTAAATATAAATTTGATGGCAGACACCAAAACTCTAAATTATTTATCCTTGACCTACAAGATTTATAGGTTTTCTTTCAGATTTGAAATGCATGTTCCCCAAGTGAAGAAATTGGCTACATATTAGTGGGACCAGATTTCGAGATTTGTCAGGTTTTAAATTTAGGAAATATATGCAACAACTGGATGATGAACATAAAAACTAGTCGTGTATCGATTAATCTGCATCGGCCACATTTAGCCGATTCTCTTACTGATTCTTTGAAATTTTAAAATTTACATTACAAAACAAAATCTATATTTATAGAAAAATGAACTTACAAAAAAGTACACTGTGATAATTTATATTCATTTCAGAGTGTAATTATATAAAATACACTTTCCATTCATGTAAAAAACAAAGCTTAATAAGTTAAATTACCCATAAATTTACATTTTCTTTAACTAGCCAATCTCAAAATATTATAAACTATTGTAATCTCCTACCTATATTAATTAATAATAATTTTATATTAAGTTGTATTTTATAATTTTTATATTAAACCATATTCCTATGTTGACTTTATTTTAAGTATTTTAATAATTTTATGAACCCAAATTTTATATCCATTTTTTTATTCAAATAGGCCACTAGGCGCATCAAATTTTAATGAAAACTTTTGTTGCTGTTTATATTGTTGAAGAAAGAAAATACCTTCCACATAAGGAAAGCAAAGAATCGGTATCGGCAGTTTTTCATGGAATCGGCATCAGCTAAATTTTTTAATAAGTATTTCACAAGTAAAAACCGAGTCTGTGTACATTGTGTTCATAAACAGGATAGCAGCTGGAAATGTCGGCAATTTTATTTAATTTCACTATTATTGCCTTCGGCATTAGTATGGGAAAAGTCCTGAGAGTGCCTCAAAGTGCATCATTTACTGCCGCATAATCTGAAAATTTTCGCCTCCAGGAGGGGATACACCTCCCGAGCCTCCCCCCTTAGCACTGTGTGCCTCTCTTGCTGCCCTTTCCTTTCATAAAATAGTAATATTATTACTATGTCACTCCATAATTTTTTTTATTATATTTGTTTTGCCTTTTATCATCCGAGTCCAAGACGTTATCGCGGTTCATATAAACAGAAGCCGCGGACCGGGAGTTTTCCACCCCTGACCTAGATTACCCACTGGGCTTGATTACTGTCAGATCAGAATTTCTAGCAGTTTTTCCAGATCTAGATTAGTTATTGGCTTTTAGGTTTTGTTGTACGAGTGTGTTTGTATAAATTTCAGTATGGTCTGATGGTTCAAAGTTGCCCACAATAAATCTGAATTTGATTTAGGTTGTCAAGACCTAAATTAACGAGGTTTGCCCTGCTCAGTACTACAATTACCTAGTTATTCAACTCCAAGGGACTTGTATAGACCCAAGTGACCTACTTGGTAGGGCTTTTTGTCTATACTATATGAAAGAATTAAATTTTTAAACTATAAAGTTATACATGTAATATAGGTTGGATAGGAAGTATGACAGGCGATATACCTAAATAAGTCTCCAATAAATTGAAATTGAATCCCCTTCTGCAATCCTATAAATTTTTTCATGTTTTCTTCAGAATATAAAAGAAAAGTTAAAAAATTATTTAACCCAATCCAGTTTGTTTCTCTCCTTCCTAAAGTTAACCATGGTTTTGTGGTTTGCTAGTTCCTAGAATAATAATGTACCGAGGCCTACAACAAAGATTTTTGCAAATGTAACCACTGGACTGCGAACCATTACAGTACTGATAAATAGTAAAAGTTGTTGTGTTGGTAATAAAAGGTATTTGTATTATTATTTAGGCGTAATAATCATCTGAATTTTATTGCTTGAACATATATATTAGGAAGACTTTCAAGTATTGTGCATAAGTATATTATTTAAGCCAATATAGAAAGAAAAAAAATGTCCACGAAAAATCCCCAGGTTTTATTGAGTTTTATCTGAAAAAAGGTTTTCTCCCGGGTTCAGTTGGGTTTTTCGGGAAAAAAAATCCGGGTTTTTGCCAAACCAGACGCAGAGGGTCTCTTTTCACCCTGTGTTTAATATGTATATTAACCAAATCAAAACACATTTGTAGGAGTGATTACTACAAATGAGGGGTCGCGTGTCTTAAGGTACCTAAGCGCCACCACAGGCGAAAACGTGTTTTTGATGGATATCATTATTTTCACCCTTCCTCTATCGCGTGGTTTGGGTTATAATGACCTTACGACACTAGAAGTATGGTTGAAAACCTTATGAAGCGAACTACTTTTTTCACCTCTATCGCCAGCCAAAAGTTCACCAAAAGTTCACCCAAAGTTCGGCATAATAAGAAAATAAAAAAATATATAAATATAAAATATAAAAATCTTCTAAAAACTGATCAACATCTTCATTAGCATACTTAGAACTCCAATTTAGCCAAACATGAACGTTCTAGCTCAATTAATAACAGAGATACTATTGCGAGAATATTGCTGAACTTTGGAGGCGATTTCTGGCGAATTTTAATTTTGGCGCTTAGGTACCTTAAGACGCGAGACCCCTCAAATAGTTTCGTTTATGCTCATGATTTCGTGTTTTAATGCAGCAGTTGAGAGACTTTAATGCTTCATTAAAAATTTATGAACATGTAGAAAAGACTGATACTGGTTTAATGTTAGTAAAACAAAATTTATGTTCCATCATACAAAGTATTTTAAATATATAAAAATCTATATATGTTGTATTACACCAAAATGCGTTGCTGATTAGCATAAAAAAGCAAAGAGCTCTATGACCATTGACGTAATTGTTTTTCCAATCAATCGATTAACCAATTATGAATTCGTGCTGAATTTTTTAATTATCAGATTTTTTCAAACTGCCACCCAGTTTCAGATGTTCGGTTTCACAAATGTTTGCTTCCTCCCTTATAACTTCTCTAGTTTATTTGACAGTTATGTTTAATATAAACTATTCTTGCATCAAATCAAAGCCATATATATTCTACGGTTCTATTTTGATTGATTTAACTTTATTTTAAGTTTTTATCATCCTCGGTCATAGCCATGGCGCAACACCCCTTTCCATCGATCGGTGAAGTTAAGCGACATTATGCCTGGGTGGTGGTGGTAGTAGTAGTAGTAGTAGTAGTTGTTAGACGGGTGACAATCCTCCACGTTCAGATGATGTAGCGACCCGTAGGTCCCCTCCTCGACACGTGACTTTTGCCGTTACGAAGTAGATTAAACAACCCGCAAACCATGAAAACCCAAAATTTTTGTAATTTCTACGCTATGTTTGAACAACGATGAATCTTTTACGATAATTTTGTTTATAATAAAAGCGTAATAGGTGGTTGCATTGATATCGTATAGATTTCAGTCATCTTAATGATTGCCTATCATAATATTAAGTTTGCCTTCTTATAAGAATGAACAAAATTATAAAATAGGAATGAATGAAACTAATCTCAACTTTAATAAACACAAGAATTTATTGTTTGCTCCCAAACACGCAATATTTTACAAAATTTACAGCATACACATATTTACAACTTGGGAGTACTTTATTAATTTAACACACTAAGAAAATGTTACATTTATATACATGGAAAACGGATTTGCTAAAAATGAAAGCAGCAAAACACTATTTACTTTTCATTTTTATTGCACAACGAAAAATAATCTATGTACGGTACATACAGGGCGAGCCAAAAAGGTGTTCCCCAAAATAATTTATTGCATATTGTTTTCGAGAACACCTTTTTGAATCACAGTGTGTGTGTGTGTATATAATATATATATATATATATATATATATATATATATATATATATATATATATATATATATAATCACATTACAATATTACATTTTTACCTGTCATTAAAGTTATTAATTTAGATATTAAATACAACGCAATTCATATCAAACTAATTTACATATTCAATTTTTTTTAATAATAATAATATAATTATATTTTCATTTAATACTTCTATTCAAAATCTCATAAAATTTAAAACGTTAATGAACAAACAAACTTGAGATTACAGAGGCATTTTATATAAAAATATTAAAATTTTAATGTAGTAAACTTTATATAAACTAAATGAAATACGTACCTTTTTTAAAAATTAAATAGTATATTAAATATATGCGAATGCTTAAATCATTATAAAAAAAAATTCTCAAATCTGATCCATATTTTTAGAATACTTAAAATTTGACTGAATTTTATTTCGCATAATGTAAAGTTTGCCTAACTATTTCACGTAATCTAACTTCACCTATAACCCAAATCTATACCTCCTCACCCGGTTTAAGCTAATGCAAAGGGCGGGTATTAGCCCTTTCAGTACCAGTAGGACTGTAATGCGAAACTGTAATGTCCCACTAGGAATAGTAATGTGTCGTACTAAAAGGTAAAGTTTCTACAAATGCTTCTATGTGTTTATAAAGGTTCAATTTAATTGTCAGCGAAAAGCCAAACACTGCGTAATGCGAGTAAGTGACTATTTACTAAAATATTTGGTTTTCAGTAACAATAAATCTTATACTTTTTGGCTTAAGGAAAAAAATTACTCTCGAACGAAAGGGTTGATAAAAATGTGTCTGGTATTTCGATAAACTTATTTAAGATTTTGTACAAGAAGTATTGATTACTTTGCCAATAATCTACAGACACAAATTTAATCGAAGTACGATATTTAGTTGGTGGTGGTGTGCGCATGCGCGCAATTTGTATGTGTCACATTTATTCATGTTTGTACATTTGCGAGAAAAAATCGCCAAATGAAAATATTTTGGAAAATAAAAAAAAAACTTATTCGAATTTTTTCCTCTTTATATTCTCTTCAGAAAAAAAATAAGTAATTAAACAATTAAAAAACTACCAATTAGTAATTTGGGGGTACTCTTCCGAAATTTTATTTTTCTGGCGAATTTTTTGCAGCATTTTTATATATCTACATGTGTTGCAGTGTTCTACGACTTACTCATTCGCTAATTTCCCCAAATGTCAATGCATGTGTGTGTGTGTGTGTGTGTGTGTACATAAAAAAATGTGTGTGTATATATATATATATATATATATATATATATATATATATATATTATATATATATATACATACGTATATATATATATATATATATAATATATATATATATATATATATATGATACACAGACCGTGCATGGAACAAGGAACTCTTCTGGGATAATTAAATCCACTATAGTCCGCAAGTGTACAATTGGTTTAAAATGTCCTATCTTAAAACTTAAAATATATTTTACCTATATTCATTAGCAACACGACAAGTGTCCCGACTATTGGAATCGATGTGTGTGTGTGTGTGTGTGCGCGCGCGCGCCAACTTCCGATCCTTAAAATATGCATGTATTTTCTATCTTTCTTTTTTTTTTTATTGGTACATATGTTAGTACATACAGTTTTGGAAAAAAGTTCGCACAAACTTTCTAAAAAAAATTAATTGGTAACTTTGTTTTTCTTTGGATATTTTATTCCTTTCGGTGACATTAATAAATTTCATGAGCAAAACCGAATCACTAGTGATCAGTAACTTTTTATGCTTTAAAAATTTTTTCGTCGAACTTATTTCTGAAACTTCTTACTCTTTCTAAACGTGTACGCAAATTTTATACCGATGTGTGTGTGTATACACACCGAAGTTCAAAGTTATTATAACTTATAAAACGCCGATTTTTACCTATTATTTACTTTTAGGAAAAACACTAAATCTATGTTTTAAATTTTACAAAGAATTTAAAACAGTTATCCCACGAAAATAGGTAAAATTAGTTCTACAATAATTTGGCATACAGTCCATATTAATATAGTATGAAACTCGCATACACGGGGATAACACTGTAGGTATTGCATGCAACTTTGATTTCTACGTGCAGAAATCAAAGTTGCACGCAATCAATACCTACAGATTTTATCCCCATGTATGCAAGCTTCACACTAATAATATGGACTGTATGCCAAATTACATAAAATTAATTTCCCCCATTTTCATGGGATAACTTTTAAATCCTTTGTAAAATTAAAAACGTATAATGAAGTCCCTACACCCGCACTTGGTATGCGCATATTCAAATTCTGGTAATTCTTTACTTCAACACCACAGCACCCAAAGAAAACGATATATATTTCTAGCTAATCAAGGTGCGATAAATCCAAATATGTTCATTTTTGTCGCAAACGAACACTTTGCCTGCACTTACATAACCTAACCTAACCTCGTTTGCGACAAAAATGAACATGATATTTGGACTGATCACACCTCACTTACCTAGAAAATATATATGTTGGTTTCGTTGTTGGTTATGGTGTGTGGAAGTAAAGAATATCCAAAATTTTATACTTACAATATACTTATACCTTTTAAAGGTTCCGCGCGATAATATAAAAAAAAAAAATATATATATATATATATACCCAAGATTCTCGTACATTAACTATCATACAACATTAATTTTGTATTGTACAGGGTGTTCGAAAAGTTTGTATTGTGGGGAAATACATTAATTTCATTATTTGCATTAACGTGCTATGATATTATATATACAGGGTGTCCCGTAAGTCTGGACCCATAGGGAAAAATAATAAAATTACAAAATAGTCCAAAAATTTATTTATAATATATTTTTTTATTATTTTTATTATTATTTTTATTATTTTTTTATTATGATCTTACTCCGCTGGAGTTTTATTTGTGGGGCCACTTGAAAGCCAAAGTGTACGAGGTCAAACTTCAGGACATTTTCCACCTTAAAGCACGCATTGTGGAGGCGTGTCAAGAAATTTCTGCGACTGTGATTCAGAAAGTGCTGTCGCAGTGGAGATTACGTCTTCAACTATGTGTGCGACACAACGGCGGACACTTTGAACAGATTATGTAATAAATTTTTGGACTATTTTGTAATTTTATTATTTTTCCCTATGGGTCCAGACTTACGGGACACCCTGTATATAAATAAATTTATTTACCAATTGGGTTACGAATTTCAGTGTACAGTATATATTTCCCACTGCGTAGACTTTTCGAACACCCTGTATCTTCCCAGGAAAAAAAAAATTAGTTCTAAATCCTTTGTGAACTGAAAGTAGAAACTGAGTTCTCTATAAGCTTTTGGTTTGTGTGAGAAACAGCGAGAATGAAGAATCCTTACGAAAGGAAAGAAACCTTATAATTGGCGACAGATGACTAAAAATCAATGACCATTTCAAGGCGGAAACTTGGAAATAAATATTTAAAATAATAATAATAATAATATCACGATTAATATTAATTATTATATCGTAATATTACTTATAAAAGTTTTAAATTAATATTCCCATTAGTAATAATCGTTTATATTACCAATATATAAGCGATTTAAAATTATTATTATTAACAAAAAATTGTGTAATGGCATCAAATACATATATAATTTTATTAATTATAGCATTACTAATTTTTTTTTTAAAAACTGTTGGTACTTGTCGGTTGTCTCCCCCCCCCCCCCCCCCCCATCAATTTTGACAGAATATTTTCGTTAAAACTAACGAAAATATCACGACTTAACCTGACCAAATTATCAAGGGCGTACAGTTGATCTATTAGTAAATAGTAAATACTATTCCAGAAACAAACAATGTTATAATTAATAGATCAACTGTACGCCCTTGATAATTGGTTAGGTTAAGTCGTGATATTTTTGTTAGTTTCAACGAAAATATTCTGTCAAAATTGGTCGGGGGAAGATAACCTACGAGTACCAAACTGTTAAAGATATTGAAATAAATTACATAAAAAAATAAATCTTAATTTACATATTAAAAAATATAACTTATACACTGGAAAGCCTATTTTATACTATTACTCGCATCCGATAGTAAAAGAAATGTTTTGAATATAAATTTAATTAAAAGTAATACGGAATATTTACGCTAAGAAAAAGTTAACTATTAAATTTATTGGTGCTACTGTAGTATGCGGTCTCCGTACGATTGGTTAGGTTTAATCATGATATTTTCGTTAAAACTAACGAAAATATCATGACTAAACCTAACCAATCGTCAAGGGCGATTGACAATGGGATGTAAACAAACAATTAGTAAAGAAGATAAGAAGCTATAATTAAAAGGTAGACCGCCGAATCGTAGGTAGACCGCATACTACAGTAGCACCAATTTATTTGAATATTTTACTAATGCGCTTACTTTCATTCAATTGTAATGTTCTATAAATACAGGAGGGGCTACGTTCTTACATTTATATACTTCATTTACTGTAAAATGATTATTTTTAAGAGTAAACTGTAATGTTTACTCATAAAAAACTTAATTGAAACTGGTTCGAATTCCCGACCCGCTGATCGCTATGAATCCCAATGATAGCTTTGTCTCGGGTAGCGGAACGAGATCGATCCGCATAATGTCTATACTAAAAAGTTAGTTTAAATTAGGTCAGTCAGTTTCATTGAAAAACTGAAATTAGTTTGAAGTCTAAAATCCATGTACTGTACTCGCATAACGTCGAACGTCCATATTATGAAATTAGATTTTGTTCATGTAACGCCTGTTTCGCGTTTTTGAAATTGTTATATGTACAGGGTGTCCCAGAATTAACTATCTATTTCAATGAAATCGGACAAATTTTTTAAAAACACACTTTTATTTATGTTTATCATGTTTAATGTGTTAAAAATGTATAAATTTCTAAATTTTTTTCATAATTTTATTTTCATAATTTTTTCATTATCTGGTCCAATGAAAGACCGTCTGAAGTCATAGAATGGCAAAGAGACTCTCCAAAAGTTAACGTGTGGCTTGGAATGACCAAATCCAAAATTTATGACCCATTCTTCTTTGCGGAAGCAACTGTAACAGGTACCGTCTACCTTGATATGCTTCAGCAGTTTCTCGAACCACAGCTTCTTGATGATGGCATTCTTGATAATGTTGTGTTTCAACAAGATGGAGCACCATAAATTTTGGATTTGGTCATTCCAAGCCACACGTTAACTTTTGGAGAGTCTCTTTGCCATTCTATGACTTCAGACGGTCTTTCATTGGACCAGATAATGAAAAAATTATGAAAATAAAATTATGAAAAAAATTTAGAAATTTATACATTTTTAACACATATTAAACATGATAAACATAAATAAAAGTGTGTTTTTAAAAAATTTGTCCGATTTCATTGAAATAGATAGTTAATTCTGGGACACCCTGTATTTAGTGTCTTCAAAAATAGAAAAATCTTGTCCCAAAGAGTTTTTCGACAGTTGTTATGCAAAAGTGGACGAGACAGCAAATTATATTAATTATAGTAGTGTTCTCTCTCCTACACACACACATATATATATATGGTGCTGGTTAAGTGTGCGGTCTACCTACAATTGGTTAGGTTTAATCATGATATTTTCGTTAAAACTAACGAAAATATCATGACTAAACCTAACCAATCGTCAAGGGCGATTGACAATGGGATGTAAACAAACAATTAGTAAACAAGATAAGAAGCTATAATTAAAAGGTAGACCGCCGAATCGTAGGTAGACCGCACACTTAACCAGCACCATATATATATATATATATATATATATATATATATATATATATATATACAGGGCGTCCCAAAAAAAATGTATACACACTTTAAATAATTATAAAGGCAGTGTTTATTAAAATACATTTCATTTTCAAAATGTAATAGAATCTACAGACATTATTTAATTGTTTTGTCATCGCCTGTTTTCAAACTGACGTCCGTTCTGGTCCAGGCACTGCTGATAACGCGAAGCAATGGAATCGCAAACATCACGAAACATTTCGTTTGGTATTTGTGTGCATTCTCGTTCAATGGCTGCTCTCAATTCAGCGACTGTTGCAGGTTTTATAGCGTAGACTTTGTCTTTTAAGTATCCCCATAAAAACAAGTCTAGTGGTGTGAGGTCTGGTGAACGCGGAGGGTATTCTACGAAACCCCTTCGTCCAATCCACATCCACATCGTGCCAAGTACCACTCGCAATACTCCACTCTTCGGTCCGGATCATCTTCATTAATAGCATGGACTAATCTTGGAATGTAACTTTTCCATTGACAGCGCTTCAAAATGCGTTGGACAGACGATTCTGAGATTCCTACCTCACGACTCGCTTGCCGCACAGATTTTCTTGGACTTTGGTGATACGTTTCCAGTACTCTTTCTTGCTTTGTGGGGCTTGTCGATGTCCGTGGTCTTCCGGAACGCTTCTTGTGGACATCCTGAACAGTTCCATCGGCTTCAAACTTATCTCTAATTCGAGTGATGGTAAGTCGCGTTGGTGGATCTGTTTGAAACTCCCTCCTAAACTGTCTTTGCACTTCAACTGCGTTTTCACACTTCCAGTAGCATTTTAGAATGAATTTCCTTTGTTCAAAGCTTAGTCTGACTGCCATTATTAATTCTAATGGGTTTAACTTGGAAAGAAAGAAACATCAATTGAGCTATCAGCTGTTAAAGTGTGTATACATTTTTTTGGGACGCCCTGTATATATATATAAAATGTTTTATTCAATCCTGGTAAAATTTTCAACTTTTTGCTGATAAGTTAACATACATTTAGTTTTAGTAACAATAATAATAACTCGCTACAGAAGTTTACGTAAATCGTATAAACGATGGACTTAATTTGAAGGTCCAGAGTTAGACTCTCGACCACACCCGGACTTCAGGTTTCAGCGATTAAAGTACCTCCCTCGGTGTCCCTTGCCAAGGTACAGTTGTGGTTCCGATTCCACGAAATGCTGTATGGGGTCCCCTCTGTCATGAGATTTTTATGGGTATTTTACAGAAGATTATTTCAGTAAAAAGTTCAACAACGTTGTTATTTTACATTATATTTTATGTTATGTCATAATTATTTATCTCTTGACGCGATAATTTTAATTATTTAAAACCAAAACTCCACTACAGTTCATTTCCTTTTTGAATACCTGAAATCTTGTCCCTGATCCCAACTGCACTATATATATATATATATATATATATATATATATATATATATATATATATATATATATATATATATATATATATGATACACACAGACCGTGCATGGAACAAGGAACTCTTCTGGGATAATTAAATCCACTATAGTCCGAATAAGTAATGGTAAATGACAAATACCATAGTTTTTCTTTTTCATGATGCAAGCCCGACGTGGGCAACGGGTCTCTCGCAAAGAGGTCCCATAAATATAGCTTCCCTCACCAGCTATCTGCAAAGCAGACAGGATCCAGCTTTGGGACATGGATCTAGGGTTTAAAGCAGCCTAGCCCCATTACATTTAGAACCTCAATATAAGTAAAAGACTCGTTGCATTCACGTCGGATTGAACAAATCAAAGAAAAAGGGGTAACTATTATATTTTTAGCCATCATTGCATCATGAAAAAGAAAAACTATGGTATTTGTCATTTACCATTACTTATTCGGACTATAGTGGATTTAATTATCCCAGAAGAGTTCCTTGTTCCATGCACGGTCTGTGTGTATCATAAAAAACTCAGGGAACCATTCTGAGTTCATTCCCATATATATATATATATATATATATATATATATATATATATATATATATTATATAATTTTACAATATGTACACATTTTAGTGTATATACAAAAAATTCTTACTAAAAATATAACTCGGCTATTTCGATGTGAAATATAAATTACACTGAAAATGCGTATGGACCTTTCCTGGCGACGAAACGTTTAAAAAGAAAAAAAAATGTAGAACGTATTCACTGAATCACTGATACGTACAGTACTATTATTATTATTCTGTATAAGTGTGTTTTCAATATCCAGTAAACAAACTATAATTGGTAAACTTCACATCGAGCTTCTTGATATTATGATATAAATATAAAAACATTGTCACTAAACGCGGATAAATGTTATAGGTTAATGCTGAGAATCGGTGCCTGCTCCAACTATATATATATATACGATAAGTTCAAAAGAAAATTATCGTATACACTGACAAGTGGATCGTGTAATTATATACCAGTAAATACACCTACATAGGTGTATTTATTATGTACATATACACCTATATACATAATTATATGCCTATATAAATACACCTACGTACTCGTATATAGGAAGATCATTTTCATAGTCTTTTCAAATCGTAGTTAAAAAGAGTAGTTAAAAAAGGAGATCTATAAACATTGCACGAAACTAAAATGAAATGAAGTGAAATGCAATCCTTCCCTTCTCCCTTTAACCACTGAGCTCGTTTCACAACACTTGGAAGCTCTGGTACGGCTTCCACGAGGAAGCATTCTTGTCCGCGTATTCAAGGCAGTCTGAAGAGAGGGGAGTGAGGGAATTCGCGGTCCCTGGAGTGGTTCGAGGACTTAAGGAGTTGTTGGAGTGACCTTGAAGAGAGTTGCTTACTGACCCTAATGATGGAGAACCTAGAGAGGAAGAGACGAGAGAAGAGGAGCCTAATTGTTGCCCCGTCGGAGTACCAGTGCCACCCATGGGGTTGAGAGAAGACATTCCACTTACCTAAAAATTTGGAGGAAAAATGTGTTAATTTCTTTTATGCTATTACAATATAATTTAAATTATATAGAAGTAAACATAATTATACTTGCTTACAATTTAGTATTAAAAACAACTACATTGACATGCCAAATGTACGAGTTTCACACTTACGGGAACATTGATCTGCGAATGAGACATCGGGCTTAAGTAATCCATGTTCGAATAATAAGAAGGCGCCGCGTAGCTTTGGTAACAAGCGGCCGCCGCCGCTGCCTGTTGACTGACTCCACTGTAGCCCCCCCTTTCGAGGCACGAAGGGGCCATGAGATCTCCCATCGGGCCGAGTGTAGACGCTCCAGAAGGAGGAATCGCGGCTGGGGACCAAATGGAATTGTAAGAAGCTGCCGACGAAGCCGCTGGCGGAAGTGGCAACGGCGGCGCGGAGCTGACAGAGGGCGGCGGCGATGGAGGCGAAGTGTCACGGTGGTTGCCCGTGTGAGGAGGGGACACGCTGCCCCCAACGCTCACACCTAGCGTAGTGGAAGCCTGGGCTGACGGGGGAGGAGACTTGCCATTCCCCTTTTTAGATCGTGGAGCTTTCTCCCCACCAGCAGCCTGCTGCTTCTGCTGCTGACGACATTTTGCCCGCCGGTTTTTAAACCACACCTGGAAATTTTTTTTTTATAACGATTAAACTTATTAGCAGTCAAATAATATAACCATTTGGGGAAAAATGAATCAAGAATGTAATAAGAGAGAACACAAGATTTATACAAATATTAAGATATTAATTACTTCTTATAAACTTAGAGAAGTTTTAAAACCAATTTTCAAATCGCACACTCTTTTTTTCTGGAATAGTATCCGCACAGACTCAAACCATTACTTATAATGATGTCTACAACTTTCCTCGTGTTGTAATTATGGGAACAATTACATTTATCAGTTTTATTTTTAAAAAATATTACATCTTTTACGTAATAAATATATAAATTTACCCAATTCGTACTTTTAAATTGGCTTTATATTAAGAATTTGTAAATCCGAATAAATTTCTTTGTGAAGAAGAAATTTCTCAATTTTATTTTGAGCAATTTGCAAAAGGGCCAAAGTAGTACGTAAATGGAGAGCCACCCCAAGCAAGTAAATGAAGATTTAATGACAGACATACAAAATCGTAATATAATTTTACTTGGCAACTTCCTGAAATGGTGTTTGGGCAAAAATACCACCATGCCACACGTACAATAGATAACTTAAGATAATAAATATTCAATGTAATCATTGACTTTCAAAATATACTCAATAATACAGTATTTAATCTTAGATACTCTTTATTTATTTAATGAACTCAATATTTTCATCGGTAAGATAAGGGTGAGTGATGTAAATATCATTTAGTTCTATATTAATTCAAAGCTAAAATTTATTTGCACATCTTCATTTAAAAACTAACCTATTAATTTTATTTGTTAGATAATTTGCATGGGTCACTTGATGAACAGTACAGGACTGTCATCTGCATCAAAAAGAGGCACTTCAACTTGTTTAACACTTTAATCAAACCATTTATTAAAAAACAATAATGGACCAAGGAACGAACACCAACCATTATGTAGGTTTGATATTAAATCTGACGCAATCAGTGAAAAAATTTAGTAAGACTCGCAAAATAAGAGTCTGAAAGCCATATTTTTCAAGTTTCTGAAGATTACCTCCATCAATAGTATATCAAATGACTTCCAAAGTGAATGAAGTTTACGCAAGAAACCCTGATGAAGATCATATAATAATAGTACCTCATCTTCAAAGCCTTTATTATTACTACCTTTAATAAATCCAAATTACTGTGTATGAAACAGCTACAAAGTTTTAAATTCTATTACAAATAACCCTCTCAAATATATTTGTTATTGAAGATAATACCGAGAGGTCTATAGACTCTCCGTATTGCCTCCAATAACAAATATAGGTGCGTAGGTCATGCATAAATACTGTAGATGCCGATTTATGTAGTAGAACAACTCCAACTCGGCCTATTTAAGTGTATCAGGAAATATCCCTCGAACGCTACACTCATTAAACAATAATGAAAATATTTCTCCTAAAACATCCGAAACTATCAGGTTGTAACATAAATTCTGCTCGATTAGAAAACGGACGATAGATAATAGAATAACCTCAAGATAATGTGAAATAGTTTTAGAAATGTTGCTAAATACACGCGGCGACAGGTTCGCACATGTTTTATCACGATACAGAATGACTTAGGCCAGTGTAGGATTAGGCTAATGAATATTTTCTCTGGTGTTTTTCATACAGTTACAACGCCACCCCTACGATATTACAGTAATTGAAAAAAACATGGAGCCCACGAAAGAGCATATTCGACACGTGATGCTGTATGAGTTCCATAAAGGATCTAACGCTAGTGAATCCGCAAAAAACATTGAAAGAGTTTATGGAGATAATGATGTGAGCGAATGGATGTGTAGGAGATGGTTTGAGAAGTTCAGAAATGGAGACTTCAGTCTGAAAGATTATCAACGAACAGGACGACCAAATGAGTTACATGAAGAGTTGCTGAAAGCAACAGTGGAGGAAAACCCAACAGTAACTGTAAGAGAACTTGGCCTGCAACTCGGCGTTAGCCATATAACCATTCATCGTCATTTGAAGCTGTTAGGAAAAGTAGTGAAGGTTGGAAAATGGGTTCCGCATGATTTGTCACAAGCGAATCTTCAACATCGATTCGATATTTGCACATCACTGCATTCTCGGCAATTGCAGGCACCGTTTTTGAATCGGATCGTCACTGGGGATGAAAAATGGGTCCTCTACAACAATATTAAGCGTCGACATCAGTGACTTAGCCGTGAAACAAAGCCTGAACCTCAGCCAAGGAATGGACCCCATCGAAAGAAAATTTTGCTATGCATTTGGTGGGATATGTAAGGAATTATTCATTTTGAACTTCTGCCAGATAACCAAACAATCACAGCTGAAGTCTACTGCCAACAACTCCAACGAATGTAGATGGCATTACAAGAAAAACGTCCCGCATTAATTAATAGCGGAGGT
>JAJOZX010003392.1:152500-160000 GCA_023014485.1 Bathynomus jamesi | reverse complement strand
GTAGAATCATATACTTAAGTATTCATTAAATGTACGCCTTCTATTATACTGTTATTGAATTTTACCCTTTTTGCTACGTTTTCACTGAAATAGATAGGGACTAGTGGTGGACCCGATATCTGCATCCGCACTTCTGACTGCGGATGTTATGCGGATATTACCTCTAATAAATTATGCAATTTACAATTAAATTAGCTTATAAAGTAGCTTATAAGGCCCAGTCATGCACATTTCATGTAAAGTACTATTTATTAATGAACAAATATATAAACCTCAAAATATAAATAGCTGGTAACACAGAAAATTGAATGAAACTTGTTTCATTCAATTTTCTGTAGCTGAAACTCTTGAGAAAGTTTTTTTATCATAATGAAAACATGAATATTAATTTTAATTCTTATGCATTGCTTGCCATAATAGTAATATCACGAAATTTGAAAAATTATGTCATATATTCATAATTCTATATTAGGAGCTATTGAAGAATAGGGACCCCAGTCTTCTTTAGTTAGGCTTATAAGGCTAACTAACGAAAATATCACGACCTAACCAAACCAATCGTTAGGTTAACTGTACATCCTTGACGATTGGTTAGGTTAGGTCATGATATTTTCGTTAGTTAGCCTTATAAAGCTAACTAAAGAAGGCTGGGGTCCCTATTCTTCAATAGCTCCCTATATTATATTGATAGATTAACTAAATATCCGCATCCGCAGATATTGAAATTAAAAATCTGCATCCGCATATGTTGAAAAACTGACATCCGGTCCACCACTAATAGGGACTTTATAAACACCCTGTATATAAAATAAATAATTGACTTAAGCATTAAATTTCTTTTGTAGAAGTCAGATTCAAGAGATTTTAAAAAGTACGATCAGTGTTTGAGACAAATTTAGTGTGTGTGTGTATATATATTATATATATATATAATAAACAAGAACACCAGAAAAAATAAACATCCTTCAAGGTTTAATCAGTACCAACGTTTCGGAATGCACTAATTCCATCTTCAGGGCTAAAATAATAAAAACAATTCACATATAGATACAAAGTACAAATTGCAAATACAAGTTAATTAATAACAATTTAAAATAAAATTAAAGTTATAAAAAGGTAGCTAAGAATATGTAAAAAGCATTAAAACTAAAAGGTAAATAGGTAAAATTAAAATAAAGTTAAAATTATAAAAAAGTAGCTACGAAAAAATATAAAATCTTAAAACTAAAAAGGTAAAAATGAATAAAATAAATAAACGAGTAGGGGAAGGTGGGGTAAGACGGACTACTTAACACAAAAATGAGTCTAGAAACCACATTTATATAATTTCGGGGGTTTTTAGGGAATGTGGTGGTGCTTTGGGGTGTTATATTTAAAGTCCACACCCTGGTCACGGTTTTTAGAGGAAAAGACTGAAACACGAGATTTTACCAAATCAATATTTTTATTGTACCAAAAACGGGGTAAGATGGACCCCAGGGGTCCATCCTTACTGGCACAACTCACACACAAAAACCTCTTCCTCATCATCATCCTCTACCCCTGCACATTCCTCATGTGCCCATCTCTCGCAAATGGCGCAACAAACCCACCCTTCCCCTCGCACAGAATTACCAAACGTGTCATTGCAATACAAGCACTTGGTTGAATCTCCATCCTCACTGTCACTGTCATGAGCCCAGGATGGCCCAGCTTTCGCTTGCTTTGCTTTTTTCTTTTGTGTCATGCTTTTGTTTGGTGACGTGAAGGACATCTAGCAACCAATATCTGAACCTCGCCCTTTCTGCTTGGTTTTAGAGGGGGGGGGGGGTTCCATCTCACCCCATGGGTCCGTCTTACCCCACCGTCCCCTACCTTAACCAAAACATAGCAGATCTATCGATGATTTATTAGAATTGAGGTCTGGTTTTAATTTATACCTAAAAGACACCTAAATCCTGTATTTGCGAACATCTCGGTAAATCGGTCCGTACAAATTTACCTCTTGACAAACCATTTAATTCTCTCATACGAACCATGCACACAACAATAACCACCCAATTTCACAGTCTAGTTTCGTCGTACTGTATTTGCTGCCGGAAGCTCTGACCTCAAGCTTAACATTAAGGAATCTTTGTTCATTTATAAATTAAAACCAGACCTCAATTCTGATGAATCATCGGTAGATCTGCTATGTTTTGGTTAAGGTACTTGTTTATCTATTTTATTCATTTACCTTTTAGTTTTAACGCTTTTATATTTTTTCCTAGCTACTTTTTTATAATTTTAACTATTTGAATTTCATCTATTTACCTTTGTTTTAATGCTTTTACATATTCTTAGCTACCGTTTTATAATTTTAACTGTTTTAAATTGTTATTAATTAACTTTCATTTGTACTTTGTATCTATACATATTGTTTATTATTTTAGCCCTGAAGATGGAATTAGTACATTCCGAAACGTTGGTACTGATTAAATCTTGAAGGATGTTTATTTTTTCTCTGGTTTTTCTATTATTAAACTGCGTTTTCTACGCTATCAATCAATAGCATATATATATATACACACACAGTGCTTAATTTGTGACGGAACGCTCCGGAACGCCGTTCCGGTACTTTTATTTTAAAACCTAATTAAAAAAAAAGGGTTTATTTTAATAAAAAGGTCAGCAACGTAATTTCGTAATTTAAAATCTAACGAATACAGACAGTAGAAAGCGAAAACTAGTCGATCAAGCAGAAAGAAGTTTGGAGTGTGTGTGGAAATTAATGTGATTATTCTATCAACTTCCTATATATAGCAATAGCATGTAAGTAAAGCAATTTTATTTTGTTTCAAATACATATAATATTTTGTTTCACTTAGATGAAATAACATTTCACTTAGATGTTGCAATCACAGTCTAACTTTTTCTTTAAAATAATACTGTATTCGAAGAACTTTCATTTGCGTGTTGCGCAGTTTTCGCAGAAAAAGCGATTAAAATGCGTTGGTTTCCGGGGCGCCGCCCCGGACCCCGCTGGGGGGAGCTTACCGCACTCCCCCAGACCCCGTAACCGTGAGTGCTTCACCTGCGTTCCACTTCTTTTTCATTTACAAATTAAGCACTGTATATATATATTAGTACTTTCCTGTAATCCCGGACCCCAGACTTTTTGCCAGTTGCCCGACTTCAATTTTGACAGAATATTTTCGTTAAAACTAACGAAAATATCACGACTTAACCTAGCCCTACCAACTAATTAGGTTAATTGAATGCCCAGTTACGTAAACTGTACGCCCTTGATAATTGGTTAGGTTAAGTAGTGATATTTTCGTTCGTTTTAACGAAAATATTCTGTCAAAATTGAAGTCGGACAACTGGCAAAAAGTCTGGGGTCCAGGATAACAGGAAAGTACTATATATATATATATATATATATGTATGTATAAGCTTTGAGTTATATACTACTAAAAATTCATTAAACCGATGGGTTAACTTCCGTTCACGAAACTTGACATGATTACTGGACAGGGTGTTCGAAAAGTCCCGTCACCCCCCCCTACAAAATGTACATATTGTAATACCAATTTTATTTTTGTGATTAATTGAACTTGTGATTCATTGACATTTTTTCCTTTCCCAGGTATTAGAGTTGTGTGAACAATGGCAGACCAGTCCACTTACACTCTGGAGGAAAGGATAGTGATGAGCACATGGGCTCATGGAAGGTCACATACTGGCAAAACGATGCACGATATTCAGAATGATTTCAACAAGATTCAATAAGGCTGCACCACTGAACAAGACGGTATTACGCTGGGAGAAAAAGCTGTTTCAAACTGGCTCCATCAAGGACAGACCACGGTCGGGAAGACCAACAACGCAAGCAGAACAATGTGAAAGTGTGATTGCATCGGTGGCTCGTTCACCGAAAAAATAATTTCGGAAACGATCGCAAGAACTTGCAGTTCCCATGGTCACAATGAGAGATCACATTGCAAAAGATCTCGGCATGAAACCATACCGCCCGTCATGCAGACATGCAGAAACGATATGAAGCCTGTGAACCTGCGAATACTTTGTTACGAAAATGATGGTGCGCGCACACATATTTATTAGAAACTGTAATTAATAACTGTATTTACTGTAATTAAAATAATTGTTGCTAGTGATTAGTTTCTTAAATTACACCTGCCACATACAAATACAATTAATCATACAAAAATAAAATTATTACAATGTACATTTTGTAGGGGGTGACGGGACTTTTCGAACACCCTGTAGATAACTTTTGAATGTCGTGCGACTTTAAAAAAAAAAAAAAAAAAATCTAAAATTATGTAACAAATTCTGACCGTGAAACTTTTTATGAAGTGGTAAGCAGAACAATGTCGGCACCAAAATCTCTGAATTTGCATAATGTCGAGAATCTTAACATTAATTTAACTGACGTGCATAAGGTCATGTTAGCTTAAATCACGTTAGGTTCGGTTAAGTTACATTATGCCCGGTTAGGTTAGGTATTTTCATTGAAAATCTAAAATGTATACATTAGTTACTTTGTTAAAATATTAACAAACTTTTCACTTTCACTTAAAATGTAAAATCTATATATTTGCACAAAAACCGAACGTCGACATTATAAAATTCAATTTTGCTTATAAGCTCCTTCAGCACGCGAACTTTGGTTCAGTCTTCATAGACAACGTTCACCCAAATTTTCACCTCCCCATCCTCCAGAAACGATTCATCCCTTTTCTTATGTGCCAAGACAGCATGAGGCGTTTCGGACTCTATGAAATTTTAATCCAAAAGTCATTTTTAACAGGTATTCTCCACCTTTATGGCTTCCTCTGTCACCCGATCACAATCGTTGCGATTTCTTCTTATAAGATTATTCAGTGGGTAGAGTCTTCAAAGAAAATATAAGGACACCGGAAGCTTTAAGAGCATACAGTGATTGAACGCGAAACCTGTAATCTGTTTCTGTAACAGAAATTCTGGAAGCCCGTCACAAGAAATTACACTGACCGAATTGGTTATTTTTTAAAAGTGTGGCATAAAAAACAAAAACAAAAAAACGGCGATATTAGAATTTTGTATAATCTAAACTACGGAGAGTGTCACTCAATCGACTCTATCAAGCTGAAGCCCCTTCGACAATATGATTCATGATATATTCTTCAAATGAACTCGAACATTACTGCTTCAGGGTTCTCTCATCGAGTTGGTTCTTCTCATACTTGAGTAACAGCAGCCATTTTATAACGCATGCTTTCCACACCTCACAGATGAAATGTATATCACACGGAGTGCCCCAAGGGAGCATCTTCGCACTGATCGTCCTCTTCCTCTTTTACATAAATGACTTCTACTGATCACTGAGTAACTCGTCCTGTTACCAGTACGCGGATAATGACACGACAATCATTACTTGAAAAAAGGACTTCTTACCATTCCAAAAAACTACCAACAATGAACTCCAAAGAATATATTTATGGCTTAATGCCAACAAACTATCCTTAAATATAAATAAAACGGCTTATATAGTTATCACAAAATAGGCAGTCGGCCAAACTTCTATCCATATCTCTTGATGGAATATCTGTCGGTCAAAGGGTACACTGAAGATCTACGCAACAGAGTAGCCAAAGTAGCATACATAATTACAAAAGTATAGTACAGACTCTCCCAAAACAAGTCCTAAGATCCATATATTACACAATGGTATACCCACATCTGTTGTACTGCACTGCCGCTCGCAGAAGCGCACGACAATATTTAACTCGGTCACCAGTGGTCATGTAAACACGAATAATTAGAAAAATGTGTAAATGAAACTAGTGTAGTGAAAGTACGAACACATTGAATCCATGACTTAAAATTTCTAACTACTATATAGAGAAATATCTAGAAACTAAACACTGCCTCTTATACGTAAGAAATGGTCAATAATGGTCCCTCAGAAATCATCTCAACGAGCAACACCGCTTCGACACGCAAAACAATCAAACACGTATCAGAAAACTAAATTATAGCTTACATGCCTCCATTGTGTAAATGGATCTTTATGCTCCACTGGACCTAACCTCTAGATTGAACAACCTCCATCAAGAGAAGAAAGAATCTGACACGCTAAAATGTTTCCAGAAAAAGAAGCCAAGATAAATTCCTCAAATTATACAAACCCATAATCTCTCTTTGTTCCCAGTCTATTTCCATTCTCATCTTTTTCACCCGTTTCCTTCTATCTACACGCCAATTATAAATAAGTTACCAGTCATATATATATACTCGTGTGTGTGTGTGTGTGTGTGTATATATATATATGAACGTATATTGTTTACTAAAATGCTTATTTATATCGTTTTTTTTTAAACTAATTGTACCGACTGATTTTAAATGAGTCCCTTTACGATGCAAAGAAAACTAAAGTCAAATCCTCTCTAATCCCCCACCCCTCGAGGGAGTAGGGCTTAAAGGGAGGAGTTTACTTCATTCTGTCTTCAACCACTGTGAGCATGTGCAAACATGTTTGTGGAAATACCACTCGAATTTCCGATTATAGTAAAAGATTCTTAATCTGTCTGTATTTCTTTTTATTCTGTCTCCGTAACGCGCGCGCGCACACACACAACGTGCACATTTGAAATCCATTTTCTAGTAAAAATTAATTAAACCTACTTTAACCTAACTTAAGTGCTATCGAACCTAGAGGGGCGCGATAAATGTTTCAGGTGCAATTGAGGGTGTTTTCTGTCGTCATTAAATAGCGAGATACTCACTAATTTATCTTAACCAAACATTAATTGACCTGACCTGACCTGACCTAACCAGAACTAACATAATTTTTCCGATAAAAATATTTCAAGATTTTTTGTAAAAATATTTTAATGTTCCGAGGTCCCAAAAGTGTTACCTCACAAAAAAATTGCCCCACGACACCCGTTAATCATCATACACTCGAGTTCACTTATGCTCAGTTGCATTCGTGCACGCGCACAAAGCTTATCACAATTTCTTCGTATAAGAATCGAATGACGACCTTCACCCTGAAGATGACTTGGTGACCAGGTCGAAACGTTATCCTATATTTACCCTATTTCGTTTCTCTCGCAAGATAATATTGGTGCGCATAAATACTTATCATTACGTGCAAAGTAACTCTTTTCGCGTCTAATATACACTAAATAAAAGTATCATTTAATAACAAGATAAATTGGAACACGAACGCTCACCTGAACTCTACTTTCAGGTAAACCGATCTTTAAGGCCACTTCTTCTCTCATGAAAATGTCGGGGTATCGCGTCTTGGCAAACAAAGATTCCAGCAAGTCAAGTTGCGCCCTTGTAAACGTTGTTCGTTCTCGTCGTTGTTTTCGAGGGTTCGTTGCTATTGTAAGAGAATAATAAATAAAGGTTAATAAACAGTAATAACAATATACCAGTTAACATCAAATATCGGATTAGATTACAAAGAATATATATATATATATATTTTTTTTTTTTAACTGCAAACAACACACAGTATAATTA